>JARKID010000169.1:0-216048 GCA_029449255.1 Mycena polygramma | reverse complement strand
GGTGTAGCCAGATCCGCCCTGAGTCGAGGAGTCGGCGGTCCCGCTGTAATAGCGTGCAGAGGAAGTTGGCGGACGCATCGCTGCGGCAGCCGGAGGAAGACCATAGGGCATCGAGGAGGATGGTGCCTGCGGCGGGAATCTGGCGTCGTAGCGTGCTGAGGGTGCCGGAGTCTGCCATCCGCAAACTGGGCCGAGTGCTGAGGCGATAAAGCTGTTTACTGGGCCAGCCGCCGGAGCCCATGTTCTGCACGGTCACCGAGCGGTCTGGAAATGTTGTGAGCGAAATGTGGCATAGGAGGCCGGGGAGAGACTCACTGTCGCGCTGGCCAGCGGCGACACGAAGCCGGATGTCCTCCTTGTCCTCGTCGTGCATGGGCTGAGTGATCGTCCGGCGTATGGTGCTCGCTTTGCCTTGATAGTGCTGATGGCAACCCGAGCAAAACAAGCGCCCTTCCTGTTTGGGGTCGCGGGATTGTAGATAAACCATGGACCCTGGGTCATCTGGCGTAATCCCGCATCGGCGGCACGGTTGGGGAGCGTCCGGAGTCCGTGTGAAGGTCGGGTTGATACTTCGACACTGCCGCCGCCACTGCCGCCGCCACTGCCGCCGCCATCGCCGACGCTGTTGCCTGGGTTTGTGTCCTCGTTGCTCATGGGGGGGGAAAGCGCGCAAGTCGTTGATTGGTGTTGGCTGCTTTTTATCCTGTTAGTGCTTGATACGCGACCAGCAATTCGAAGGTCCATCTCTTGGGAGCTGCACGCAATCTGTTGATATGCACATGGTCAAGGCCGCAGTTGCCTGCGTTTCCTTCCGGTGAAACCAGTGGAGCTGCCTGCAATCTGTTGAAGCGCACATGGCGACCCGCAATCAGTCATACGCAGGCAATTCCCAGTCCCGGCTTACTCACCGGCTATCCTTTGGTTTCTTTGGGGGCTCTTTTCAAAAAGAAAGAAATTGGGCCAGACATTTACGGGTCGTTTACGCGGATTACTCGATTGTGTAGTTTTACGAGGAATGTCTAATCCCACTGCACACTGTCCTCTCCCTCATCGTCAGTAAAGACTGCATACTCCGCGTATTGGCGGGGGTCATAATAGCCATCGCCATCGTCGTCACCCGATCCTTCTCCTTCTCCATCATCCTGCTGCGAATCGGCCTCCGCCCCCGCCGCGCCGGGGTCGACGGGCGGTTGCGCCAACCCCCCGAAATAGTCGTACCCCCAGTTTCCACGCACGGCGTCGCCCTGAGGGAGCTCGTCCTGCAGATCTATCTCGTTTTCCCAGGCCGGAAGCGAGCACTCGAAGTGGTCATCGGCCGCATCCATCTCCTCCTGCAGCAGGTCCACTGCTGCTCTCTGGAACGCAGCCAAAAGGGTAGCGTACACCCCCCAGAAAGTGTCGTTGTCGACGGGCGGGCTGCCAATGGCGGCGTACAGCTGCTGGGCCTCCGCCTCGAAAGCGGGAGGTACAAGCAGAAACACGGGGTCGTCCAGGGGGGCCCACGTTGCTTGCATTTGGTCAAACAGCTCCGGCGTGATCACAACCTGAGAGGAGCGCAGAAATTAGCTAACCGGCGCAGCGCTGGAAATTCCTGATACCTTGTAGTCCTTCGTCCCATACTGCTCCGGCTTGAGATGGATCATGTTGGGAATGCCATGGGGCAGAATCTTGTGCTTGTCAGCTCGGCGGGGAGTGGTGTTATGGTGGAAGGCGTAATCATCGAGCTCCCCCTGCAGCCAAGGGATCGCCAGCCAGCGGAACACAAGCCTGCGAGGCGGGGAGTAAGCGTGCATAGGGATACGGCGGGCAAAAAACGCACTTCTGCAGTGGGTTGCCCATATCGAGGAGGTCCGCGCCCTGCTCCAGTACGTTTTCGAACCCGGGGGTGAAGTTGCGCCGCAGGAGCGACCATGCCGCCTCGGGCTTGATGTTCATGGCATTCTTGTTCATCCAGCGGTGCTGCAGCGTCCCCGCCAGCGACGGATCCAATTGCTGACGTGTGACGGTCTGGCAGTTGGCAATGCCATAATTCTCCGATCCCGGGTCGCTTTGGGTGATGAGCGGAATGCCTGACGCTTTTGGGTCAGCGGCATAACATCCATCATGTAGCGGAACACAAACCTCCGACTTGTCGGCATGCCTCCAGGTAATAGCTGGTGATCAGGCGGGGATTGCGGTTGGTCCACCAGATCTTGAGCCACATTATTCGCCCGCAGAAGGGGTCGAGGCCGATGTGCAGCCAGAGCCCGAAGCGCTTCCACTTGTCGTGCTGATCGAAGGCGCAGATGTCCATGTTCCCCGCAGACCAGAAGCGCTTCCGACGAAATTTCTGTTTTTTGCGTGGCGCAGGTTCTCGGGCTCTACGATCTGGAAGCTCGGTTGAGGAAAGCCCTGGGGACGCTTCAGCGCATGATTGACGGGCTAGCGGGAGCAGCTCACTCTGGAACCTTGACGCCCCAACGCTGTCGAATCTGGCTGACCATGGAGCGCGCACCCATGTTTGGGAATTTGTTGCGCAGAAAGGTGTACATAGGTTCGACGTCCGCCCACGTTGCGGCGGTGGCTTGCGTGCTCTGGAGGCCCCATAGTTTCCGCCGTCGGCGGACGGTGTCCATGCTATGGCACGATGAGCAACTGCGATCGGTGGGAAGGGGAAGAGCATGCCTTAGCCCGAACACGCCTGGCTCGAAGTGGTCCATGACTTCCTTCGCGATCCGGCGGTCAGGATAATTCAAAGAGAAGTAGAAGGTGACCAGGGGCCTCAGCAGATCATCGGGGGCTGCGGACTGTCAATATGGGGACCGTGCAAGCAGGAGCACCGAAGGACATACGGCATTGGAGATGCTGATTAGTCCGCCGAGTCCCGACCACGCCTGTTAACGCTCAGTTTCCGCCGCGAGGGGATGACAAAAGGCAATGTACCTGGCATGGCCAACTGCGAGAGCATGGCGTCAGTGGTGGTGTCTATCTAGGGATTTTTCGCTTGTGACTCGTAAACTTTATATGTAGGACCCGTCACTCGATTCCCACGCTGAGGCAAGAGCAAGTCCCCGACTTGCTATGCACCACTTCCCGCAGGAGCTTATAGACGCAACTTTGGACCACCTCCACGATGACCGGCGAGCCCCTTCGTGTCAGCGCAGAGGGTAGCTCGCTCCTGGACGCCGGCCCGCCCAGTTCCACCTTTTCACCGACATCTCCGCGAAATCCACAGCCTCAGTGCAGGCGCTTGCTGAAATCCTCGAGCGCGGACCCATCGGCGGGTATGTGCGAACTGTGCATATCGTGTTCCCGTTTCGCGCTTGGGCCAGATAAGGCCGAGGACGAGGCATTCGTTTGGGCCTTGATGGACCCTCTTCGTTGCGATCCCCCTCTTGCAAGAGCTTCATGTGGAGTCCTTCATCCCGCCCGATGAAAGAACCCCCGGAGACACTCCCGAACCCCCCCGCCGCATCGCATTTCGTCTGCGACAGGCCCGACGCCGAGCGCGGGAGTTCTATCCATCGCCGGTGTTCTTGCAGTTGCTGGAAGGCATCTTAGGTCCGCTCCTGTCTTGCACACACTGCGCATGTCCACTCACTTTCGTGCCGCAGCTCGCGACTCCTTCCGATGCCTCGCGCTAGTAAACTGGGATTTTCCAGACGCTGAGATCATCCCCCTCGTCGCCCGCGTGGCGGACCTGCGTTTCTTTCGTTGCAGCGTGGGCGACAGGGAGCCCAGGACAATGTATCCTGGTCCCGACACTGTGATCTATAGCGGAGTCATGGACGTAGGCAAGCTCTCCTTGGACTGCGTCGCCACTTGGCACACGTTGCGCGAATGGGCGGCCAAATCGACCCGCACACGGCACCTCGCTATCGCGTGCTGCACCGAGGCTCCGGAAGTCAGCTATGAGGTGTTTACAACACCTGGACTGCGTCGAGTACACGCTGTTCCTGAATTTCGGTAAGTCATTTCTATGCGTTGAGGCATGCCATCGCCTCACTGGCTTAATTCTTCGCAGGCCCAGAGCCGCAGGTGGCTCGATGCCTCGCCAAGCTCCCCGGGCTTGGGGATCTGCCTTGCAGGCGAGTAGGGATCTACTTTCAGGCCATAAGAGAGGATGTCCAGGAGCTGCGCGCCATAGAGGAATGGCTCACCAGCGTGCGCTTGCAACCGTATCAACGTGTGCGGCTTCAGTTACCCAGACCACTTGGTGAACTACCAGGGCCTGTCGACGTCTGCGAAGACATGTATCTCGCTTGCATGCGGAACGTTGCGCTCGAGGTAGAGGAATGTCGAGTGATGTGGCGGGACAACTGGCACGGTCGGTGTGAGCTGACCATAAAAGGGACGGACAGAACCTAGTGAATTACCTCTGAACCGCGCCTTTGAAACCGATGTATATATATATATATTTTTGAATCCAATTGCTTCTCGTTCGCAATACGTGGGACCGAAATACGATTATATGGGTGCGATCCGATAACGCCGACCTTTGCTTGCTCCCATCTCGATGGCCAACTTCCCTCAGGAACTCATAGATGAGACAATCGACTTCTTGCACGATGAACCGCCGGCTCTACGTGCATGCGCTACCGTGGCGAAGTGCTGGACACCGGCCGCACAGCTGCATCTCTTTTCTCGCCTGACAGCCAAGTCCACCGCGCGGGTCAATGCCGTCGCGGACGGGCTCAGTGGAACCGCGCTGGGGCGCTATGTGCTGTCGGTGCACATAGTCTTCCCTGTGCCGCTGCCCCCTCACCCAGAGGACGCCGGGGAAGACGAGCGCTTCGTTTTCGCTTTGATCGATCTCTTCGCTGAGATGCCACGCGTGCAGGAACTGGTCATTCAGGCCTGTCGCCCCAGTCGCTGGCAGTGGACCGGAGCGCCGTATCTGGTGAGCATGGGGGAGCGGCAGATGACGAGGGAGTTCTACCCCCCGTCCTGCTTTCTGCAATTGCTCGACGGAGTCATAAGTTAGTGTGCAGTTGTGCTTTGATGATTCAGACACTGACCTTTGTTGCTCAGGTCGGGACTTCTTCAAATCCCTGACCTTCATCAACTGGGACTTTCCTCACGCGGAGATCTTGCCTATCGTGGACGCGTTGCCTGAACTGCTCATCAAGTGCTGCAGACTTGGCACGGCGGCGACCTTCCCAGGGGTCACCTCGTATCCCGGCGTGTGGACGGTACCCTACAGCGGCCAGATGCAAGTGGGGAAGCTCTCCGTGGAAGAATGCACGGGCTGGGTGGACTTTCAACATTGGATTGCCAGAAGCATCAAGACGACACACCTGGCTATTAGCACCGACCATGACTGCCATCTGAGCCACGACGTCTTGAATGGCCTGGAATGCATTGAGTATAGTCTGCAGCTTGACCATAGTGAGTGCTCACCGCCGCCCGCGAGTCCCCGAAGTTAACCCGTCTACTTAGAAGAGTCCGCAGAGGTGCTGCCTTCCCTGGCGGCGCTGGTTGGATCCGTCGGAATCCCCTGCAAGCGGGTAGGCATCTATATAGAAACATTGTTAGACCGGGAAGGGCAGGGAGGGCTGGAAACGTGGCTCACCCTGGTGCGGATTCGGGCTGATCAAGAGCTGCGCGTCGAGCTGGTATTGATGGAACCCCCCGGGATGCGACGGGAAGAGCTGGAACGGGAGATTGTGGACGGGTGCCGCCTGGGGTGCCGTTTCAATCGCCCCCTCGGACTGGTCCTGGTTGAAAGCCAGTCGGTGTGGCTGGCGGGAGTTTGGGGCACGCTTTCCCTGCTTTTCAAGGGCTGTCGAAACTGAACAGGCTCAGTCTACCTATGCCTTCTTTCTCTCTACCACTTTTATTTCGACTGGAATTCTACATGCGTTGATTAGATTAGATTAGATAAGATAAGATATCTTTGGCAGCCACAGATATGGCTAATCGATGCTTCTTTGACCTTTCTGCGCTAAGTTAAAAGTACTGCTATTTAAGATGTATCCAGGGGAGGCGGGCGGACTCTCGAGCTCACGCCGCTGGCGCCTCATTTGCGCACGACGAGGCGCCAGCGGCGTGAGTTCGAGAGTCCGGAGGGGATGGGATTACATGAAGGCAAACTAAGACTACGTGGAAAGGTGGCAAAAGAAGCGGCGCGCGTGGGGACTGAGCTGGAATCAGAGTCATGAGCGACCCAAAACGATGGAGGATGAGGAAGGGGCTGGCTTACTCCGCTACACAAGGAGTTTCAGTGCCAAGGATGGGTCGATATCGATAGAGAACATCTGCAATGGGAGTTAGACAGTTGCCAGTCGAGCACCAGGGCGTACCTCGCTCGGTATGAAGGAGCCACCAGGCGATAAGTGGGATGGAACCTGGATAGAGTGAGTCGGAGGCATCCGTAGGGACAATATGCACCTCGGAGCGATGACGCGACATCCATAAACCCTTGATAGATAAATCGTCAGCATTGCATAATGAGAGAGACAATGGAACGGCGACGCAACTCTGACCCAGTGAAGATTGAAAGCGAACGAGAGCGCGGTCGGTCGAACCTGGGGTAGGGGTGAGCGAAATGAGATGCGAGAGGGGAGGAGGCACTCAGCTTCGCGTGGAGCGGGGGCAATTCATCTAATGGACAATTTCCCCCGAGCCAAATTGCGAGTGGTGAGTGTAAGTCAGCCACAGCGCAATACCTGAGAGCACGCCGCAAGGCCGCATCGTCAGGATTTTCCCTCGTGGAGGAGCCCTTCCTTGCCGGGTCCGAACTTTGTTCGGACCGGTACCGTCTCAAATCCCGTAACGCCGCTGTGGACGACGCGCTCCCGGACGCACTGAGGTGTGAGACCGGGGCCGGGCTGCACGCGATGAGACCCTTTAGCAGGGCCTCCCACCGCCGTTGCTTTGTTGCGCGGGCAGGGGCGTGGTCCTCCCGCACTCCCTCGCAGTTGTGCCCCAACAGTTGAGCCCCTGTTGGGGTTCCAGGACGCGTACACGTGTGGGCTCACGCTCGGCAGGGCTGGTCGCGAGAGGAGCGGAACACGCCGGTGTGGCGGCCCAGGAGGACAAGATGGTGGTAGCAGAGGGAAAGGCATCCCCGGGGACGTGCGTGACCACGTCACCGCTTTTACATCGCCACAATTTCCCACGACCGCGATCATCAACATGCACGTGCTTGGTTGCTTGGCATCCGCCCGCAGGCGCTGCCAAACATGTCCTACAAAAAATCAGATTGAGGTTGGAGAATTACGAACGAAGCCACTTGCCATGAGAGAGTGGGGCCAAAAGCGGGTCTATTTTCTATATACATTAGAGATAATACATGTGTCAACGTAGGTGTGCTCAAAATATACGATCTACTACTTCAGAAGTCCATAGATGGGCGAGGCCGGAGCCCCTCGCGCCAAACGAGCCATTGACCGTACCAAACTCCTTCCACCGCGCGCTCGTTCTTCTTCCAGGGTTTGTCGTCGATGCGCTTGAGGGTGCCGCATGGGAAAAGGGCGGTCCAAGGTGTGGGGCACCCGTTGTCGTCGCATGCCTTGCAAGCAAGGGCGACTTCGCTTGCGGTATGCGTGCGCACTTCGAAAGAGGCCAGAGCTTTGCATTGGGGACACTGATGAGGTGCCGGGTGCCCGTAAGGCCGCAGGTGGGGATGAGTCCAGGCGTAGCGATAGACGGACGCGTTTTGAAAGTACACGATGACATCCGTGTGGATGCCGAGCTCGTAGTGAGAGGCCAAGATCTGGGGAAATTTTTTGACGTGGCCCTGGATGAAGAAGGACATGACCGTGTCCTGCAAGAACGTGTGGGCCGCGGTGGGTATGAAGCGAGAGATGGTGAACCCGATGGCGTGTTGGAACCCGGCACTGGAAGAGATGAGTAAGAGAGCGTGTCCGGCGCGGAGGAATAAACATACCTCTGAACAAAGACGGACACCTCGTCCCGCGCTGGAGGGCGATTGAGCTCGCCACACGCCAAAAGCACGAGGAGCGATGTCTTGGCGTTGCGGACGAGGGTTTGAAGCTTTTCAGGAATCAAGATGGGTAAAACCTATGTCGTGTGAGGGACTGGATACGTTGCGATGGAAGGAAGACGCACCTGCTTCGCGTCGGCTGCTCCAGAGCTGTCTGCGCAGAGGTGGATGCAGCCGAAGGCGGGCTCCACGTGCGTGGTCAAGAAGACGATGACCTTGGTGGGTTTGTACCTGCGGCGAAGATGGTTGTCAATAAACGGAGAGGGGGACATGGCAAGGACGGCGTACTTCGACATCCGGTTGAGTGCCAAATTGTGCTTGGTGCGGAAAGCTGCACCGCGGGTGTCGTCACCGATATGGTATTCGATCTCCTCGAACCAGATGGGCTCCTCGCGGTAGTAGGGCGCCAAATGATGTTGGAGGACGTGGGCAAAATCCCCGGTGGTGCCATCGAGGCGGATGGAGAAGATGGCGAGGCGCTCGGTGTCGAAGAGGGGCCACTGCGCCCGAAGCGTTTGGGAACCCGTGTACACGAGGGGAGGCAAGGGCTTGTTTTTCTTCCACAATCCCTGTGAAGAGGTCAACGGCGAGCAACGCATCGTCGTATGTTCAAACGCACATGATACGGGACATTCTTGCCCGCGCGCAAGACTACTGTTTGGCCGCCCTTGATCTGCTTCTTCCAAGACGGGATGGCAGAGGCACCCGTGCTCCAGCAGCGTGGGCAGTAAAGTGTGTGGCTGGCAGACATATCGTCGGGAAATCGGATGCATTGGGTACAGATGTGGCGCGGGCAGAGCGCGCAGCCGTACAGGGTTCCGCCATCTTCGCACCCAGAGCACCACTAACATGCAAATTTATCAGTGGCGGATTAATAGACAGCACACCGAACTCACTACATTGGACCGCTGACCCACAGACACTGCTTGAGCGGGGGGAATCGCCTGTAAAGGGGTTAGACAGGGGAAAGAAACCGGTAGGAACCCTGACATTGAGCTCCGTGGGCTCGGCGGCGGGCTCGGCGGCGGCGGCGGGCTCGGGTTGGTGGCGAGAGAGAACGAGGGAGAGATCGACTCTGGGAGCCTTGCCGCCAGTGCTCTTCTGCGCAGAGACCTTGCCCACCCGACCCTTGCCGCCACCGCCGGCAGCGCCACCCCTGGCAGTGTTCTTGGTCCTGGCCATATTGCGTGGTGGGGGCGGGAAGAAAGGAGAAATAGGCGCCCATGTTGACAGGTGGCGTGACATGAATGGCGGGTGCTTTTGATTGTCCGGGAAAAACCGCGACATCGGTATTGTGCCTTGATTGAAGCGGGGCAGAGCTGAATTGGGACGTCTATTTCGAACTTCGCACTAACCACCATCTCAGGTTAAGTGGCTGTAGACAATTTGCCAATACGACGCGTCGGTTTCGACCATCAATCGGGGGCGGAAGATCCACGATCTGTCAAGATATCTGGCTCCGCGGAAGCAAATTCCTGGGGTATGACGAGAGTGCGAAATGAGTAACTGACGCGCCTTGTAATAGCGGCTGCGATGGATTACCTCGACGCATATGAGGATTCCGACTCCGCGTCGGGAGATGAGACGCGGGACACCCAAGAACTGCAAGAGGTGCGAGCGGGGTGCGAAGGGGGGGGAAAAGAGAGCAGCGACGGGTTGATGAAGCGCGGGGCGCACGGTACGTACGAGGCCAAATCATGCTAATTAGAGAGAACTACTAAGTAGGTTACAGGGAGGCTACCACAAAGAAGAGCTGGGGGTGGCACACCCGCCATGCAAGCGGCGTCGGACAAGACACAGCTACGCAGCTCGATATCTGGATGTAGAAGCCGCGGTCGACGAAGGGTCGGACGAAGATGAGGGGGAGAGCGACGCAGGTAAGCACATGGGGGTGCGTACAAGGAAATGCCTAACAGCGGTTGCAGACAGTTTCATCGCGGACGGGGCGCCCGAGGTATTCGAGCCGAGGGTCTCGCGACACCTGGGACGCGACACCGAAGACCGCCGCGAGGCCGAGGAATTGGAGAGCCAGGCGCATGAGTACCAAGTGCGGGCTCGACGCGAGAGGGAGGCTGCATATGGCGCCGCGGGTGGAGGCAAGGAGGACGCCATACGCTCACCACCAAAAGCGGGGCGGGTACGACAGGAAAGACAAGCCGAGGAAGCGCGTCGAGAACGCGGAGAAGCGGCAAGGGCATCCGCCGTTCGGCCGCTAGATGAACCCCTCGAAGAAGAGGTGGAGGATCATTTCCTGGCCATCGCGGGAAGGGACGGCTCACAATTCAGGCGGCGGTACGCGTGGGGCAGGCTGCGGCGCGCGTTGCAGGGCGCGCCGAAGGGGCACCTCGTGCTGGTGGAGTCCGCGCAGACAATTCTGATGGTGGTACGGGAGGGACCTACAGGCTGGCGGCTGGGGCGCTTCACCGTGAAGGCCGGACGTCGACTGGAGGACGTGCTTCGACCGGAGGATTGGCCTTCGCCGGCGGAAATCGCCGAGTGGGACGGTGTGGATGCAGAAATCCTGGGGGCGGCAGCGAACCCGCGTCTCGGGATGGCATTGAGACCTGGCTGTCGAGTGGTTGTCGACGACTCCGACCGCGGTCCTGACCATGGCAAAAGCGGATTCATAACAGAGATGCAGTACAACGGGCAGGTGGCGCGTGTCAGGATCTCTGTCGACGGCGAACGCATCCTCCAGTCGGACCCACGCCTGTACGATCTTCTGACTTGGCCGACCGCCAACGCCGGTGCAAACAAGATTGAAGAAATTGACGTGATGGTGGGGGACTTGAAACGACATCTGCTGTGTGTGCCCTGCCGACTGCGCGATTTGGACCGTGTGTGGGTCGTTCGCAAGGATTCGCCTGGACGAGGGGTGCGGGGGCGCGTTAGCCAGATCGAAACAAGCGGGGATGATCCCCAGGTGACCATCGCGACGGAGGAGAACGAGGACATCGAGGTCCCGATGTCGCACGTAACGCGGGAATTTGCGCTGGGTGACCTGGTGGATGTGGTGACAGGGCCATTGACAGGGGAGCAAGGAATCATCGTAGAGATGGTGGCTGGGGGCGGACTCCAGATTTTTGCCGTAAGTGGGACGAGTTTTGGAATTCAGAGCGCTGACGAGCTGAGGACAGACTTCGAGCTCAGCGGTGGAAAGGAGCGCGCAAGTGATGAAAACGTTGTTCGATGAGGACCTGCTACCCTCGAAGCGGGAGGAGGACATACTGGCCAAGCCGTACGGGCTGGTGAGCACCGGATTCAATAGGAGGCGCTTAGAAAACCTGAAAGACTTTTGCAGCTGCATGTGATCGCCGAGCAAGTCGAATTCGCGCAGCCGGACGCCAGGCCAGGCGGATGGAGCAAGTCGGGCGACTGCGAGCCTGCGCGTGCGTTGAGCGTATATGACCATAGCCAGCAGGAGAAGCCGATGAAAACCGGGCAGTCCAGGTACAAGGGCACAGAGGTGCTGATCGTGAGGCCGCACCCGATGAAGGGCCAGTGGGGAGTGGTGCAGGACGAGCACGACGTCGTGCTGCCGGAAGATTTGGACAAGCCCGCGGGAAAACGCAAGGTAGTGTTGACGGTGCGGGACGACGCGTCATTCAGGACGTGGCAAGTCCCGCTGGAGCAGGCGGTACATCGATGGTGAGTGGTTGCTGGTGTTGCCCGATCCGGCTGAGCTGAAAGGTCTCAATCGCAGGACGCGGCTTCCGCTAAACAAGTCAAAGTACGTGATTCCTTGGGCGGGGCCACTCGGATGGGGGGAGCCGGAGGAGTTGCCAGAGGTGTGGGGGTCAGAGGAGACGATGGATACGCTGAGTGAACGGGGGGAAGCTGGAAGCGGGAAGCAAACCGTAGAGGAGTTCTGGGCTGAGAGCGCCAAGGCCAGCATGGACGCAGCTTGGAAGACCTCTCCCCCGGCTCGCTTGCCTCCTCAGCCGGGCCTAATCGGCGATGGGTCTGATGGGGGCCGATGGCTTTGCATACCGGAGCTGAAGGGGAAGCGAGTAGACGTCGGGGTGCTGGAGAAGAAGGGGCAACATACGGAGACGCACGCGGCGGCGGTGGGAAAGTGCTCGTACGTCGAGCTGGAAGAGGCATTGACACCGCAGATGATGAACAAGCGGATAACAATCCGTGCGGGGGACAAGGCAAAGAAGTTGCGCTTGGAACCGCGCTGGTTGGTGCCGTGGCGGATGCTGCCGCCAGTAAAAGGCCGCGCTGTGTCTATCGTAGACGGGCGAGGGAGGGTGGTCATTATCGGGCCGGACCATCTCGGGAATACGGAGTTTTTGGGGAAGTACGGGTTGACGGGGGCTTCCGGGGGTCCAGGATGGGTGTGGGTGAAATTTGAGAGGGCAAAGGATACGGCCGGGATGCAGTCGCTGTTCCACGAGCAGTCTCTGTGCCGCTCGTACAACGACGATGGGGTTTGGACGAAGGCCACAGTGTTTTTGTGACCGGATCGAGGTGCGGAGGGAGAATGAGAAGACGCAAATCATGTATCAATAGATCGACTGTAAATAGCCCCGTAGAAAACCATATCGGGAGTGGTAGAATGCATTGTTTGGCATCGGAGTCTCTCGGCTGTCACTGTCAAACAACGTCAACGACCACGATGGGCAAAACCAGTCGACGTGGAAAGCACTCGGCGGCGGCGAAGGCTGCAAGAAAAAGCAAATATATGGCCCCAGGAGGCGTTCACGACCGCGGAGAAGAGAAGCGGCGGCGAATTACCGGTGTGTTTGGCTTCGCATTTTTTTGTACTACGTTTCTTTGGACTGAGTCAGGGGGACAGAGGTCCACGCCGTCTCCAGTTTGCCCGGGGAATTCCTGCCTTGGACGAGAGATAACAGCGTGGTGACTACCGAGGTGGCAAAAAGATACCCTGGGGATCCGGCGGCGCTTCCAAACCTGTCGGAGGAGGGGGGAAATATCCTGCTGGTGCCGATGCCAAAGCTGTCCGAGGAGAATTTGGAAGAGCTGAGCCCGTCCTCAATGCCCAAGAGCCTGGAAGAGCGCGCGCTGCAGGCGGGGTTAGCGTATGTGACGGAGGCGCTGAACGATATGGGTCCTGTGCCGTTCCTCCTCATGCGTTGCACTGGGGTCCTTTCAGAGGCAGTCCAAGCCATTCTATGGCAGGCATGGAGAAATTTTGTAGCGGCGGGTGGCAAGGCTAGCAACAAGAAGGAGGAGGGACGCTCCGTCACTCCAGGGTATCATTTTGGGATCTGGTCCCATTATTCCTCCAAGCCGTTCATCTCCGCCGACAGCAGACAGATGGAGGCCGCAGAGAAAGATCGGCCCAGACTGATCTTATTGCTGGACATATTTCTGGAGCTGATCAAGAGATACCTGGTGCCCAAAGTGAGGGCTCTGCTAGCTCACTACGCTCCTCAGCAGCTGCAGATCCTGCATCCGTGAGTGAACATGTTTGTCTGCTTCCGCTGCTAAGCACCAGCGCAGGGTTTACCAGCGGGTCCAGACCGTACTGGGGGCAAAGCTGGCGGCGCGCCCCGCCCTGGATTGGGAGGGCGTCTTCTTTGCAGCCGCCGTGAAGGAGGGCTCCAGCGAGCTGGTCCACATCGATTGGAATGATGCCCATGCGCTGCTGACGTTCATCTTCGTCGCGTCGGAGCCCGGGAGTGAGTGGGAGGGGGGAGAGTTTTGCTGTCCGCAGCTGGGGTACAAGATTCCCTTTCGTGGAGGTCAGGTCATTGCGGCGCGGACGCGCATGGTGGCCCATTGTGGAGCTACCGTCAGCGGCGGAGGACGGCTGGTGGTGACATGCTTTTCTGACAACCTCTTGTTGGAACATGCACTATTTGGAACAGCGAAGGGAGTTGCGCCAGCCGTCGTGGTTATTCCCTCAAGCATGTAATAATGTAGTTGTCTTTCCCTGAAAAACAAATGGAAAAAATATCGTTGTCGCGTGTAGAACACCAGGCCGGACTGTACACGTCGGTGGCGCGCCCTTGACGCGCCTTTGACGCGCCCTCATCGCGTCGTACACGCGTCTGAGACATTTTGACGCGTCAGACGCGTCAATGACGCGTGTATGAAGGGAACGCGCGATGTAGACAAGGGCATTGCGACGGGTAGGCCGAAAGGGGCTCATGTATATCACTAACTACATGATACGATACCCTAAAGGGGAGGGAGGATGGCATGGAGTGTCCCAGGGGTCCTGTATGCGCGGCGCACCCGGGCGTCAGTGATCTGATCATCCGGATCACATCAATAAGCTGCATGCGATCTGTTGCCATACTAACCGAAGTTATCGTGCTTATTCTCAAGATTGGATTTTAAAGCGTCCAAGCTATAGCCAAATCCCAAATCCCAAATCCCAAATGCCACGCCTTATACACGCCTTGTCAGTTCAGTCAGGTTCACAATCACGCCGGTAGAGTCAGGAGTCAGGATATCACCACAGGGGCGTGCAAATGTATTTTCAACTCAGAACGGAACCATCTGAATAGAGTAGTCCTGGGTGTCAAGTCCAGACTCAATCCGTACGTTAAGGAGGGCCGTGCAGGGGTGGCACCTCAATAACCGGGAAGGCTTCTGTACCGTTCATGCCAGTTCTGTGCCCTATTTATACTGTACAATATACGCTTACAACTTGAGAATTACTGTGCTACGGATAAACGGAAAACGATAACGGTTAAACGGAAAATGATCTGTGACGATGAAACGCTGACTATGGGTTTGACTATGAAAATGTGCGATCTAGCAGACTTAGTTCTTGTGAACTAAACCTAACCAAAACACACACAAACACACACAACACACTACAATCCTCGTCTGTAAGTTCGGGGCTCCAACCACAGTATATGGCTGTTGCAATTTGGTTTAATTCTAATAGGGAGACTTGTAGCTAAAGGTCGGTTTGAGTGTTTATCCAAGTTGAACCAGGCGCTACTCGCAGCCTAATGTCTTAGGAAGTTTGCCACAGATGTTGTTTTGATTTTGGAGTTGTCTCTGGGTCGCTTGTGCAGCGAAGAACGTCGAATATCTTATTTATTCCAAAGTGCAATGTTATAGCTAAAGCCCAACTAAAGTCAGAACTATTTGCCTAGATGCTTTTGTCCGTTCCCTTGTATGTCCACGCGTCCGTATATGATCCCTCTTGTAATTCACGCGAAAACACTCAAGATAACAACCAACTAACACTTTATATTGCTCGATGAAACAAACAAAAGAAACTCTCGGCTTCCAGTGATGCTCCGAATGGATCTCAGCCTTTCGTACCACAGCAAATAGCCTATAGCCAATATGCCTAGCAAGAAACGGGGGTTCCACCGGCGCTCCCTGAAATCCTACATGCCTTATATACTATTTACAGCGTCTAAATCGGGAACTGCTGAATAAATACAAACGGTTAAACGGAAGAATAGTCTCGGAGTCTTGATCTCCGGCGCCCTAATTAGTACAGATTACGATGGTCGGATAAACGGAGCCTTGGTATAATGGTTGAGAATTCTCGGCATTCCCCGATGGGCCGCTTTTCCCGCTCAACCGAGGTATATTTAGCACTCTGCTGCTCTTCCCATCTCTCTTGGTTCGGATACAGATAGCTCCCTTAGCTAGCTATAATTATAATTTACCCTAGTGGCGGGTTGCCCCACCTACACGGTTAAATTCGACTTCCCATGTTCCCTACCGTCTCGGTAAAACGGAATCGGAGCACTTGATGGGATCTATGCTTCTTCGGAGATGTCCGTCTTCGGATCTACTCGGCCTTCTTCGGCGTTCAACTTCAAGTTACGCTCCTTTTCTGAGATACTCGTCGTTCTCATGTCTAGCACACCCACGGACAACTCCAGTCTGAATGGATATTTATTATACCCTTGTTAGGACAAGCAGTCAACTCCAATCCGGTCAAAGATGGTTGAGCCGACTTATAGCTAAAAGTCTTCTTTGCACTTTCTAACGCTGCGCCTTCCAGCAACATTGTATAGTAGCCTCTTAGAACACTCCTAGGCGCCTTGTAGTCCATAGCCAGCCGTCCGGGTCTTACCCTGGCCCTCGTCAATGATTGCATTCTTTAGCTTAGATATAACTAGAGCCGTGAATAAAATGAATTTTCACGGGTGGTTATTTGCCATGCTCATCAGTGCCAACAAACAGGTTGATCTGTATGGTAATGAGGGTACCAGCTGCACCGTCCAAGGTGATGATCGGGTCCGTATGTATTCCCCAGAACTTCTCCGAAGTTGTTGAAATATCATCGACCGTCAGATCTTGAAAAAAGATGTGAGTGTACACTGATTCCAAGTGCCACAGTTCGCACTGTATGCTTGGGCGATGGCCCGTGCCCGCGCATAGGACCTGCGCACTCGCTCATCCACAGATGCATTGGCCCGAAGAGGTTGAAAGAGGGGTTTCTCCACAAGTGAAGTTGTTGGCCACATTGGCATCAACGGAGTGAAAGAGAAACGAAAGACCGTGTTCGTCTCCAGTTGTATGACAGTTATGCGATCCTGTCCATATGCAATCAGTCGCGTCGGAATTGGTGAAGGGATACAGATTCCCGTGGCGCTAAATAATCAGACCGCACCTGACAAAATACTCTTCTGATCTTGCATGTGCATGTTGTTCCTGTTGGAGGAATTGCCATGTCTATTCGAAGAGCCTATGGGGCTGTTTCAGTGCTATCGGCTCTTCCTGCCTTTCCAGGCTTGTCTCGGCTGAGCCTAACTCAGACTGCAATCGCGACATCTGAAGTAAAGTTCCGTTCTACTGGCGCTGGCGCGATTATGCCCAGTCTGGTCTTAGTATGAGAAGTTAGAACTACCCCGCTGAGCGGGGCTGGCGAGGTAACATCCTGGGACATGATGTGTGTCCCTGAAATTGCTTGAACAGCGATTCAAACTGCTGTCTGCCAGCAGTCTTATTCCGCGGGGTCAAATGTCCTCCACACGAGGCCATCATGTGCGCTATTGTGGGTCCAATTCAAATCTCTGGGGACTCCGGAGCTTATCAGTGCCCATGCCACGGCGAATCCACTTTAACCATCATCCAGGCCCGACAACCGAGAAACTGCCACGGTTTGCATCAGCCTTTCTCAGGCTATCCCAGTCGGTTTAAAGTAGAGGCCGACAAGGCACACATGATCCCTCGGTCCCAACGTTGGATAACAAACTCCTCATCGAAGTTCAGCGACTAACGTGCTTAGGAACAACCACTTCCCGTTTGTACCTCTCATGCTGGGTTTATGCACCAACAACATTTCTTTGACCATCGAGTTGGGTGTTGGCCTCACCGCGGTAGTTGTGGTCGCAATCGCGCTGTACCGCCTTTCTCCGTTCCATCCTCTCTATGGCCTCCCTGGACCACCCCTTCACAAGATTACCCAGCTCACCACACTCTACTATGCCATTCGAGGGACAGGCCATGATAAGATCAAGGCTCTGCATGATCAATACGGGCGCGTAGTTCGAACGGGTTGCTTGAACTTCCATTCTGCGTGAATCTACCTGCTGACTGGCATAAAACCCAGGCCCAAACACCGTGTCTTTCTTATCGTCGTCTGCGATCAAACAAATCTACAGTTCTTCCAACGCTTTCGACAAGTCAACGGCATATGATATACGAAGTATGTCGGGCGAAGGGATTTTCTTCTTCAAGGACAAAGCATCACTCGCTCCGCGCCGCCGACTCTGGACGCGTTCATTCTCTGATTATGCGTATGGCTCCCTTCTCTGCTGTTGGTACTGTCTGAAGTTGCATCAGGCTTTCCCAATATCACGACCCGCTAGTTCTCGAAGTCGAACATTTAATCTGTTGCTTGCTGAAAAGAACTGCTGAAAGCGGCCGGGTCGATTTAACGAGAATAATCCCTCAATATGCATACGACAGTATCGTGAGACTTGATTTAGTATCTTTCTCATCCGATGCTGACCACACGATTGAACCAGAACACCCTGTTTCTCAGCGGGCAGGCTTTCCCGGTGAGCAATATTACATGCACGAAATTTGAGGCCAAGCTGACTAAAGATTGCAGAGTCTCATGGATTCAGACGACCCTGATCAAATCACACGTGGGGGAGCGACTATGTTTGAAATGGTGGAGCTGTGAGCGTTGAATCTTTGAGAGAATATTCATGTGAACAATGTACAGGTTCAGTCACGCGGAGCCGCTCTTCCGCCTGATCAAGTGCATCCCGCCGACGGGAATACCGCTGAGCTTTGAAAAGTTATCAACCGCAGCGGCTAAACGGCGCGTGAAGAAAGGGCCAGCTTTCCAGGATGGAATATCATATTGGGTGTGCAAACTTCTCATATGGCCGGCGTAAATTAATGCCTTCGCTTTTCGTGCAGCTTGACGGCGACGAGTCCCAACCCAAGATGAGCCCGAGCGACCTTACCCTCGAGACTGGTATAATCTTCATCGCAGGTATAGTTTCCTGCGCCATAATATTAATGTTTCTAATCAGCTGGACTAGGCGCGGACGCGCCTGCAGGGGTCCTTGTGATCCTGCTATATTTTCTTCTAGCAAATCCTAAATGGATCGCCCTCCTACGCGATGAGTTGGAGACTTTCAAGAACCAGGCACCCATCAACTGGTTACGCTCCTTGGATCAACTTGTCGTTCTGAATGCAGTGATCCAGGAGTGCTTACGTCTCGGCAGCCCATTCCCAGGTTTTCCCCGTGTTGTGCCGCAAGGTGGTGTTGTCATTGACGGTCGCTATGTGCCCGGTGGAACTGCAGTAAGTGTGCCTGGCTGGGCATTCCATCTTGACGAGGAACGATTCCCCGATCCCACTGTGTTTGACCCGGACAGATGGATTGAGCACGGCAAGCTCTCGTTGAGCAACGCTTTGCTAGCATTCAGTTCAGGTACGCTCCTTTCGCTCCGAAATACACGATGTTGATCCAACGTTTTCTGTAGGGCCCTTCGGATGTGTGGGCCAGAAACTGGTTTATGTTCAATTCCGGATCCTCGTTGCAATGGTGTTTTTGGAATTGGATATAACGCCTATGCCGGGATTCAGCTCTGAGATTTTCTGGAACGGTATTAGGAATCGATGCGCAACGACTTTTCAAGAGGCTCTTTGGGTTCATGCAGCCCCGAGAAATATTTCCGCTTGAATGTATGTACTTACTCAGACTGTGTGTGTACAACATTGTAAATCAAAAAAAAAAAAAAATCCGCGGTACACTAGTAGACTGTATAAGCTGAACTATCTGGTCTTCATTTACCAAGGGAAGTTGAACTTGAAGGACGGCGGCCGATTGTCATATGAACATCAGTGGTCCGGAGTGATCCGCAGATCCATCAGGCCATCCGATACAGTGGCCAGTCTCTCCTAGGTCTCTCTCAATCTTTCGTTAGCGTGCGCTCCACCTGTTTCTGCGCCGCCGCCGCATGGTTTTTCCGCCGCATGCTAAGGCCTGATGTGTATACGCCGTTCCTTGTCGCCGTTCCTCTGTCTTCGGACGTTATGGCACAACCCAAGCACAACCCGCCAATTCGTGTCAGTTTCGAGACAGGTCGTATCAACACTAAGGCGGTCAAACCTCTTTCTCTTGCGCGCCTCCGAGGAGCCCTGCAGTACAACGGCACCGCACGGACGTGAGACGACAACAGTTACAAGACCCATCGGAAAACTATTTTTGATGTTTCTCACCAGACGACTAGGCTTGTGTGCAGCTTGTGTGATGCCCGCATCGGTTTATCAACGTAGAGCCCACAAGAAGGATTGTCTACCCTTCGACCTCCCTCGCTGCGGAGACTGACTTGTAAGGCCGACGCTCTACTCACTTTGCAGTCCAACCGACTTACCGAGCAACTGCAACGTCCACATACTACCCATCTACTCCGCTCAAGACCCAACCGACCAGCTAAGCCATAATGAGCGACTCAGGGCCAGGACTCAAATTTGTAGGTCACTCCATACACCCCGTACGCTCGTCCTGACCCTTTGCAAGATAATTGTGGGGGCCTCTGTTTCAGGCGAGATTCCGCGCACCGCCACGCCGACTTGCAGCTAACTATGATACCACCAGGCCTCGCTTCCGCTCTCTCGCTCAAGGCCTCTGGGCATACTGTATTAGTCTTGGAGAAAGTCCCGGAACTGGGTGGGACCGGTGCTGTGAGCAGTTATACTTTCGGCTCTTCATCAATGCTGAGCTTGGACAGGTACCCAGCGGGGGTGCGCGGTAGGCGCTTTACCCACTGCTGATACTACGCATGAAATCATCCATTCCTTATTAGGGTGCCTCCCAATGGTACCAAGATCCTCCTTGACTGGGGGATGGAGGATGCGATCAAAGCCAATGCTGCGGTAGTGCCGGGCTTCTCGGTCCACAAATGTGCGTGTCGTGTATCATGCACGTCCATTTGACTGAAGAAATGCACCAGATAATGGCGGCCCGGGTGAAGAATTCATAGGTCTCCATATCGCTCCCTTCATGGTAATACAACTAAAATGACACAGGTGTGAACCGTTGGGATCCCGAGCTGCTGAGTGAAGCGCGGGGAGGTTACACACAGTTTCGAGTGAGTGGATCATGATGGCTTCATTCGCCGTCTCATGTTGAACGATATATTTAGCACCGAGACCTCATCCGCATTCTTTACGACGCTGCAGTCGAAGCTCCCGAGGAGACTTGCGTCCCGAGAGTAACCGTGATTCTCGGGGCCGAAGTCGCAACCATAGACTGTGACGGTTGCTCTGTAACCTTGCGGTCTGGCGACACCCATACGGCAGACGCTATTATTGGCGCGGACGGCATTCATGGAGTCGTACGCGGAGCGCTGCTAAGGGAAGAGGACGCACCAGATGAGGACGGTGTGCCTACGGGATTGGCGATGATCAAGTGTGTGTCCTGATGTGCTCATCGTACTTAGCTCTGTCAAGCTGAATGCAGCCAAAGTGCAATTATTTCGAAGACGGATATAGTGGAGCAGCAGCATCCGTTGTTCTACGACGAGTTGGGTGTAAGTATCACCGCTATCTCTTGAGAGTTGTCTTGGTTGACTTTGATACCTTCTGTAGAGCACGATCTGGGCGGGTTCCGGCCGAGGCAAGCACGATTTGCGTCCCATTTCATTGTGTATCTAACTTTCGAATACAGGATTAATGACTTGCCCGGTGGTAGGTTATTCTCAGTGTGATCAACAACGACCCAGATTTATTGTACGTGCAGGGGACAACGAACGACATGACCCTGTCGCTTTTCACGCCAGATTGTTCGCAAGATGGAACCTGGTCTCAAGCATCCGAGAAGAGTGTCGCTGATTCCATTGGCCCGTCTGCCGTCGCGTGCGTTTGTTAAACAGAACCTTCAGCTCGTCTTTCTAATTGGTACCCCGCAGAATACAAAAAATTGCCGCCCTCGCAGGACCGGGTACCTGTGTTCAAATCAAAGACTACCATGACCTTCAGTCGTGGGTCTCAAAAAGCGGGAGGGTTCTAGTCCTTGGGGAGGCAGCTCACCCTTCACCAGTGAGTCATACACTGTGCTAAATGATTCCGTGCATCTAATCCTGCGAGTCGAGCCTGGAGCAGCACATTCTTATTCTATTTCCCTCGAGGATGGTGTCTTTATTGGGAAGGTGTTTTCGCACACGCGTAACCGCGACCGTGTCCCGGAGTTTTTATACGCGTTCCAAGAACACAGGCATGTATTGGTTCAATCATGTGTATTTGTCTAATAACGCATTAGGGAACCCCGTTGCGTTCGCATCCGACAAATGGAAAAGGAGCTTCTTGCCGTGATCACGATGCCAGACGGGGATGCGCAGGTCGAGCGCGATGCAGCTATGCACGTGAACCACGCGGAGGGGCGAAATGTGATGGAAGGCGATTATCACCAGATGCTGGACGACTTTCGGCTGGTGTAGGTTTTCACGCCGTTGGCTTGTTGATAATTGGCTTGACTCGGGATATGGCAGGTTCGGCTACGACGCGATGGACGATGCGGACGAGTGGTGGGTTTCGTGGGGACGTTTCCGGGACAGCTCAGGTGCGATCATCTCAAGATACGTGCCTGAGGGCACGGAAGTCGAGGAGCAGGAAGACTTTCTGGTTCCTGGATTCCAACCGATAGCGCAGGTTTCATAAGTTTGGAATGTTTGTTGTACAATAATAGAGCCCGTCCGTTCTCAAGATCTCAATATGTGTAAGGGTTATGCGTGCTCAGGACTCGCTCAATTCGGGGCCGGGTTGTGCTGATACGCTCAGCTAAGACATTTGCTTTTTCTTTGGTCAAATCGTTTACGCATGCGCATACGTACCAGTGAAGTGTGAAAAGGTTCATTCAATAGGATCCAAAATGGCTATAGGTCTTGTCGCTCACGGTTCTCTGTTCTCTGCCCCAAGGCCGGACATCAACCTTTTGGCCGTATATTCATGCCTCGGGTTGGAGGGAGGGGGTCCCCGTTCGATCATGGGCCGGGTGGTAGACACGGCGGAATCTCTTTTTTCGCATCCTCCTGCAGCTGGGTTTAGTGAATTTCTTCGAACAAGATCTGAATTCGACTCGATCAGATACATTGACGTCGGGGTATCTGATCCTAGTTCCGAGTCGACAAGCCTGCGTTCAAGTTTTTTGAACCGGTACCGACATAAGGAACCTGTTTCAAAGGCACAAGAAACACCCGATGGCGCGTGGGCGCACCTTTTCTTGTAAGAGGCGGTTTAAGAATCGGCACTCGCGAGCAGGAGGAGGTCGGACCTCGTTCGATTCGGGCTGGGTGGTGGTACATCTTTGCGATTTTCATTTTTTCTTCTTCTTTGTGGTTAGTTCGGTTGGTCTACTTTTGCGCAGACCGTGGAGTAGTTCGAGTTCATACCGGTTTAGCTGTCCCGTGCGGCCCCAGCTCAATCAAATATCCAAGACCGGACGGAGGTTGAACTGATGTTGAGTTTTTGGTGCGGTGCACAAAGTGGGATACGCACCTCATTGATTGAAGGGAAGAGAACGCTCGATGGCGCGTGGTGCGCGCCTGCTTCTTGTATTCGTCCCCGATGCAAGAAATTGTGAACAGGTGGGGTGATTGAATGATTCTGACGAGGAAACTTTTTTTCTCTTGGTTCGATTCGTTTATTTGCATAGAATCTGGATTGATTCGAGCAAATTCAGCTAGTTCGAATGACCCCTGCCCAAACTTCAAGAATCACGGTAATCTATCTCAAAAGTCAACCAGGCCGGACCCCTTAGATCTCGTGCGCCAAAAAGTGGGGTACATACACCTTGGGTTGAAGCGAAGGAAACGCTCGGTGGTGCGCGCGTGTGGTGCTCGCTTACGGGACTTTCGAAGACAGAAAGTCTCAGGACCTCGTTCGATTGTGGGTTGGGCGATGAGTATGAAGAAGTTATGTTTTTCTCCCTTGGTTCGATTCGTTTTGAATACCCTTCAACTGGCAGTCATGTATTTTTTCTGGGATGGACAGATCGAGCAAAGGTTCATGTCCGATTCCATCCATCTAAACTCAGGCGAGAAAATACAAGAGGGTAAAAAGTGGGGTACATACGCCTCACGTTGAAAGAAAGAAAACATCCGGTGGCGTGGCCACGCATGCTTTCCTTTGATGATGTGCGTTGAGACAGTGCAAGCAGGAGGTCTTCGTTCGATTCGGGCTCGGGTGATTCCGAGAATGCGAATCTTTTTTCCCCTTCGTTCGATTGCGATTCGTTCGCTTTCCATGAGGCCGGGCTTAGACTGACGGATCCTTTGAATTAGTGTTAGACAGGTCCTACTGTACACCGGGCTCCGAAGGAGTTGAGACGTGTTCCAAACGTGTTCGATAATTCCATTTCGAGCATGCGGTTGAGAAAAAGATTTGGGATTTCTACAGTAAACCTTAGATTGAAAGGGATGAAA
Organism: Mycena polygramma; assembly: GCA_029449255.1. Taxonomy (NCBI): domain Eukaryota; kingdom Fungi; phylum Basidiomycota; class Agaricomycetes; order Agaricales; family Mycenaceae; genus Mycena; species Mycena polygramma. Next base: position 192,281 of record JARKID010000169.1, on the reverse strand, counting down.
CATCCGGTGGCGCGTGGTGCGCACCTGATTCTTGTGTTTATCCCCGCGTGCAAGGAAGAAACAGTAGGAGGTCCCCGTTCGATTTTGGGTCGGGTGATGCCAAGATCTCGCCGTCTTATCTTTTTGACGCCCTTGGTTCGATTCGTCGATTCGTCGATTCGTTTCGTTTGTGAATTCCTTCCTACTGGTGGCCTAGGATTTTTGTTTCTTGAACTGGTACTCCCCGAATCAGCTCCAAATCATGTTCGATAACTTCCAGTTCGACCCCATGAAAAGAATTGGGAAGCGGAAGTGGTGTACACCCCAGATTGAAAGGAGGAGAACACCCGATGGCGCGCGGCGCGCACCTGCTTCTTCTATTCTCTTGTTCTCGTCTTAAGCAGGAGGTCCCCGTTCGATTCGGGGTCGGGTGATTGGGTTAAAGTGAACCGCCTTTTTTCTTGGTTCGAACCGTTCGATTCGGTTGTTTTGAGCTGAGTCTAGAATTCGATATGCGTTGAGTGTTTGAAAATCCAACTGAATATTCAAGTTCAGCCATCCTTGGTCCAAGTCGAGCAAGTCTCAGTGTGGATTTTTATGAGATGAAAAGTAGGGTACACCTCAGATTGAATGAAGGGAAACAAACACCCGATGGCGCATGGTGCGCGCCCGCTTCTCTTACCTTGTATCCGTTGGCCGAGTATAAGCAGGAGGTCCCCGCTCGATTCGGGGTCGGGTGATGCTGCCTCGCTTTCATTGTGTCTTTTCCCCCCTTGGCTCGGTTGTTTGTTTTGAACACAGAACAGGCTCTGGGTTCGATCCGGGTGGACAGGTGTGCGCATTGCTGGATCGAGAGTACTTGGTTCCAATCAGAGTCTTAACGTTGGATAGACCACCCCACTTGAAAATGTTGAGGTTTTTTTTCCGTGGGTGAACAGTGGGGTATATATGCACCTCAGTTTGGAAGGAGGAAACCACCCGATGGCGCATAGCACGCGCCTTCTGTGATGATTCTGTGGAGCTCGTTCGATTCGGGGTCGGAGGATAGTCGGGAAAACAAAAAAGGATTTTTCCCTCTTGGTTCGATTCCTTTCATGAAGTCTTCGAACTTGCGGTCATACGTTTTTTGGACGGGACAAACCTTCAAGCTTCATGCTCGATTCCATTTCAACTCGGGTGTAACCAATGGGGGATATTATCCGAAAGTCGTGTCCGTGTACAGCTCAGGTTGAGAGGAGGAGAACACCCGATGGCGCGTGGCGCGCACCTGCTAGACTTTCAAACACGCAGGCGAAGCTCTGAGGAGGAGGTCCCCGTTCGATTCGGGGTCGGGTGATGCTCTCGCTGTCTTCTCTTTTTTTTCCTCCTCCCTTGGTTCGTTCACTTTACTGGAGGCCGGGCTTGAACCGATGGATCCGTTAAATTGTCTCTCAGACAGATCCTATTGTATACCGGGCTCCGAGGGAATTGAGACGTGTTCCAAATTCCGCTTCGAAATTGCGGGGGGAAACAACCCTCGAGATTCTGTAAGCCTTGCTTTGAGTTGGAGGGAAGAAAACACCTGATGGCGCGTGGTGCGCACCTGCAGGCTCTTTCTTATCTCCCACAAAGCTCATGTGCGGGAGGTCCCCGTTCGATTCGGGATCGGGTAATCTCGAAGATAAGATCTTTTTCCCTTGGTTCGATCCGGTTGCTTTGAGCTGACGCTATTCGATCGTGCATCGGTATCGAGTGTTTCAAATTTGAACTGAAGATCCAAGTTCAGTGTCCGTTTGGGAGTTGGAAAGTCCGGGATCAAAAGTCCGCCGATCAGGTCTGGCCGCACCGGCCAGACCTTTGATGTGATCGAAATACGTCGGAGTTTGAATACCGATCGTGTGAGACAGCACATGTCAATAAACGCGTCGCGTCCTGCCACGTCCCTACCACGCGTCTTCACGGACTTTCTTCTGTGACTTAGATTCTGAAGATACCTGCAATATCTCCTTTGCTCGAATGAAGGATAAGCATGAGCATTGAGCACTGTTAGAGTGCGAATCTGTTACTGTACATATTTAGTGCTTATTGCATCAATTTGACAGTACTCGCTCCATTGTGCTCGCGCAAATTCTCTCGCTGAGCAAGTCAAATTCATTTACGGGTGCCTACGCGCTAATTGCAGGAGATCGACACTTGTCATACTGTTACCATCGTGTGTAAATTCGTTCTGTGACCGCCTCAGCAGCGATTCAGTGCTGGGATGTTCTCATTCCTCGGCTGGCTGCATTGGAGGACATTGGGATCAGCTCATAGAGTGCATCGTTCCCAGATGTTGTGCAAAAATGACTTCAGTCTCCCCTCGGCCGTGTTTGATGCCAATAGTTCGCCGATCAGCCGTGGCGATCGTTCCCGGACTTTTGATCCCGGACTTTCCAACTCCCAAACTTTATGCAAGTTCAGGTCCAAGTCGAACAAGCCTTGCTGTTCGGGTACAATGGAAGTAGGGTCTGCACATATAAACCTCAGGTTATAGGAAACGAAACACCCGATGGCGCGTGGCGCGCACCTGCTGGCCTTTCAAACACGCACACGAGGCTTCAAGCGGGAGCTCCCTGTTCGATTCGGGGCCGGGTGATTTTGAGGATAACACGCTTTTTTTCTTGGTTCGATTCGGTTGTTTTGAGCTGGCTCCAGATTCGATCGTGCATCGGCATCGAGTTTTTCAAAATCAAACTGAAGATTCAAGTTCAGCCACGCATCCTTGGTCCCAGTCGAACGAGCCTCGCTGTGGATTTTTTGATCACGTACAGTGAAAGTAGGGTAGGGTACATGTGCGCCTCACGTTGAAAGGAAAGAAAACACCCGGTGGCGCGTGGCACGCACCTCCCCTTCGACCAATTGTCTGGCCCTTGAGTAAGCGGTTCGATCCGGGGTCGGGTGATGCATGGCGCCAAGCGACTTATTTTTCTTTCCTTTTTGTCCTCGCCGTTCGTCCTCTGGTTCTCTCGCATTTCTATTGTGATGCGTTGGTCGAGGGGAGGGTATGAGTATGAGTACTTTCTTGAGGTTAGGGCTGCGATCGGATCAGAGGCCCTCCCTCCCCTCATGTTATATTGTCGGGTTGTTCGGGAGGATACACAATTGATTATGAGAGCGCGAGAGCAGTCGACAGACAGTTAGCGAGGTTAAAGAGGGAGCAAGGCAAACAGGTGAATCAAAGCAGGCGAATGGTGATTGCTTAGTTGGGGAGGGTGCACGAGTACGAAGCAGCGCCGGGGAAGAGACTAGATGGGCGTGCTAAGGGACTCGGATGCGGGAATCCGATCCAAGATTGAGGCGCAGTTACTCTGGTGAAACGTAGACTTCAAACCCAGGCTGGAATGCGGTCCGAACAGGTACGGATGATGGACTGCCGCTGAAGGAATATTCAAGGACTTGATCGAGGCGTTTCGTTTGACAGGAGCGAGGAGGTGAGCGCGGAGAAATACCTACGTGATGCAACGGTAAATTGTCCGAGTTCAGACTAGCCTCGGTCAACATCAAGATAGATAGGCAATGTCAGATTGGATTTAAGCCCCAAGTGACAGATGTGAAGGACGGTCAACACTTGAACGGGACCAATTGGGGTGGCGCCAGATTTTTTCGCGTTGGTCCTCAGCCAAAACGGGTGGAGGGTGGAAGAGAAAAAGCAGCGAGCAGCAGGAATGGCAGATGGCGCTACTGTCGTTCTTGTTTCGCGCCATGGTGGTAATTGCAGAGAAAGAGAGAGTATCCGGCAACGAGTCAAGTCACCGACCACTCTCTCTCTTTCTCGCCATATTGGTCGATGGCTACCCTTGCTTCTGGCTTCAGCATGAACGCGATAAATGCAACGAAGTACAGCAATATACGGCTAGAGCGTGGATGCTTAAATAGCGTTTGGGTGATACACGTGTGGAAAGCGAGTTAGCCTCGACAAGGAAGCGTGCCATCCAAAATCTCAAATAAAGGCGGCTGCTTAAAAGCCTCGATTCCTCGCTTTAGCCCTTGTGCTGCTTGATCATGGCGTCCACCACCACCGCACGCGTCCGCCGCAAGCCCGCCCCCAAGCTAGACCTCGCCGACGACGCTGCTCTCCTTGTCGCCGCCAGCGAGCAGGAGCAGGAAATGGACAGTGTGCGGCTCGCGCAGAAGCAAAAGCGCGCGTCGTTCACGCTGTATCCCGATCCTCTGCCTCTGTCGTCCACGCCGTCTTCCTCGCCACCTGCATCCACCACGCATGGACACCCGCACTACACGCGCCGTCGCGCCCTCTCGTCGCTCCCTCGCGCGTCTCCCTCGCCCACGCCTTCGTCGGCTTCGACTTCTACCTCTACCCCCACCACTACTTGCGCGCCTTCGGCTTCCCCGCTCGCCGCACCCCCGCCCGCCCGCCGTGCCCTCGCGCGCCTGCAGCTGCTCCTGCCCCACGCCTCTGCGTCCCCGCCCCGCGTGCGCAAGCACACCATCTCTTCCCCCGCGCCGGCGGCGGTTCCCTTGGGGATGGTCCCGCCCGCGCTCGCCGCGTTCATGCTCGAGCGCGAACGCGAGAAGGCCAGGACGACGAAGCTCCCACCGCTCGCGCCCATCTCGGATCGCTCGAGTTCGTGGTTAGGCGTATCCCCCACTTCCGCGTCCTCGCGCTCCTCCTCCTCCTCCGGCGCGTCGGGCGAGACGGCATGGACGTCCCCTCCCGTGTCGCCGCTGTCCTTTGGCGGGGTTTCGCCGTGCTACCCGTTGTCGCCTTTGTCGTTGTCATCGCCGCTGGGCGAGGGCTCGCCTTTGTCTCCCGTCTCGCCGGCATCCGAGACGAGTTCACCTGCGGATGTGCTATTGAAGCGGCGCCCGAGTGGAACAGGGAAGATCGTGGAGAGGCGTCCGTCGGCGAGCGCGGGGACTTATGCGCCATTCGGAGCTGCCTCTACTTCTACCTCTACGTCTCTTGATTCTCGCGGCCCCGCTGCTGCTGCGCCCGCGCGCACTCCCCGCTCCGTTTCCTCGCCCGCGTTCCCTTCCGCCAGGCCGCGCTCCAGCTACGCCGCTCCTTCTTCTTTCACTGCTCCTCCTCCCTCCACTCTTTCTTCTACACCCACCTCACACAACACCACTTCCCCCGCACACCCGAGTTCCTCCAGCACAAGGACGAAACCACACCCCCTCCCGCCCCTCGCGCGCCCCACGCCCGCGGCCCTCCTGCGCGCGGCGCGCCTGCCGCTCGTGGCGCCGAGCGGGGTGAGGGTGCCGTTTGGGGTTTTGTTGGGGATGCCGGGTGTGAGCGACGAGATGGGGGTGGGGGAGGTGGGGGAGGAGGGGATGGGGATGGGTGGAGGTTCGTGTCTTTCTCCCCGCTCTTTGTCAATTCGTTTTCGTGCCCTCCTTCTGCGGACCGGCTCGATTTTTCGTCGCCTTTTCTTCGTCTCTATCGCAAATTCTTTTGTTCCCTCCGTCATCCTTCCCGCCCCTCCCTCACTCTCTCCTTTCCTTCCCTCTCAATTGTGCTTTGTGACCATCGTTATATTTCCTTGAATATCCGGGGTGCGCGCTACGGTCTGCCCTCCCTCCCGTCCCTTTTTGGATGGGCTTCTTCCTTGCATTCTTCTCACTGGACTCCCCCCATGCTTTTACTTCTACGCGGTATCTCGTCTCGCCTTTCCCCCCCCCCCCGCGTTTTGGCGTTTTCTACACCTTCTTGCCGCGGCTTCCTCCGTGTCATTTGCCGTTGTCTCCCCTCCCTTGTCTACTTCCGTTTTGCCATCCAGCTCATTCGACTGCTTCCACCCTTTTTTCCTCCGCTTTCACATTTGGTGTTGACATCAAAGTTTCCCTTTGCGTTTCATCCTTCCGTTTCACCTGTCTCTCTTTTACATTTTTTTTGTTATGCCTTCTTTCTCGTTCCTTGGTCCGTCTTCTATGCTGCCCACCCGGCTCATTTGACTTTTGCTTCTATGCTTTGATTATCCGTCTTTCGCTTTTCTGACTCTTTTCCGTGGTCTGGCGTTTTGCTATTTCGTGTTCGCGTATTTGACTTGTTCTGCTGTCTTCTCCGTTTGCTTTTGTGTCTACTTTTATCTCGCCCTCATACTCAATGACGGGACGGGCTGTTGCACTTCTTCTGCTGATGTCTCTGGGTCGCGGGTATTTCGCCTTCCCCATCCTTTTTTTTGTGTGGCTACCTGCACTCGTCCTTTTTCCCTTTCCTTTCGCTTCCCCTTCTCTCTCGATTTGCTTCCACCTTTTTTTCTCCTTGCGCATGGATGGAATCTAATTTAACTTCCCTCTTCCAGGTGCCTCGAACGCAAGCCCCGCAAATACCAACACGAGCAACGCGAAGGCAAGCCCCGCACGCCGCACGCTCGTCATCTTCCTCCGTCATTTCTGGTGCCCGCTGTGCCAGGACTATATGGTCGCGCTCGCGCGGGGGGTGAACGCCGCTGTTAATGGGGGTGCCGGTTCTACGGCCAGCTCTGCGATGGCGAATCATGCCGACTCTACACATTCTACGAATTCTATTCCTATTCCTACAGCATCCAGTGCGTCCACGTCCATGGTTATCCCGGCGTCGCTTTCGGCGATTTTCGAGCCGTCCCTGCCTGCGTCGAATCCTTCTTCCACTTCTTCCACTTCTGGCTCCTCTACACACGACGCACCCGACGCGAGCACCTCCGCCACCGACGACGCCGACGCGGAAGAGACCCTGCCGTGCGCAGCCTGTGCCGCGCGGTTTGAGGGTGCGTACCTCGAGGAGCTGGTCTCGGGTGCGGCGGTTCCTGCATCGCCGAAAGATGCGGGGGAGTGGGCGGCGCGCGCGTGTGGGGGGTTTGTGTGTGATGTGAGCGATGTCGATGTGCGTTTTCATCTTTTTCATCTTTGTGTAATGGTGTTGATTGCAATTTGGGGTGTAGGGTTCCGAGCAGCCTGGTGACGAAGCTGAGGATTCACGTTCTTTTGGAGAACAAGATCGAGATCGCGAAGAGTCAGACGTACAACCAGAGGAGCACCGAAACGGAGATGAAGCAGACGGCGGAGAAGGAACGCACCTCCTCCTCATCGCCCCCGGCGCGCACACGCTCGCGGAGCGCTACCTCGCTTCGTTTGGGTTTCCGGCCGTGCCGTCTTATAGCGCCGAGGAGGGCGGGGGAGGGCCGCGGTTTGAGCTTGGGGATCCACTTGTCCCTCAATTCACTTCCGGGCGCGGTGATGCGAACGCGAAGGGCGGAGGGGAGGAGGAGAAAGGCGGGGAGAAAGACGAGGAGAAGAAGAGAACGCGGAGCCCCATCGCGTCCATCCGGTTGTTCGTCGACCCGCGCCCTGCGGAGGGGGTGTATGCTGCGCTGGGGATGGGGTGGGCTGCGTCGCGGCCTGCTGCCAGTCCAGCGGCGTCGCCTGTGATCCCGAGTGCGAGTGCGGGCCCGATGTTCCCGAGTGTGGGCGGGCTGGGGATGAGTCGGACGGTGTCGAGTCCGGGGGTTGGTGTAGGTATTGGTGCTGGTGGAGGAGCAGGAGGAGGGTATAGAGGAGAGGGAGGCTTCGCGCGGAGTATGAGTTTTGGGATGGCCGCAGGCGCTGCGCAGGACGGCGCATTGGACACGTCGGGCTTACAGTCCTCCGCACAAACCACCGCCGACCCGCCCTCCCAAGTCCAAGACCCGCACGCAGCCCCGGCGTCGTACGTCACGCACGGCGTCCTCGGCGGGATCGGCGCGGTGCTGATGCGCGCGCTGCGGGCGGGGATGCCGGTGTGGGAGCGCGGCGGGGACGTGCGGTTGCTGGGCGGGGAGTTCGTGTTTGAGTGGGGGTGCGTTGTTTTTTTGACTTTTTCTTCCGTTTCTTCTTTTGTTTTCTTTCGTTGCAAAGGGATGAATGAATGCTGATTGCATTTTTTTCTTCGTGTTAGACCCACGCCCACGCCCGGCACCACCTCCTCGTCCGCGACGTCTCCTACCGACGCCGGGCCACCCACGCTCCGGTGCACGTACGCACACCGCATGCAGACAACGCGCGGGCACGCCTCGGTCGCGCGCGTCCTCGCTGCTGCGGGTGTACACGTCCCTGCACTTCCCCAGCCCGGCTCCTCCGATACGCAACAAACGTCCAGGGAGGCGCGGCGCGTGTCCGGTTCTTTTGGACGTGCCAGTCTCCCGCGCGCGGTGTCGACTTCTGTGATTCCACGTGCGGTGTCGACTTCTGTGCTTCCACGGGCGGCGTCGAGTTCCGTTATCGTCACCGCGTCCGCCAGCACAGATGGCCACGAACCCGAACCCGAGCGTGCGGCCGTCCCGCGTTCGGCATCGACGCCGCCTGCGTCGGGGATGTTTTTCCTCGGGTCTGGAAGGAGTCGGAATATCTTCCAGAGATTCGCGGGGCCGCGTGGGGCGCGGGAAAGGAGGGGGACGGAGGAGCGTGAGCAGGGTCAAGCTCAAGACGGCGAGAAGGAGAAGGAGAAGGAGAAGGAGAAGGACGATACGGGTGCGCCGATCAAGCCTAAGGACGCACCCTCGACACGCGACCGCCCAAGCATCCCGCGCTCGACATCGACGCCGCCGGGGAGGGTTGGCACGCTGTGGGGGCAGCACCATGGGTGGGCGCATGTACCGCGGTGGGGCGGCGGCGGCGGTGTCGGTGTTATTTGGGAGGGGGACGATGCTGCTGTCGACGAGGGGGAGGACAACGCGGAGGAGCCCGGGAGGGAGAGGGAGCCCGCGATGCGCGCGACGCTGTCCGCGTCGTCGTCCCGCCCCTGGGCCCTCGTCGCTTCGGGCTCCAGCGCGTCGCTTGTGTCAGAGGTGTCGGAGTTTGTTGCGAAGGAGGGGGCCGCCGAAGTCAGCAACAGGGAGCCATCGACGTCGGGCTCGTCGGTGGCGTTATCGTTATCGTTGCGCTCGAAGAACGTGTCGGCGTCGTCAGCTTCGACTTCCGAGCTCGAGGAGACCTTCCCCTCGCCCTACCACCCGTATCTCACGGGCCAACACGCGCCGCGCGTGTATGTCGCCGAGGAGGAAGGGACGGAGGGCGACGACGAGCGGAGTGGGAGCGAGGAGACGAGTAGGCGCGTGTACCCGTTCCCACGCGCCGGCGTGCTGCACGCACGGCCAAAGTCGGAGTACGCTGCCCCCACCGCCGCCGTCGCGCCTGTGCAGTCGAGACCCGTGTCGGCGCTCGTGCGGGCAAAGTGGACGTACGGGCGGGGCCACTCGCGCGCTCGGTCGGAGCAGTCGTCGTATGCGTCGCATGGGCGTGCGGAGGACGGGGAGGAGGGGGAAGAGGGCGAGTACGCGTACGCGCGGGGGTACGGCGGGGATGGGTATGGCTCGCCGGTGGACGGGGAGGATGTGTGGATGCGCGCGCGGGCGCGGAGTCTTGCGCGGCTGAAGGCTCGCAAGGAGGTGCGCAGGGGTGGGGGGTAGGTTCGAGGGTTGTGCGGACGCGTGATACGATACGTACCGAGACTCGAGGGTTGAGCGTGCATTGGGTACTTTACTTTTAGGTTATTGATTTGCGTTGTAATAGGTGTGTATCGTCTTGTTAAACTACGAACTAGGCTTCGACATGTATCTCACAATTCCTCAGCAAGAGGTTAGTGCGCAGAGCGCATTCCATAAACACCATTCAAATTGGCAGAAGACATTGTGCCACTATTATTATTAGCACCGCGGGGTTACGCATCCTCCTCCGGTAATCTCACTGTAAGATTGCGGTCAAACTTCGCAAGAGGAGGAGCAGAGAAATGGAGACACACGCTCAGAAATAATCTTTCCTCGCCTTCACCATCAAGGGATCATCGTAACGCACATACGCTGCATCCAGCCCCGCAGCGGAAAGCGTCTCCGTCCCGGTCCGTATAGCGTTCGAAACCGCGTCGCTACCGCTCGACGGATCGTCTATATAGATACGCACAAAGCTCAGTCGTCCCGGGAAGCGCGACTGGACCATGGCGAAGAATGGATCGGGAACGAAGCCCTGCCCGTAGCCGTACACGATGGACGTGAGGTTGGGGCACAGAGGCTCAGGGGATGCGCGGTCTCGTAGAGCGTCGAACAGGGAAGCGGGGAACCAGAAGCTGCCCCCCTCGGCCGCGAATCGCACGGACCCGGAGGCGACGACGAGATGTGTGAGCAAGGGGAGATTGTGGAGGATGGGAACCAACAGCCGGATGTGTTGGCAACTGAATAAAGTTAGCCGCTTGAGGCCGGCGAATGGCAGGAGGATTTGTGATACCGGGGTCGTCCAGGCCTCGCTCAGCACCAGATCCTCCTCGCTCAAGATGTGGGCCTGCAGGTTGAGAACAAGGTCCTCGAGTGCTGGTGCGGTGATGTGGGCCAGGAGATGGTGGTGGTTCGTCCGTAGCCGACGAAGATGTCGGAGTGCGATGGTATTGAGGGGAGTCACGTCAGGTTCTGCAAAATCGATACTGCACTCCTGCAGATTGTGCGCTGCAGTCAAAATCTCGAGTTGGCGCTGGAGGGTGTATTTCCCTCTGTAGTGGGTGATCTGCGGCCACGGAACCGCGACGCGCCTCGAATCGCATCTGAAAGCTTTGTCGGTAAGAATCACTTTCCGCAATTTTGGCGCCACCGCGAAAGTATCTGGGATGCTTGTGTCGTAGTGGGAAAAAAGCACCAATGTCTCTAAGCGAGGGAATGAGTCGGCGTTGGTATGATGCCAGAGTGCGCCGAGCTCGTATGCGGAGGTATTGGAAGGTGCGAGTTGGAAGGATCTCCACCTGTGGCTTTGCCTGACAACCAGTTGGAGCATACTGAGAACCACTGTCCGTTCCACGATGCGAACGTCCAATTCTGCGTTCCCGGACCGCTGCAATTGGGTTTGTAGCTTGGCCGGGGCAGAATTGGAGCTGATGAGGGAAGGGAGGTCGATGGCGGACCATAGATGGCCATACTTCAGAGCCGCATTTCTCCAGGATTGGCACACCCCGGCAAGACGCCAGGGAGCCTTTGGATCGTCGGCTAACGACCAAGCAAATATTTCACACAACATCTCCTGCGGCATGCGGCGAACTGGCGAGAGGGCGCCACGGTGCTGACTGACAACGTCCACTGCGTCCTTGCGCTTGCGCATGAGCTCCTCGAGCTCCTCCCGTGCATGCTCGACCGCAAGATCGAGAGCATCCATCCGCCTTTGAGCAGCGGACAAGGAGTTTCGAAGGAAAGGAATTTCGGAGTCGAGAGGGGCGTTGTTGCTGTGTAGGAAACGAGCCAGATCGGGTGGAGGAGTTTCTGGGTCGAGCGTTGAGGTGGTCAGCGAAATCGACGCCGGTGCGCCGCCGCAGGTTTGCGCCATCGGTGAGATGGGAGGAGGTGCACAGCCACGGTCCAAGCGCATCATCGTGACCTTCGGGGCAATGCCTCTTTGGCAGCGGGACTTTTTTTTTTCGATTCAGTTGAGTCCAAAAGGATAAAAGAGAGCATATAGCCATCGTGGTCTTCTCTAAAAAAAATTCAACTAGGACCGCCAATTCTTGGAATCAAAATGTTGCGTCGCGTCCGAGTCGTGCGCCGTGCAAGTATGGGGTGAATTTATTCTCCTATTATGTGCAGCTGAATGTAACACCCGATAATGAGCAAGAAGTCCAACCCCGCTTGTCTCTTGAGATTGTTTCATGTTCGAGCCATGAATTTTGGACGCTTCAATGAAAACGATACACATTGGAAATTCAGGTATGTAGGTTATCACGATTGTGGTAGTACAAATCGTTTCCTTGCTTGCTTGCCCGGTTTAGAGTTTCAAGTTTGGGAATATTCTGGAAATCTTGAGTGAACTGGCTGGCAGATGAGACTATGAACTTTCCGGTGGTTGCATCAGAGGCGCGGCGGGCCCATTGCATCGGGGTTGAGAGTGGGTGCGCTTGTTTATCAGAGTTAGAGAACTGCCGATGCCGACTTTGACCGGCCGTTTGCGGTATCTCATCCGAGTTTCTCAACCTATCGTTACGAATGAATATCAAGAATGACCCTGAACAGGCTACAGTATACATACATCTCCAAAACACCTGCTGCGTTTTTTTTTGTCGCAATTCTTGTACACAGCGAACGGGCCTAAATTCAGACCTCAAAAACCGACGCGAAGGGACTGGGCTGCAGCTCCCTTGTTTCCAGGCTTGCGGGCGGGCGGGTAGTTTTGAAAATTAACGAGACGAGATGCGCGTAGAGCCCAGACAGACGGAGACTAGAGGCAGAACCAGATCTTGAGGCCTTGAGCGGCGAATTTGGGGTGGTTGTTTTCCGATGGACTCCTTGTGGGGGATGGGGCAGAGACAGGACGTATACAAGAAGGAGGAGTGGTAGAAGAGGCAGCAGTAACAGCGGGAGCGGGCGAGGAAGGGAACGCGGGGGATGAAGCCGAGCGGGGAGCGGTAGCAGCAGCAGCATAAGACGTAGACGCGAGAGGCCTGAAAGGTGCATACGTTCCTGCGCTCACGAACGGACGTTTCTTCACGATCTTCCCCGTCCCGCTTGGGCGGCGCTTCGATAGCACATTCGCGGGCGACGTAAGCGAGCTTGTCTCGGGTGACGCGGGCGAGGTCGGTGCGGGGAACATAGGCGATAGCACGGGAGACAACTTGAACGGCGAGACCTCGCCCAGCGGCGACGACAGAGAAAGAGGCGGAGGGTAGCACGGCGACACCCCATCAAAGGACAGCGGCGACACGGGCGGGGACGTCCACGCCGTCTCGCCCGACGCACCAGACGAGGACGAAGAGCGCGAGGACGCGGAAGTCGGGGACACGCCTAACCACGAGCGGGAGCGATACGATACGGGCGCGAGCGGCGGGAGCTTCGTGGCCCTGGCCTTCTGGCGTTCGCGCTCGAGCATGAACGCTGCGAGCGCGGGCGGGACCATCTCTGCAGGGACGGCTGCAGGCGCGGGGCTCGAGATAGTGTGTTTGCGCACCCGCGGCGGGGACGCGGACGCATGAGGGAGGAGGAGCTGTAGACGTGCGAGGGCGCGGCGGGCGGGCGGGGCAGTCGTGGCGGCCGGGGAAGACGAAGGTGCGCAAGTAGTGGTGGCAGTAGAAGTAGACGCAGACGAGGGCGTGGGCGAGGGAGACGCGAGAGGGAGCGACGAGACGGCGCGGCGGCGCGTGTAGTGCGGGTGTCCATGCGTGGTGGATGGAGGCGGCGAGGAAGACGGCGTGGACGACAGAGGCAGAGGATCGGGATACAGCGTGAACGACGCGCGCTTTTGCTTCTGCGCGAGCCGCTCGTTGCCCACGTTGTGCTCGCTGCCGTGCTCGCTGGTGGCGGCGACGAGGAGGACAGCGTCGTCGGCGAGGTCGAGCTTGGGCGCGGGCTTGCGGCGGACGCGTGCGGTGGTGGTGGACGCCATGAGCAAGCAGCACACAAGGGCCAAAGCGAGGAATCGAGGCTTTTATAGCTAAACGCAAAACGATAGACACAAATCGATTTGCGAGCTCAATTCGGGCCGAGCCATAACTGCGACCGAACGACTGCGCTCACGAACTGCACCATGACTTTGAACCCTCCTCGATGCATGAAAGTCTCCTAAAGTCTCGCCACATTTCATCCGAGAACACACCTTGCGGCCGTGGCCTTGAAAGGCTTGAGCCGCGGCCTATGCATCATGGCGGCGTGTACCGTATCTTGGCGGCTGTGCTCGGCCCGAGTTCAGCTCGCAAATCGATTTGCGTCTATCGTTTTGCGCTTAGCTGTAAGCACCAGCCTTTATTTGAGTTTTTGGACGGCACGCTTCCTTGTCGAGGCTAACTCGCTTTCCACACGTGTATCAGCCAAACGCTATTTAAGCATCCTCGCTCTAGCCGTATATTGCAGGACTTCGTTGCATTTATCGCGTCCATGGTGCAGCTAGAAGGAGGGGTAGACATCGAGCAATATGTCGAGAAAGAGAGAGATTCGTCGGCGACTTGACTCGTTGCCGGATGGTCTTCCTCCACAACCACCGTGACTGGTCCGTGGCGCGAAACGAGAACGGCGTCGGGCACCTCTAGTACCATCTGCCATTCGCGCTGCTCGCTGCTCTTTCTCTTCCACCCTCCGCCCGTTTTGGCCGAGGACCAACCTGAAAAAATCTGGCGCCACTGCGAATTGGTCCCGTTATGTTGACCGTCCTTCACTCATTTATGTAGAAGGCATTTATCACTCGCGGCTTGAATCCAATCTGGCATTGCCTATCTATCTTGACATTGGCTGAGGCAAGATTGAAGGCGGACAATCTACCGTTGGCCCGTTGCCTTATTTCTCCGCGGATCCCACCCTCTTCGCTCCCGTCAAACGAGGCGTTTCGATTAAGTCCTTGAATCTTCCTCCAGCGGCAGCCTCTCCAATCGGTATCCGCTTGCAACTTGATTTGGACTCCACTCAGGTCTGCGTTTCAACTGTCTGTACCCCAATCTACCCAGGAATGGGATTCAACATCCCAATCCCTTAGCTCGCTGATCTGGTCTTCCCCGGGCACTGCTCCGTACTCGTGCACCCTCAGTCGAATATGCAGTGAATCGGGCACGACCATCGCTCACACGCTTCACTTGTCTTACTCCTTCTCTATTGCCCACTCTTCAAGCGGACAGCGTATAGTGCTAGAGTACACTTCTGCTGATTCAGACTGTCAGTCGTCCCCGCGATATCGATTCCGGCGATATCGCTCCGACCTCTTATGAAAACCATACTGAGACAACGAACGAACGAACGGACAACTCGAAGGAAGAAAAAACTGTTACCTACGTCGAATCACCCAACCCCGAATCGAACGGGGACCTCCTGCACATAAGCTGTGTCGGAAATAAGGAAGAGCACGCAGGTGCGCACCACGCGCCATCGGTGTTTCTCTCTCCTTCAACCTAAGGTGTTACAGTATGTACCCCACTTTTGGCCGCACGAGAGCTAAGGGGTCCAGGCTGGTTGATTTTGACGATAGTTGAACGTTGAACATCCGTGATTCTTGAATTTTGGGCTTGGGTCGTTCGAGCTAGGTGAATTTGCTGGAATCAATCCACGGTCTGTTCAAAACAAACGAATCGAACCAAGAAAAAAGGTGATTCACATTGTCAGAATCACCCAACCCCGAATCGAACGAGGACCTCCTGCTGTTTCTTCCTTGCACTCGGGATAATACAAGAAGCAGGTGCGCACCACGCGCCATCGAGTGTTTTCTTCCCTTCAATGTAAGGTGTACATGGACACGACTTTCGACTCCTAATTCTTTTCAGGAGGCCGAAATGGAATTTATTGAACATGAAGCTTAGCGCCATGTATCCAGTTCAAAAAAGGAAACGGAAAAAATCTGGCCGCCAGTCGGAAGATATTCACAAACGGAACGAATCGACGAATCGGACCCATGGGAAAAAAAGAGAAGACAGCAAGATCATCGCATCACCCGACCCCGAATTGAACGGGGCCTCCGATGTTTTTCAAGCATATCTAAGAGAAGCAGGTGCGCGCCACGCGCCACCGGGTGTTTCATTCCTTGAACCTGAGGTGCGTATCCCACTCTGTGCACTCACCAAAAACTCAACATCGGTTCAACCTCCGTCCGTTTGAATCTTTAGATGCGGTTGCTCAAAAATATATACCTGCTCCAGTCAATCCACAGCCAGCTCGAAAACAATCGACAAATTGAACCAGTAAAAAAGCGCCGATTGTCGATCATCTATCGCCCGACCCCGAATCGAACGAGGACCCCCTACTTCGATCATCTGTTTGTCTACGAAAGTCCAGCAGGTGCGCGCCATGCACCATCAGGTGTTTCCTCGCTTTCAACCCAGGGTTTACAGAACCTCGATTGTTTTTTAACCGCAGGTTCGAAATGGAATTATTGAACACGTCTTGATTCCATCGGAGCCCGGTGTACAATAGAATCTGTTTAATACTAATTCAAAGTAGATATCTAGATCCTTCAGCCCCTTCTGGAAAGTGAACGAACCAAGGGGACAAAAATCGTGTCCGCCTGAGCCAATTATCACCCGACCCGAATCGAACGAGGTCTTCCTGCTTACTCAAGGTATCTGATGAATGGCTCAAGGGAAGCAGTGCGCGCCACGCGCCATCGAGTGTTTTTTCCCTTGAACCTGAGGCGTACTTTTGTGTCTTGGGGGAAAAATCGATATAAGGCTGGTAGAACCTCAGCCTCCTTCCGTTCTTGTTCTTGAACTAGGGCTGCTCGGGACAGGTAAACCTGTATGAATACGAATCAATCCAGAGTTCGTTCAAAAGTAGACGAATCGAACCAAAGAAGAAGAGAAGAAAAAAACAGAACCGGTTGGACTACTACCCGACCCCGAATCGAACGCCTCCTGCTTACTCGGTTTCTGCAACGCCCTACAGAGTGACAGGTGCGCGCCACGCGCCATCGGGTGTTTCTTGCCTTTAAAATAGGTTCTTTATGTCGTGGTACCGGTTCGAAAAACTTGAACGCAGGCTTGCCGAGTCGGAACGAGGAATGGTCGAATAGCCCGATGTCAATGTCTCGAATCGAGTCGAATTGAAATCCTGTTCGAAGCAATTCACTGGACCCACCTGCAGAAAGATGCGAAAAAGCAATATGCGCCCAATCTACCACCCGACCCCGGGTCGAACGGGGACCTCCTGCAAAACTATGGCGAAGTAGACGTCTGAGCCAAGCAGGTGCGCGCCGTGTGCTACCTGTTTCTTACCTTCTACCTGCGGCAAAAATATAGTTAAAAACTGAGGTCCGGCGTTGGGGGAAGAAATACTAGGGAGCGGTAAATATGCCTTGAGGCGAAATGAAACCTGCGCAATGGCGGTGATTCGTATCCCATCGAACTTCACGGCGCTGGAACGTATGCCTAAGCGAATTGAACTAAAGAAGGAGCAAAAAGTCCTAGACGAGTGTATAACAACCCGACTGGCCTCCTGCTTACTCAAAGGTTTAGACTTTAAAGAGCAGCAGGTGCGCACCATGCGCAATCGGGTGTTTCTTACCTTTCAATAAGGCATCGGGTGTTCTCTTGCGGAATTCCCTTTCCCCCCAAAGTGAACAAGCACCTATCAGAATGTATGCGAGGTACGAGCACAAGTTGTTGTAGTGTCTGTTTAGAAGAGACTAATCAGAATGTTGGCTTGAGTCGAATTAGATTCGATAGATTCGACGGCAAACGCGACCGCATGCAGTGGAGCGAGCTCGAAGGCAAACTCTATTCTCATATATTGCTCTATCCCGCTGTCATATACCTTGTAACCTGAGCTCGGCACACATTTTAACAATTGACTGACGGGAAGCTATGGGTTCGAGAACAAAGCCGAAATTGCAAGTTGCCATGTCCTAACTGGGACAAGGTTCAAGTTCAGAACAAGGCAAGTGTGGCCACACCCAATCGGTTCGAGCACTATGCATTCCAACTTCAGTCCATCTTCGACTGAAGTATAATCCACTAGGAGGATGAGGCCATCAGATCCTGTTGGACGTGTGTGGTGTAAATGCTCTGCGCTATCTTGAAAGCGACCGGCATTACCCGAGCCGTTCCCACGGTTCGAACTCTGATTTCACGCCAAATGAACGACGTCGCAAGTTCTCCGTCAAATGATTGTAATGATAGTGTTGTTCTATTGAGATCGGCAGTGACCATCACGTCGACTGTTGTTGTTCTTGCTTCTTGTTCCTGTCGTGGCGCGCTCTTGTACACAATAGGCTATGACAACCGCTTTTGTTTCACTTGCCTTTGTTCCTTTCCGTACTTGCCTTTGCTCCTGTCCGTATAAATGACCTTCCCAGATTTCTACACCACTTATACAAGATGACCACTCTCACCGACATCCAGGGCGAAATACAGGAGGAACAACCGATCTGCGACAATCCCAAACCGCTCAAACAATCCTCCGTCGGCGCTCTCTACATTGCAGGACACAAGACACAAACGGGAATCATTCAGGGTCGAAATAATCTGCTTTAGTACGACTACCTTCGTAGCACGATGAATGACTGGACTGACCTCTTCTAGTGCGCTTTGGATGGAGGCGCTTTGTATATGCCACGCTGCCAATTATCTTCTGGCTACGCCTATGACAGCCCACAAACTGCCATTTAAAAGCAATAAAATTGCTTCAGAATGGCAGT
Source organism: Mycena polygramma (assembly GCA_029449255.1). Taxonomy (NCBI): domain Eukaryota; kingdom Fungi; phylum Basidiomycota; class Agaricomycetes; order Agaricales; family Mycenaceae; genus Mycena; species Mycena polygramma. The sequence continues at coordinate 174,242 of JARKID010000169.1, read as the reverse complement.
CCCTTCTTGGCAAGAAGAAAGACTGCATACTACGTGGCGCGGTTGGATATCGCGGTTTCAAGGGTTGTCGTTGCTACTACACAAACCCAATACCAGAGGATTCGCGTGAGGTAGGGCCCCCACCAACAATCGAGGATTGCTCTGCTGGTAGTGAAGTCTGGTGGAGGATCAGCCCCAAAGGGGATGACCTGGAGCGCGACCTGGCGAAGCTCGAATCCGACGCGGAGTTTGTTCACTCTTTCCAAGCACCGGGTAGTAGTCCTCCAAAACAAGAGAGACCCCCAACAAACTGGAAAGAAGCACTGATGTCGGTGCAACTGAAGTTCGTAACGTGGGCGGACGATCACCATGGGGAGATAGATTTTACGGGTGCGTTTTCTCCTCATACACCGAGTACACTGATCCCGGCCACTTAGTATATGATATGAGCTTGGAAGAAGTATTGCAATACATGGAGGTTCCAGCAGAGGACTTTTTGGATGGATGTCGTACCGCTAAAAGATATAGCGAGGGACCAGTGGAAATGGTGAAGGATATCGTTCAGGAATGGCTCGCTCCAGTATCACGGCTTCTCAAGGAATAGTCGTCGATTGTTTTTCCTAGTAATGCATCCATGCTAGTCACGCAACCATATTGCATACCAAGGGCAAACATCGTCAGAATGACACGCCTTACAGTATACCACACGTAGTAGATAAATAGTTCCAAAGCATTTCCGAGTGGTGTCATGAATCGCACTCTTGCAACGGAGCGGACCCGGAATGGCGATGGAACCAAGTTCAACGAGCCTCCTGGTGAGCTGTGCGAGCCGGCTGATGCCGCTTGCCGAGCGAACTATCCCACGGTTGAAATGCGTCCTGATAGTTCGAAAAGGCACTGTCACAAATGTTGAGCTTCGCATTTTCTAAGTTGCCGAGTACGGCTCCACCGGCTGCTCGTTTCCAATGAGTATTCTGGTTAACGTCGATGCGAACAGATTCACCACACATTACATTCCCAACGCCCACGGCCGTGTGTGTCAACTGGCGAAATTTCCCAGCAATCGGCACATACGTGGCTCTTCCCTTCATTTTTGCTCTCACCCCGGTAATATAGAAAGTTTTTGGCTGAGAGAATTCACGCAGATCACACGAAGAGGTCAGAGCGGAGGAATCCGGTGACTGTGCAGGTGCCTACACTTAACAGTAGGTATTGCTCCCAGTCAACGGAGGGATACGGCCGTGGAGCCCATCTTTGAGGAAGAGAAGCAGGGCACTAGTGCGCCTCGCGAAGCCAGTCTCGTGAAACACGAGGCTGAGCTTCTCGATGCGAGAACACGACCGTGTGTGTGATGTCGGCGGGAGTAGGACAGAAGCATCGAGCACGGGGGATAGGCTTGAAGAGCCGTACGCGTCCCCTGCCTCGTGAACGACATTGGAGAGACCAGGCGAGAGCTGGCGAGAGCCTTGCCGGATCAAGAGATGGCGTGAGAGGTTGGACCCACACTGTGTGTACATCGGACTGTCCGTGAGATGTGAGAAGTTCAGGTTGATGGCGGATTCAATTTCCCCTGGCAGCCGGCATTTTATTCACTCCAACACCTGCGCTCCAAACAGAATACCGGTACAGGAAGAATGAAGCTTTTTTATCTCTCGATAAGTCTGAAAGTCTGAATGGATCTCGGAGGACAATAAAATTTGCTCCGGTGAAACTCCAGCGGATCTCAGAGAGAAGCACTCGAATTATGAACACAACCGAAGCAGGTACAGTAATACATACATAAGAATACACACGCTGGATGCGATATAATTTACAGACGAGACATAGTCATGTTCTCCCGCACATGCTCGAATGTTTTCAAAACGTCCTCCGACACCCTTTCAAACGTTTCCAGAGAGTCGACGAATCGGTCCCAGCGACCCTGCGAAGTAATCGGAGCGACGGCGTATGCGTGTACACCCATATCCGCTATGAGCTTCGGCATGCGGGGTAGAACGGCGTCTATCGCGTCACTCTCCATGTCCATCTGCGCTTCTTGGGTCAAGCCAGCATGTTGAACGTACCACGCCGAGTCTGTCTTGACACAGCTTGCCACATAAAGGTCGAGGAGGCATTGCTCGACCCCGAGATTTACTGCAGCGTCGTATGCGATTCGTTGACCAATGGAGTCCACTAATCGTACGGCCTGAGGGAGAACGAATCGGCTGAACTCGGTAGAGCGGTGACCTGGCATTTGAGATAGACGCTCCTTAAAGCTGGCAAAGAGCCCTGTTTCGTGTCTTGCAAGAAGACTGTCGCTATCCGGAGGAATCATTGAATAGCGACCGAGAAGGATCTCCGTCGCCAAACCTGTACAATGGATCCCGTCAGCGACACTCCCGGAACCCACGAATACATGAACAGACGGATGGAAAGAACAAGAGAGTCGCCTTCGGCGATGGAGACACCCTGCAAGGCTTTCTGTTCATCTGGTGAGCGAAAGATAGAATGCAAGAAAGTGAAGAAACTTGCGTGCATGCTGGATAGCTGATTGATTTCGAAGACACCCTGCGCTCCACACCGTTCGGCCAGCTCCAACAAAGAACGTTGAGCGTGGTTGATCATGACAACCTTTACGACAAATGAGTTAAAAATGTCGTAGCGCCTGGTTATGAAATAGAAAAAGACAACCTTCAAGATCGTGCCGATGCCGTGACAAATTTTCATGTCCGTCGTGCTTGAAAAAATGGCAGTAGCAACCTGGTGAAAGGCTTTCATAACGTAAGCCTGAGCCACGGCCATTGCGATGGGCGAATGTTGAGTTCGGAAAATCATGATGGGTTGCTTCCGACCGTCTTTGTCGAAGACTTTTCTGCGCAGACTGTACTGTGCAGTAATGCAGGATGCTACCTGGAGAGCAGGAAGACCCATGGCACCAATTGCGAGAGTTCCGACGGCGACCCGGAAGAGTCTTTGAAAAAAGTCGAGCCGGAAGTCCGCTGGCTTCGCTGGGCTGCCGAGGAGCGCGCGGGCAGGGAGTCTAACCCGGCGAAAATAAGTTATGGAGTGGTTTACAGGTTCTGTACCTCCACGCGCCGGCAGCATCCTGTCATGTCGTGAGCTGACAGGCTTGAACAGAAAGTTTCAACCCACTTTGAGACCACCCCCGCACACATCTGGCGGCCGTCATTGAGGTCAACCAAGAATGATTTTATACCTCGATCCTCGCCCCGAATGATAGTCCTGGCGAAAACGACAGCCATGCAGCGTACACCAATAGGACTGGTAGGAGGCATAAATTTTGCTGCGCCGTCATTCGGAGTATTGAGTTCGAACGATCCATCGGGAAGCATTGTTGCTGTGGTTTCGATGTTCATGGCGTCAAGACCATGGCCGATTTCTGTTAGGCAAAATTGACCGCTGTGAGGTTGTTAGCAACTTTAGGCGCGAGAGCCGCGAAGAGAGCCGCCTACTTGCCTGATTTTGAACTGCAGTGCGTCTTGCAGAATTGCGTCAAGTTCTGGGCGCGAGCTGGAATATTTGGCGAGGGTGCCAACAAACAGGTTGATCTGTATGGTAATGAGGGTACCAGCTGCACCATCCAAGGTTATGATCGGGTCTGTGTGTATTCCCCAGAACTTCTCCGAAGTTGTTGAAATATCATCGACCGTCAGATCTTGAAAAAAGATGTGAGTGTGCACCGAATTCAAACGCCACAGTTCGCACTGTATACTTGGGCGATGGCCCGTGCTCGCGCATATGACCTGCGCACTCGCTCATCTACAGATGCATTGGCCCGAAGAGGTTGAAAGAGTGGTTTTTCGACAAGTGAAGTTGTTGGCCACATTGACATCGACGGAGTGAAAGAGAAATGAAAGCTACCGTGTCGGTCTCCAGTTGTATGACAGTTATTGCGATCCTGGCCATGTGCAATCAATCGCGTCGGAATTGGTGAAGGGATACAGATTCCCGCGGGCCGCGGCGCTAAATAATCAGACCACGTCTGACGAAATACTATTAGATCGATCTTGCATGCGAATGATGTTCCTGTTGAAGGAACTGACACGTCTATTCGAAGAACCTATGGGTTGTTGCCCGTGCTATCGGCTCTTCCTGTCTTTCTACATAGGCTGAGCCTTGACAGGCTTGTCTCGGCTGAGCCGGGTATGTCAGGACTGCCGAGACTGCAATCGCGACATCTTGAGCTGATACGAGTAAAGGTCCCTGTCTCGGTAACCCAGCCGTTCCTGCGTGATCCGAGCTGTCGTCGGAGTGAGAAAATGAAGCGCAGAGATCACGCAGGAACGTCTGGGGCATTTGGTATAGCAACACCCCCCATCTGGTCACAAAACGTGACATTTGGGTGGTCGGCTGCTGCGGATTTGCGGGTGACGTGACCAGATGGTGCTTCGATACCAAATGCCCCAGACGTCAGGTAAAGGTCCGTTCTACCGGCGCTGGCCCGATTTATCCCCAGTCTGGTCTAGTCTAAGTCTTAGTATCAGAACTGCCCCGCTGAGCTAGGCTAGCGTTGTCGAGTGGTAACAGCCTGGGACAAGATATTGTGTGTACCTAAGTACAATTGCTTCAACAGTGATTCAACTGCCGCCTGACAGTCTTCTTCCCTGGGGTCAAATGTCCTCCACACGAGGCCATCATGTGTGCTATTATAATTGTGGGTCCAATTCAAATCTTTGGGGAGCCTACCATCCACGTCAACCATCATCTAGGCCCGCCAACCGAGAAACTGCCAGGATAGCCTGAGAAAGCCTGATAAGCACCGCAGTCGGTTTAAATTAGAAACCGGGGCCAAGGCCCACATGATCGCCTGTGATAATGAAATCCTCGGTAACGCGATCTTCCAATTGCACATCGAAAATTACTAAACCTGCTTTTAGGAACAACAACAACCGCTTGTCGTTGGGATTTTGAGCCTTTTCATGCTGGGTTTATGGAACGACAATATCGCTTTCACTATCGAGTCGGGTGTTGGCCTAATCGCGGTAGTTTTGGTCGCAATCGCGCTTTACCGCCTTTCTCCGTTCCATCCTCTCTATGGGCTCCCTGGACCGCCGCTCCACAAGATTACCCAGCTCACCACGCTCTACTACGCCATTCGAGGGACAGGCCATAATAAAATCAAGGCTCTGCATGATCGATACGGGCGCGTAGTTCGAACTGGTTGCTTCAACTTCCGTTCCGCATGAATCTACCTACTGACTGGCATAAACTCCAGGCCCAAACACTGTGTCTTTCTTGTCGGCGTCTGCTATCAGACAAATCTACAGTTCTTCTAACGCTTTCGACAAGTCAACGGCGTATAATATACGAACTATGCAGGGCGAAGGCATTTTTTTCTTCAAGGACAAAGCATCACACGCTCCGCGCCGTCGACTTTGGACCCGTTCATTCTCTGATTATGCGTATGGCTCCCTCTTTTGCTCGTGATATTGTCTCAAGTCGCATCAGGCTTTCACAGTATCACGACCAGCTGGTTCTGAAAGTTGAACACTTAATCCGCTGTTTGCTGAAACGAACCACCGACAGTGGCGGGGTTGATTTAACGACAATAATCCCTCAATATGCGTATGATAGTATCGTGAGACTTGATACTCTTATTATCTTTCTCATCCGATGCTGACTACGCGATTGAACCAGAACACCCTATTTTTCAGCGGGCAGGCTTTCCCGGTGAGTGATATTACGTGCCCGAAATTTGAGGCCAAACTGACTGGAGATTGCAGAGTCTCATGGATTCAGACGACCCTGACCGAATTGCACCTGGAGGAACGACTATGTTCGAAATGATGGAGCTGTGAGCGTTGAACACTTGAGAGAATGTTTATGTGAACAGCGTCCAGGTTCGGCCATATGGAGCCACTCTTCCACCTGATCAAGTGCATCCCGGGAATAACGCTGAGCTTTGAGAAGCTTTCAATTGCAGCGGCTGAGCGGCGTCTCAAGAAGGGTCCAGCCTTCCAGGATGGAATATCGTATTGGGTGCGCAAACATCCCATATGGCCGGTGTGAATTAATGGCTTGGCTTTTTGTGCAGCTTGACGGCGACGAGTCTCAACACAAGATGAGCCCGAGCGACCTTCCCATCGAGAGCGGTATCATCCTCATTGGAGGTATGGTTTCCTACGCCATGATATCCATGCGCGTGTTAATCAGTTGTAGGCGCGGACACAGGTGCGGGGGTCCTTGTGATCATGCTATATTTTCTACTAGCAAATCCTAAATGGATCGCTCTGCTACGCGATGAGCTGGACACGTTCAAGGACCAGGCACCCATCAACTGGTTACGCTCCCTGGATCAACTTGTCGTTCTGAATGCAGTGATCCAGGAGAGCTTACGTCTTGGTAGCCCATTTATAGGGTTTCCCCGCGTTGCGCCGCAAGGTGGTGCTGTCATCGACGGTCGCTATGTGCCTGGTGGAACCGCAGTAAATGTGCCTGGCTGGGCATTCCATCTTGACGAGGAACAATTCCCGGATCCCACTGTGTTCGATCCGAACAGATGGATTGAGGACGGCAAGCTATCGTTGAGTAAGGCTTTGCTCACGTTCAGCGCAGGTGCGTTCCCTTCGTTCCGGGATACCCGATGTTGATTCATCTTTTTTTGTAGGGCCGTTTGGATGTGTGGGCCAGAAACTGGTTTGTGTTCAATTCCGGATCCTCGTTGCAATGCTGGTTCTGGAATTGGAGATCACACCTATGCCGGGATTCGAGCCTGAGAAATTTTGGAAAGGTGTTAGGAATCGACGCGCAACGACTTTTCAAGAGCCTCTTTGGGTTCATGCAGCCCCGAGAAAGATTTCCGGTTGAAATCTGATATGTGTGTAAGCTGTGTATGTAATGTACGACATTGTAAATTAAAATAATCCTCGATACACCAGGCTATAAAACTGGACTGTCTGACTTCCCGTATCACTGGAGATTGGACTTGAATTTCTTGAACGAAAGGACGGCGAGAGCCGGATTGTTGATACAGCGGTCCGGAGTGATCCGCATCCGGTTGCAGGCGACAACTCCATCAGGCCATCATATGGCAATCTATGGCAATCTCTGGGTCTCTCTCAATCTTTTCGTTACCGCGCGGTCCACCTGTTTCCTGCGCAGCCGCATGGTTTCTCCTCCGCATGCGAACGCCCGATATCTACAATACAATCTCGGATCATGGGCATCGTTCCTCGTCCGCGAGTCGTCGCTGTTCCTCTGTCCTCGGACGTTACACAACCCGCCAGTTCGCGTCAGAGTTGGCCAGACTTCGAGACAGGTCGTATCAATACTAAGGCCTGTTCAAGCGCTTTCTCTTGTGCGACTCCGAGGAGCCCTGCGGGACAACGTCACTAGATGGACGTGAGTTACAAGACCCATCGGAAACTATTTTTGATGTTTCTCACCAGACGACTCTTGTGTGATGCTTGCATCGGTTTATCAACGTATAGACCACGAGAAGCTTGTCTACCCTTCCACCCCCTCGCTGCGCGGACTGACTTGTAAGGCCGGCGCTCTACTCGCTTTGCAGTCCGACCGACTTGCCGAGCAACTGCAACGTTCATATATCCATCTACTCCCTCCAAGACCTAACCGATCTGCTAAACCATAATGAGCGACTCAGGGCCAGGGCTCAACTTTGTAGGTCATTCCAGATACTCTGGACGCTCGTCCTGACCATTTACAAGATAATTGTGGGGGCCTCGGTGTCAGGCGAGATCCTGCGCCACCGCCACGACGCCGATGGCAGCTGACTATGATTCCACCAGGCCTCGCTTCCGCTCTCTCGCTCAAGGCCTCTGGGCATAGCGTATTGGTCTTGGAGAAAGACCCGGAACTGTGTGGGACCGGTGCTGTGAGCAGCTACTTTCGGCTCTTCATCATACTTAAGTGCTGAGTTTGGGCAGGTACCCAGCGGATGTGCGCGGTAGGCGCTTTAAGATGCTGATACTAAGTATGAATTCATCCATGCCTTTCCAGGGTGCCTCCCAATGGCACCAAGATTCTCCTTGACTGGGGGATGGAGGATGCGATCAAAGCCAATGCTGCGGTTATGCCGGGCTTCTCGGTCCATAAATGTAGGTGTCGTGTATCATGCACCTCTATTTGACTGAAGAAATGCACCAGATAATGGCGGCCCGGGTGACGGATTTATAGGTCCGTACATCGCCCCCGTCACGGCAATACAACTAAAGTAAGATAGGCGTCAATCGCTGGGATCCTGAGCTGCTGAGCGAAGCGCGGGGAGGTTACATACAATTTCGAGTGAGTGGACGATGGCTTTCTTCGGCGTCTCGTTTGAACAGTATAATTAGCACCGAGACCTCATTCGTATCCTTTACGACGCCGCAGTCGAAGCTCCCGAGCATCGATTGAATGGGGAGGGGGAGACTTGCGCCCCGAGAGTAACCGTGATGTTCGGGGCGGAAGTCGCAAACATAGACTGTGACGGTTGCTCTGTAACCTTGCGGTCTGGCGACACCCATACGGCAGACGCTATTATTGGCGCGGACGGCGTCAATGGAGTCGTACGCCGAGCGCTGCTGGAGGAAGAGGACTCACCAGAGGAGGACGGTGTGCCTACGGGATTGGCGATGATCAAGTGCGTGTCCGTGCTCATCGTATCTCTGTCAAGCTGAATGGAGTCAAAGTGCAATTATTCCGAGGGCGGATATAGTGGAGCAGGAGCATGCGGTATTCTACGACGAGTTAGGTGTGAGTATCACCAGGGCCTCTTGAGCGGTCTCGGGTTGACTTTGATATGTTCTGTAGAGCACCGTCTGGGCGGGTTCCAGCCGAGGCAAGCACGATTTGTCTCATCTCATTGTGTATCTCACTTTCGAATACAGGATTAATGAGTTGCCCGGTGGTAGGTTATTCTCAGTGTGATCAACAACGACCCAGATTTATTGTACGTGCAGGGGACAACGAACGACATGTCCCTGTCGCTTTTCACGCCAGATTGTTCGCAAGATGGAACCTGGTCTCAAGCATCCGAGAAGAGTGTCGCTGATTCCATTGGCCCGTCTGCCGTCGCGTGCGCAATTTGTCCAACCTTCAGCTCCTCTTTCCGATTGACACTCCGCAGAATACAAAAAATCGCCGCCCTCGCAGGGCCCGGTACCTGTGTTCAAATTAAAGACTACCATGACCTTCAGTCGTGGGTCTCGGAAAGCGGGAGGGTTCTGGTCCTCGGGGAGGCAGCTCACCCTTCACCAGTGAGTCATACACGGTGCTATCTGATCTCATGCAGCTAATTCTTCGAGTCAAGCCTGGAGCGGCACATTCTTATTCTGTTTCCCTCGAGGATGGTGTGTTTATTGGGAAGGTGTTTTCGCACACGCATAGCTGCGACCGCGTCCCAGAGTTTTTATACGCCTTCCAAGAACACAGGCATGTATCGGTTCAACTCATTGTATCTGTCTAACGAGGCATCAGGGAACCCCGTTGCGCTCGCATCCGACAAATGGAAAAGGAGGTTCTTGCCGTGATCACGATGCCAGACGGGGATGTGCAGGTCGGGCGCGATGCAGCTATGCGCGCGAACCACGCTGAGGGGCGAAATGTGATGGAAGGCGATTATCACCAGATGCTGGACGACTTTCGGATGGTGTAAGTTTTTTACGTCGTTGGCCGATTGATAATTGGCTTAACTCGAAATATTGCAGGTTCGGCTACGACGCGACGGACGATGCGGACGAGTGGTGGGTTTCGTGGGGACGTTTCCGGGACAGCGCAGGTGCGATCATCTCGAGATACGTGCATGAGGACATTGAAGACGAGGAGGAGGAGGACTTTCTGGTTACTAAATTCCAATCGATAGTGCAGGTCTCTTAAGTTTGGAATGGTTGTTGTACAGTTATGGAGCCCGTCGGGTCAGGGCGATGCTCGTGTATCGTTTCTATCTTATTTTGCTGTATCTCCAGGGAAATCAACGATTATCAGGGAATCCTCTGAGCCTCTCGCCGGTACTCCTTAGCTCAAGACATAAAAACTGTCAGGGCCAGTAGTTTCATTCAATATTTCTTCATCCACTACGTGCGTGAACCGCAACCACTTAATGGTTTATGTCCTCCCTGACCAGCACACATGGCAACATGCGGCGTTGAAAATTGCCTTGGGTCCCGTCTCATCTCAGGTGCGCTGGAGTGTCTCGGTCTGCATAAGTTACAGGAGCAATTATAATCTCAAAGCAGAAAGTTCGGTTCGTCCTCACGCTTGTGAGCGGTGACTCCTGCAGGTTCCTCTTTCTGAATTCCTTCAACCCGCCTGCGCTTTCTCCCTCCGGTTGTCGCTACATCTTGAAGTTGACTGCAAGAGATTTGAACACGTCTCAACTTGATCTCGCCTTAGGATCGGACTTGGACTTGTTCTGGCAAGCACCATAAAGACCGCCGCCACCGGGACGGACTCATGGTTCCCTGCATAAACCCAAGAGCCACTCAACACAGGCGCCCGGTGTCGGATGGATTACACTATCCCCTTCGAAGAATCGAAATGGGAAACCCCGCCTACGGCAAGTGATCAATAGAAGAAGATTGAAGGACAGCAGCCAACAGCTTTCTGAATCCCGGGGATCAGGTGCATAGCGATTACACGAAACGCAATAGATCGGCAAGTAGCCGAGATGGGGAAATCTACAATCGGGACTCCGCCATACCATGCGGAGATTTGGTACTTACTGGTACACCATCTGGAAACGTATCCAGGGACTTGCGAAACCTCCAAGAAGCCCGTTGTATTTATTGGGGCCGTATGCGCAGGCGCCGTGTTGTCAAGGATTCCAGCTGTAGTACCTCGGACTGCCACGACGGTGTTCTAACTTCCAGCTTTTGTTTTTTCTTCTTTTTATTTGAAACACTCAATGCTCCATGCCTCGATATCCGCGGAAGTTGAAGATACCTTGAGATGGGTCCCAGCGGCTCAATTACTTGTTTGCAGGTGCCGGTGTATGGCTCAGAATACGCCGTCTCGAGATATGTTTGGGGACTTATGAACTCTCCAGGGACCCGAGACATCCATCAGGCGTTCGAGTACTTCAACGTCGAAGCGTCCGAATCAGAGGCCGAGGTTTTCTACTCTTGATTGTTTGTTCGACTAGTATCCTTTCCATGTGGCATCTAGTTAAACCACTGATTTGGCTATGCCTGCTATCCAAGCATCAGCTGATGGTCAAGCCCATCTGACTGACTATTTTGGCGAATGACTTGGGGCCAGATACTGACTTTCGACCCCGAAGTATGGACCGTAATTGAAAATGTTCTGGGCCCCCGATTTATTTCAATCATGCATGTCAACCAGGACTGCGGCCGTCCCATCTTCGCAATATAACGCCTTGCTATCTGCGTCGCTTGATAATGATATCAGACTTATCAGTTAGCCAGTTCTCCGCCGCGGCTTCTTTTCCAAGTTGAACCTGGTCCGGGCATTGTATACGGCCCACTTTTTTCTGTCCCCTCGTCAGTTGTGGTCTAGCAAGCCTCCTCGAGGCTGCTCTCGGAGACGTCTTTGAGAGCGTCATCGGCGGCTCCCTCGACGAGCGGCAAACAGATACTAACGGAAGGTCGGTGAGACTGCCCGTGATGTCAAGATCGTCTTCTCTCGTCGATCTAGACCGCGGGATTCGGCATAGGCGGGGAAACTAAACACCATGAGATAGTAGTGAATCGTGCGCAAGGTATAACTTTCCTCTGCACATAAACCAGTGGTAGCATGATTCATAATCAAGACCTTCTCCCCGTTCACGCCGGAGAAAATACAAGGCAAACTCCGCCGGCGAAAGCACCGGCCAAACTTTGCCCGGTAGTAGCTGCAGCACGAGTCCCGCGGATTACGGCCATTTTTGAAAATTTCATCCGGTGACTGTACCGCTGTTAGAAGTTCCGCCAGAGGGCCGCTGACAGTTCCGCTCGCGAGTTGCTCGGATTTGGCTAAAACGGCTACCAGAACTGGCGGTCTCAGTTCTATCGCACCTCTCAATGGGGTATAGTTGCCCTCAAAACATGGTAGCGTCTTGTCCGGTCTCCCCGTTTCGTCATTTGTTGCCAGAGCTGAGCTTTCTCATTTTTTGTACAAATAGATAACCCGAAGTCAGCAGCGTTCGACATTGAACTAAGCGGAACTCGCGCACAATATGATCCGCAAGCTTACGATGAAAGTGCTTACGAGTTTGAGCTCTGTGCACTGTGCGGAATTGCTTTGAAATCTCAACTGGATATTCTTGTCGAATTTCGATTGGGTCGAGACTCGAGAGTAATTAAAATGGTTTGCAGCGGAAGATGTTGAGCCATCGATGTTTCAAGGACGTGATGACAGCAGAGAAGACAGTTCTTTCAGGTTTGCTCTGCCGAGATAATTCTCACGGTTGGAGATTATCGTGCTTGAAATATTACTCTAGTCCGTCAGCTCTTCCATCATTTTCTTTCGCCGGTGGCTCTCGCGAGAAACATGTTAGGTGCCGAACTCGCAACTGCCGAAGATAACGCACGTCGATATTACAGGATGGCTAATGAGTTCAACACGAAAACGAAGTTATTTAAATAACACCTCGGTGAAGCGCCGGCGCAAGGTCCAGGTTCTAAAGGCGCCGAGCGTCGCAACTCATACTTGGCTATGATTTGCCTCGGCGACCGTGACTTGTTTGCAAAACGGTACCCGAAAGTTGCTGTTGACAGGCTGGTCTCGGGGATCGTGACTTTCTTATAGAATGGTCTTGTCAGACATCAACGTGAGTGGCTTGATATTCTGCTGAGCCTGGCTGAGTGCCAGGCCGAATGATTCTGAACGCATGGAGAAGGATGTAAGCGCGAAACTCCTGGGGAAAATACGAAATAATTGCCCCTCGCCGGATTTAGGAAGAGTTCCTAAAATGTTGGCTTTGTTTTAGGCATGCACGCACCATGCACAAGCGCCGACATTTCTGCTTACTCCGGTTTGGGATCGGCCCAACGATACGCATGATCAGCGGATCCGGACAGAGCGGGGACGTGTTAATAATAACAGTGCCCGGGTGCCGGCAATCATACTCGGATGCGAGGATCACGATCGCCGATCATGTGGATCTTTCCTTGTCTAACGCCCGTGGTCGACGGCGAACTTCGCATGAATGTAAGTACACTGGAGCACCCTTTTTCAGTTCAAACCAAGTACCCATGTGCTAGGAATTGGAAGGCATGAAACAATTGTGTTTAGCCGTGCGGGCAACGGGTGCTTTGGATTACAACAGGCGCGCCCGCTCGGCTCCATTTATTCACCGCCTTCTATTCACCGCTCTTCACCGCCCGGCCCAGCGTTTTCTGCGATGACTGGTGGCCGGCGGCACAGCAGCCACATACAGTTGCGTAACCTTCTGGCCCGCATTGTTATCCCTGTTCCTTTGAAATGTTCTTTCTCCTTTCGAATGTTTAGGCAAGCGCAACTCAAGACGAGGGAGCCGAAAGAACGACATTTTACCGATCCAAACATGTGTGTACTTGGTTTTGATATGGTTTCCTGGAGAGGTTGCAATCCAGATCACTCCGGTCTCTCCGCAAATTGCACGACCGATGTGGTCCAAACGGAGGTAATTAATCTCTTCGCCTGGCGCTTCTGGCCCAGCGCTTGTCACGGGCCCACTCGGCCAATTAATCCCAGCCACTCCAATTATTCAACCAAATATGTGTCACCGTGCCACGGACTCACCGGGCACGCCCAGGCACCAGCGTCGCAGGCGACCGCCCGGTTCGCCCAAAATGGTGCGCTTAAAGTTGACGCGAAAATGAATTCCCCTCGATGACTCTCCCCACCACCATGCCTACTACGACCACGAAACTCGCAAAATTCAAGACCCCGACCTGCGCGCTTTGTCGGAAGCGGAAACTCGTGCGTATAATCCGTTATGATGTGCGCCCATATTTTGACCGCTTTTACTTAGCGCTGTGATGGTGGACAACCATGTGCGCCGTGCTCACGAACGAGAACACCGGTGGTGTGTACATATGTCCCGAAAACTGTTGGACAGCTGCGGTCGGAATTACCCAAAGGAGGGGCATGTGTGCGTTCTGGATGTTCTTCCAAGTTTGCTTATTCTAATTATTCGTCGCAGATTACATGTCGGTGCGGACTTTTGATTTCCTCGTTTTGCTACCTTACGAATTCAATGTTGTTTAGACAGAGAAAGCGGGTGAGTGATGGTTAGGATGTGAATATATCTCCAAATACTTATATGTCGCCTAGAGGTGCGATGGCCAACTGCCTTGCCGCACATGCACCCAAACATCACGTCCGGACGAATGTCAGTATCGAGAGAAGGCCAGGAGTTGCAATAAACCAGCGGGAACCGCGCACGCGCCCCGGGAGGATCAATCTTCGTCCGACTCAGGTAGCACTTCTTCCTCCTCCCGACCCACTACGCCCTCGTCGCAGTCGGCCTCCCACACATTTGGCGTTCTAAGACTACCTACCGAGTATCTCGAAGCACCCTCCCCGTCCGACCCACCATTCTCGGCTTGGTCCGAGTTAAATTCAACTTGCGACCCGGCATACCCTGCGGATTCCAGTTGTTCGATCTCTTTGCCTAGCCTAGATACTGTGGCATTCCCACAACCAGCTCTTGAGATCGATCCATTAACTGAAGACCGCGAACACATGGAAAAGCTTGTCGCGTCTGTCTCTTCTCTCTCAACGCGTCGAGTGTCTGACCATTTTAACAGGCGAAACCTCTTCTTGCAGCATGGATGGCAGTACGGGCTCAGTGTCACGACTGCAAGACGGGATGCGCTATCTATAGGAGATTTCTCCGGCATCACCGTAGACCCTACGCTCGTTCGCGTCTCCGAACTAATGGGCTACCTCGTGCGCATCCACTCGCACCCTGAAGCGTGGCTCCCCTTCAACACACAGACCGCCGCCGAGTCCGAGCTCGACTTCCTCATCCGCTCCGCGCTCGATAGCCCCGGCGCTGACCCTCTGCTGCGTTTGCAGGGGTACACGACTCTGTGCCTCTACTCTGCGCAGAAAGAGGACATTCATAGCTGCCAAGAGTTCCTCGTCAAGGCCAGCGATGTCGTCCTCCACCGCGCGGCCACACTGGGCCTGGACGACGACGCCGCCACTAACCTCATGTCATACCCACAGTTCGACGCGTCCTACCTTTCGCCGCAGAGCGTGGCGGACGAGGGCCGCGCGGCATTCGCGCAGATGTTCTTTCTCGATATGACTTGCAGGCTGATCCTCAACCTGCCTTCAGCCATTGATCCCGCCCTGATTGAGAAATTCCGCCGGCTGGCAGTGAGTCCTCCTCCCTTTCGCACACGCTGCTGTATTGATATTATCATGTTCTGCAGGCTGTCAACTGTGCGGACACTGAGTTAAATTTTATGCGTGCAAAGTCGAGTCTGTTTCTGAGCGACAGTCAAGACCTTGCGAACGCTTGGACCCGACGGGAGTTCGGTACGCTTTCCCGCCTCACCTCACCTCGCACATAAATGATTCAATTATTCCACAGGCGCCGACCCCACACCAACCACATGGTCCAAGCGCTACTGGCGCCTCATCTCCGACGCGCATGCGCACATCGCCCTCCTCAACACAGTGCTCATGGACGTCTCTTGGATCCCCGCCCTGCAGGGCGCGCTCCCCACGCTCAAGGTCTCCGTGATCATGGCGCTCGCGGCGTTAGCGGAGCTGTACGGCTTGTTTGCGCTGTCGCAGCCTGAATCGCGGAGGGGTCATAGGGACGCAGTGCGGCAGATCGGCGATATTTCGCGGGGGTTCCAGGAGGAGGAGTATGAGTACCTGGATCCAGTACTTGGGGTAGGCTATTCAATTTTCAGATGGTTGTTTTGTACTGATTATGCCTCGATTGCGTTTAGGTGTGCTGGTCCATCGCGTCGCGAGTGGTGTATTCAAATGCCCATGACCCAAATACAAGGTCGGAGTGGGATGACGGCACCCTTCCGTGCACGATGGTCCGTGAGTGGAACAGGAAGCTGAGGCGCGTCAGCCCGTTCGTTGTCACTTTATAAACATCTAGAGGGGCGTTTCTTTTGATTGCGATTTTTCTTCTACTTGTTTCGAGGAGGATTCAACCTATAGGCTATGATCCAAACTGATTGTATTTCCTGTAATATAGACTGAACCGTCGGAAGATTCGCATGTGCGCAGTACCAACATGGAAACCTGTGTTCGCAACCGCACACAATATGCTATTAGGCGCTTCTCTCATTCAACCCTCCGAATCTGTGGACCCCCAAGCATTCGAAGGTTGATTTGCTTTGGCCAGTACTTCTCTTTCCCGTTGGTCCAATGACAAACAGGAGTAAGCAGATTCAACATCGTCCGTAAACCATTCCAGCCTGCAGAAAGGACTTGCTACCAACCATTTAATTGCTTCACATGTTCAAACTGGCACGCGCCTAGTATAATATCAAGAATTCACACCGATTGTCCGAGAACATTTATCAACACCGTTTTCATGAGATTGCTGAAGACCATCGAGCGTAGAGCTTCCTGGACAATTTTTTAGAAAGTACACCCTTCGGGATCCACGAAAATATTAAGTGATCTCCGAGACAACTCACTAGCCAGAACGGGACGTATCCCCAGCTGCAACGTTCGGGGTCTTTGAAGACCGGACCCTGCATGAGCGTTTTACCCGGCGCTCTGTAAATAGTTAACTTAGTCTCCGTCAGATTGCCATCCCAAAATATCTCGGATCTCGATCTATGTTTTCGTTAGCAATACGAGTTCGGCGCCTAACCGACAAATTGTTTGAATGGGTGGGCAGTGTTTTCGATAAGCTGGGCGCCTAGTGCGGTTTCTCGGGCAACAAGGAGTTCCGGCGCCTAACAGACAGTTGTTCGGATGTGCGGCTCCTTCGGCAGCACGCCCGACGCCTAACGGTGGATAGTTTGGATGTTAGAGTGCCTATTGGATAGTTGCTCGCAGTAGTGGAGTCCCTCACCGAAAGAATTGGAGACAAGATATTACAGAGGACCACAATCTCGAACCGTGGGAATTATCTCGGCCAAACCCGAGTTGAACTTGAAACCCAGAAAGAGGCGATTGGAATTTCTCTTTGCCAGCGCCGTCATTGCAGGAGAGATTCCTCAATATACTTACTCTCAAAATTCTCCCGCGCAGTGCGGTAAAGAAAGTTCCCACACGAATGGGTCTGAGTGCATGCAAAGTTTTGGAGCAAATCCACACTGAGCCTTACAGATCGCGTCAAACAGGGTGCATTGTGAGCTTGTCCATGGTAAGCGTCTGGATCGCTTTGCGGAAACTTCCGCTTACTGCGGAGAAAAGAAACGCGTTGAACATCGGCTTGAATACCGGAGTTTTTTGTAGGCGCCCGGCTTTCAGAATTATGTTCCCTTGAAATCTTAGGGAGACGGGAAGCTGATTTCGACAGGATGGACCTCGTCCTGCGGAGTGCCTTTCATTATGGCTCTCCCCAGAAGCAAAAAGTACTAATCCCGGGTTTTCAGAGCAGAAATGCAGATGAGCCAGCTGCGCAGTTCCGGTGTCAAAGGAGGAAGTGGTGTTCAAACAATCACGAGAATGGGGCCCAGCGGAACTGCGGACAGTATCTAGCGGAACTGCAGAGGAGTACGGCCACCGGAGAGCTAAGAAAACCGGCCGTGGTCCGTGGCGTTCGACCGTGCGTCGAGCCGGCGGAATCAAGGAGGACCTCCAGTCTTCTTCCGCGGAGCTTGGTTCGTACTCCGGCGTGAGCGGAGAGGACGTCTTGACTCTTCTCCATCCAGATTCGTCCAGATTCAATCCTTGGACACTGGAAAACGCTTGTAGCAGGCACGTCGATATTGTTTAGACTGATGTATATGCTGCAGCCTGTAGGTTATGGCCACCTTGCAGAAGGAGAATGGGTGAGGGATGCGAGGGGATACGGTGTGTTGTGGCATATCGTTTTTTCGCACAGAGATTGGCACCCAGGATGGGGACAAAAGGGAATGAGCGCCTTTTTCTAAAGCGGTAAGTAGGACGAACTGACTCACCACAGTTTTTTTCTTTCTTTTTTTAATAAAAGCTGCCTTGCACGGCAGGGCTCACAGATCCAATTGCCTGGCTCTGTGCGAGTGGTTTTTGGCTGAGGAACCACATCCTGGCATCATTTCTGGTGAGAAAGGATGCCTCGAAAGACGATTCCATTTCGGCAAATCCTTGGTTTTTCAACCACAAGCTGCAACTGACTCTACACAGGACATGATTACAGCTCTTTTCTTGACACAAACTAGCCCTGAGGTTCAATTTTCTTGAAGCTCAAGCAACTTTTGAAGCAACTTTTGAGGCCAACTTTGCCGGAGGAGCTCCGAAATGGTCCGTTGACGTTGTCGGTATTTAGAAGGCAGCGCAAAAGACCAAAGAAGAACCGGAGCCACCCGAGAGCTAGAGCTAAAGCAAGCCGGCGAGTAGTAGAGGGCAAGAGTGTTGAATGACGCGCCAAACATCGACTGTTTACTGACAATCGTGGGAGGATGGCGGTGCTACCCATCAACTCAACGCTCACTTGGCGCTGAAGACGCAGCCCTGGGCCCGACCCTTGCCTGACGCAGGTATCTTGCAATCGGAGGCTTTGTTGCGTGGAAGGACCTCCCTTTGACCAACCAAATCATCCACAGCTTCATACGGCGCAGCTGTTCCTCCGACTGGCAATCCGATTCGCTAACCCTCGTCCGTATGCACACCGGTCCTGCCTAAGAGGGCGTGAGCTGTAGGTCTACCACCGGCTTGCTTGTATAATCCATTTCTGCTCATCACTTGACCCAGAACTCAACTACGCCGTACGGGCTATGGAACTATACATAAATTGATAGTTCGAGGGCTGTACATCGACGTCAGAGTGGCTGCGCCGACCTACTCGGAGAAGCTTTCCTTCTCAGTTCCCGAGTACCCACAACCTCTAGTTGCGTCGCGAGTTGCGACCCTCCTTCGAAGTTAGTTTCCTTTCCCCACTTTATAACATCTCATACGCTAATCGCTCAGTTTCACCAGCGAACTGGAAATTTTTGGCTGTGGTCTTTTTGAAGTTTTTCATTGGCCATCTTGTTTGAATTCGAACCGATCGACATACCGTTGACCCTGCTCATCTTAATCGCTGATGTTCAACGACGACGGCGGCCCTGTCAGTGCTGCGAACATCTCCACGAAGTCCCCATCCGGATACGACCTAACGCAGACCGCTTTCCAGGTATTCGACGAACAACATCTGCCTGACCCATACGGCCACTCCCAGCCATCCTCTACGCCTGCGGTCGATTTTGGTATTCCTGCGTACGGCGTCAGCTCGCCGACCAACAAGGGCGAGTGATCCCGTACGTTCGGGATGAACTGACATTCTTACTCTTGCACTTACTGCAGGCGCGTCTATCAATGGGAGCCGACAGCAGCCCCAAAAACAGACGCAATTTTCGCCACCCGACGAGTCCCGCGGTCAGGCGAATTACGACTTCCACATGCGTGAAGCAACTGCACAAGGTGCGGGCGACGCTCATGACGGCCCGCCCAAACACGAGTGCCGCGGCTCCGACTTCCCCCCGGACGGGAATCGCGGCTGGCTCGAGTTACCGTCGTGGGAGAAATTTGACGCTCACAACGCGCCGCCAAACCACGAACGCCGCGGCTCCGACTCCCCCTTCCTCTTACCACTGCCAGGTAGCCCCCGCGCCTGGACGACGCTAGAGCGACCCTCGTGGGAGAACTTGGTCCGACAGGTTGTCGGTTCCGTGTCCACCCCACTCGACCTCGCGCGCGGCAGCCGCCGCAGCTCGCTCCAGTTGCACAACACGCATTCGCAGGCGCCCCTGTTCCTCTCGCCCGATGCTGGGTGGCGGCCCTCAAAGTCGTCGGACGCAGCGGCACGGCCGTCTGACGGGGGCAGCGGGAATGACTCTATGCGCGGCGGCGGTTGGGGGGACCAGTTCCTGTTCCCCGTGGACGGGACGCCCCTTTCCATCCGTCGACACAGGCAGTCGGGCGGGTCGGCGCGGAGCGAGCATGGGCACACACTTGGCGGCGGCGCGGTGGGCTGGAGCGCGGCGAGCAGGCAGCGGCCGGGTCCGTACCCGACCCCGAGAAAGGAAGCGGAGGCCCCGAGGGAGCACACTCCCGTGTCCTTGACC
Organism: Mycena polygramma; assembly: GCA_029449255.1. NCBI lineage: Eukaryota > Fungi > Basidiomycota > Agaricomycetes > Agaricales > Mycenaceae > Mycena > Mycena polygramma. The sequence goes on along the minus strand of JARKID010000169.1, from coordinate 154,164 downwards.
ACCCTGGAGAACGCGCCGGGGCTACAGACGCTGTCCACTACCCAGGGCATGCTTGGCGTCGACCCAACGCCCACGCGCGAGAATGTCTCGGGCAACGGGCAGCACTTCCACGAGGCGAGTCTCCCGAGTGTGAAGGCATATGAGGGGGGAATGTACGCGGATCCGGTGCACCCTGTGTACGACAGGCACCGCGGGCACCTGCTTGAGTCGGCGTTGGTCCCGCAGGGGCAGGGGAGGACGATACACAATGCGGATGATTTGCAGTCGTATGGGGAAGCGGTGCTCGCGCGCAAGGTGCCAGAGCTAGTGCTACCAGTGAGCAAGCCGGTGCGGAGGAGCGTAGCGATGACGGGATCTGTAGGCGGGCCGAGCGCGAGCCCCCTTGCGCGTGGGATCCCGCCCCGTCCCACGTTTTGGTCCGCGGGGCTCGACGATGGACCGACTTTGAACGCCATAGCTCCGCACATCCAGAATGCGCAGTCTATGGAACATCACGGCGAACCAGGCAAGTCTTATCTGTATCTTATGCATATGCGGACTGTTTCATTCTTCAGATGTAGATATCCATGGTGTCTGCCAACGGCTCGCCGACCTCCTCCATGAAAACAGAGAGTCATATACCACATTTTTGGCGTGGCGGGGTGCCGCTGCTCAGGAACTTCTCGATCTTTTGCAAAACGTGAGTGAAGTAGTCTTGTGCATGCGAGACATCTCAAGTCGAGAAATGACCAGTTGTTGGATTCTGACCTAAACCTTCTACCGCCGATGCGAAGGAGGCTCTTCAAGGCTTTGATACGGCTTTCACATGACTCTAGGCTCCATCCACGGTGCTATACTCTTACAGGCCTAGAACAAGGGCAACACGTAGCAGGAGGATCCTTTAGTGACGTTCATAAAGGGTTGCTCGAGGGTCAATACGTGGCCGTTAAAATGATGCGGGTTTTCGAAGGATCAGACATTGAGGCATTGCTGAAGGTCTGCCCTTCCTCCCAGTACGTGTCTGGTCTTGACATCTGCGTAGGAGTTTGGTCGCGAAGCGCTCATTTGGCGCCAGCTCTGTCACCCCAACCTCCTCCCATTCTTTGGTCTGTATTATTTTCAGCACCGGCTCTGTCTCGTTTCGCCGTGGATGGAAAGTGGCCACATCCGGGCCTTTTTGAAGAGAGAAACGTGCGACACCAATCGGCGTCTCTCCTTCGTAAGTGCCTGAAGTCAATTTGGTTTTCACTTTGATCAACCGGCGCTCCTCAGATCTTGGATGTGGCACTCGGCCTTGAGCATCTCCACCAGCAAAATGTTGTACATGGCGACTTGAAAGCGGTATGTCTGTCAAATCGCTTTCGCCCATCCCGCGGCTTCCTAACATAGGATAGGACAACATCTTCGTAACTCCCTCATGTAGGGCATGCATCGCGGACTTCGGTCTTTCTTCAATCGTTACTTCAGAATCCTCAATGCTGTCCGAATCATCCAAACACTCACACGGCGGCACAACACGCTACCAGGCGCCTGAGCTACTCCGAGGAAGTCGCAATAATCCATGCTCAGATATCTACGGCTTCGCGTGTGTCGCGTACGAGGTCACTGGATGTATCTTCGATTCTGACCCTCGGGTATTGATAGTGTCTCCGACAGATGTTAACCGGAAAGGCCCCGTTTTCGGACCTGCGTATGGATGGCGCAGTGGCTGCTGCGGTTCTTGAGGGTTGCCGGCCTTCACGACCACAATGCTGCTCGGGATCACCATCGATGGACGGACTTTGGGACCTACTGCAAAGTTGTTGGGACCAGCAGCCGGCAAAGCGACCAACCGCTAGTGAACTAGTAAAACGACTCATGGGCCCCAACATACAGGCGACAAAAGTCCAATCTGCCACTGACTGGAATGAAAGATTTACATCGAGATTTCGCCGCCATTTTCTGGGCCAGTGGTACCTCCCCTCAGTTGCCGAACTCGAGCGCATTTTCGGCCGGCAATCTGGGTACGATCGGTGTAACACGCAGTTTGCGAGGATGAAGCGTTAAATCAGCATTGTGAGTCCCCGCCCTTTTTCTCCGCGCCTTTTCTTCCGTTCCTGACTTTTTTTCCGCAGTGCGTTCCGAAGGCGGGCAAGAGTGTCAGCGGACGCTGGAGGCCATGCCTGCTTTCTCCGGTGACAGCGCGGGCAGGAAGCACCGGCGGAGCTGCAGCCCGGACAGCGACAGCACGGAAAGCGACAGCACAGGGGGCTACACCGGCTACTCGCCCCCACCGCCGCAGCTGCGGAAGGACCCGTGGGCAAGTATGATTGGCGTCATGTAGTGAGCCTCGTTATATCGGCTTGCCCCTCACTTCGTGCCTGCATCGTCTCATCCCGCCTCTGGTTACCGTACTCTCAAGCTTGTGCTCGTCATCTGGCTGTCGTTTCCCTATCGTGGTGCTACAACTATCGTGGTGCTACAAGTAGCTCGAGTGATGATGGAGTCTGATATATCTGATATACACACTAGTAGTTTTGTACCCTGAACCTGCTCCTGTCCCCACCTGCCTAACCCCTTCCCGCTCTGCGCATCCCAGCGCACACATATCCACCGGCCCGTCCAGCCTCGCCACGACTCCATCGTCTCGGAAGAACGTGCGCCCCGCGTGATAAAGCTCGACCCGCTCGAGGCGGGGGAATCGGCTCTCCGAAATCGCGAGCACGAGCTCGTTGCGGCACGACAGGCTGCCCATGATGCATCTCAGCACACGGAGGTGCGGGAGAAGACGCGGCCGCGGGCGGGTGCGAGTAGGGGGGGAGAGCGTGAGCGCCTCCATCACCGCGTTCGAGTGGACGTCCCACGGCCAGCTGATGTCCAGGCGGGCGTCCGCGTCCGCGAGATGCAGAACCGCGATGAGCTCGCGGTCGGAGAGGCGCACGCCGCTGAGGCTGAGGTGCGTGATGGGCGCCGCGGAGCCGGAGAGCAGCGCGCTGAGCGCGGCGGAGTCGTGGAAGTCCGAGATGGCGAGTGTGCGTAGCTGCGGGAGAGGCGCCCGAGGAAGTCCTGGTTGAACGTCCAGCTGCAGCGCGTCAATGAAAAGTTCAGAGAAGAGCGGTGATGGACGATCAGATTCGTGAGAATCTGATCGCGTAAGGCAACTGCACTGCCACCAAGGCATGCAGACTTGCCACTACGCGAGCGTACCAACACACACCGCACTCCGCACTTGTGCACAGCTGCCAGACAAATGCCAGACTCCTTTCATAGTGCCTGACTGCGACTCTACAAGTTGGACAAGGACTCTTTCCCGTCACGGTGGTACTGGACTTCCGTTTGGACAAGGTCAAAAATACATCTCGAAGTCACCCATCACAACTCTTCTGCCGGTTGTCCGTGTCCTGCTGGGACTTTCATATATGCTACTTTGCTCCAAAGCTGCCCGTTGCGTCACCGTGTATTCTGTGTGCGTGCCGTTCCCTCCGCACACCTATCGAACCTTGCAACAAAATGTTTGGTGTTGCGTCGTATGACCCATTTTCGCTCATCAGCACATATCATGGCAGATACACTGCCGCAACTACAGCTCTAAGACTATACATACCGGGCGTCGAGCCTGTGGCTCTATCTTATGCCAGACCACCATCCCTCTTCCCAGTCCTCTATGGCGATTTTTGACGAGCATGTAGCCTATCTTTCCAAGGAAGACGATGTGGCATCCGATCTACCGGTGCAGTCCTCTGTGCCAATATTGGACGAGGAGCCTGCGGTCGGTATCTCCACGGAATACGATGAAGCGCACGAGTCTGCTTTGCTGGTCGACGACGATAAGTCTACTTTACTGGTACTCAACGACGGCGAGTATCTGCATGGGCCCCACAATCAATCCTCTTTGCCTGTGGCCCCACCCGAGTACCACGGCGGCCCATCCTACGACCTTGATTTTATCGGCGAGTCATCTTGTGGTCTCTCCATACGCATGGATTCTTCTTACCAGTATTCACTGCAGGTCCGTCTTGTAACGGGATTCCGCAGCATTCCCCGCCATGGAAGCACCCGTCATCGCAGCAGGACGAGTGGCGCGATGGTCGTGCCAATCCCGACCTCCAGAGCCATGGAGCAGTAGCCACAAAAGTCCCGCGGGATACTCATAACGCGCCGCCCAATGAAGCAGCTGCCGCTTTCATTCTCGGATTCGCTCGGCACGATAGGGTGCGCTCGAGGTCCGACTCGACGGCGTACCCTTTGGACATATGGAAGGCGCGCAGCGAGACCCGATCATTGTCGCCCGTAACCCGCCCCTCGCCATCGCATCAGCTCGGCGGCGGTGGCTGGAGCTGGAAGACCGACTCGACGGCGTACCCTTTGGACATATGGAAGGCGCGCAGCGAGACCCGATCATTGTCGCCCGTAACCCGCCCCTCGCCATCGCATCAGCTCGGCGGCGGTGGCTGGAGCTGGAAGACAGGAATCAGACAGCGACGGGGTCCGTACCCGGCCGTAAGGATCCCGGCCGTGAGGGCCTCGGAGACGCACACCAATGACTTTGCCGACTCGGACCCGGGTACCCTGTTCTCGAGCAATAGCGGCGCGCCAATTGTGGCGTCGAATCAGAACATGACGACCATGGGCACGAGCAAGGTGTCGCAAAACCGGCGCACACAGGAGGCGTCGTTCCTCTGCCCCGTGCCAGGGTGTGGTAGTGCATTCACACGAAGTTCTAATCTCAAAGGACATATTCGGAGCCACAACGAGGAGAAGCCGTTTCTGTGCAAGTGGCCTGGGTGTGGCAAGGGGTTTGCGCGGCGGAACGGTTGCCAGCAGCATCTCGTGCTGCATTATACGAGAGTCAAGTGTGAGGAGTGTAACAAGGAGTTGGACAGTCTGGATGCGCTGAATTTGCATCGTGAGTCCCACCTTCGCTCCTCTCCACACTTTCCCCCCGAGGCTGACCTGACTTTTTCCACAGTGTGCTCGGAAGGCGGGGCAGAGTGCCGACGGACGCTCGAAGCGAAAGGGAAACTGCCCGATTTCTCCGTCCTGATCACGGACGACGATGGTGCGGACGACGGTGATGACGGTGATGATGGCGGTGTTGAAGAGACCATCCCATCCTCCCCACACCTCGAGAAGGCGAAGTACCCGCTTCAACTAGCCATGCCGGACATCAGGCACCGCTCACATTTCGTGCTCGCAACACCGCTCGCAAGCGGTAGTGACTCGTCGTACACGCCGCCTGCGCAGCTGTACCGCACTTCCTCTGGGTCCCCAGGGCTTGATGGATTCCCCTCGCCCGATGCCGGGCTGCAGCATTCCAGTTCAATTGAAGTGACACGACTTACGCACCTGCAGTCCAAAGAAGATCTCAGTGAACCAGGCAAGTCCGATCACCTCGTATTGCCAGACTATTCACTCCATTCTCAAGACGTAAATATACGTGACGTCTGTCAACGGCTAGACGACCTCTTCCACGAAGATAAGGAGGCATACAACAATTTTTTGGCGTCTCGGGGCACCGCTGCTCAGGAGCTTCTTGATCTCCTGCAAAACGTGAGTTTACTAGCAGTCTCGTGTACGCCGGACGTCTCAATTTAGAGCTCGTCAGTTGTTGGATGTCGATTCAAATCTCCCGCCGTTGATGAGGAGGAGGCTCTTCAAGGCTTTAATAAGGCTTTCGCGCGACTGCAAGCTCTACCCCCGGTGCTATACTCTAACAGACCTAGAACAGGGGCGACTCGTAGCAGGGGGAACCTTTGGTGATGTCTATAAAGGGTTGCTTGAGGGCCAATGCGTGGCCGTTAAAATGATGCGGGTCTTTGATGAATCGGACGTCGACACATTGCTAAAGGTTCGAAACAAAGCTCCATCGTGCGGTATACTACCAACATATGTGCAGGAGTTTGGTCGGGAAGCACTCATTTGGCGCCAGTTCTGTCACCCCAACCTCCTCCCATTTTTTGGTCTATACTGTTTCCAGCATCGCCTCTGTCTGGTCTCACCGTGGATGGAAAATGGTCACCTCCGGGCGTTTCTGAAGAAACAAATGTGCGACAACAATCGTCTTCTCTCTTTTGTGAGCGTGTCCTATCTTGTTTTGCCGTAAAATCAACTTGACCCGGCCCTCAGATCTTGGATGTGGCCCTCGGCCTTGAGCATCTCCACGAGCAAGGTGTCGTGCACGGCGATCTCAAAGGGGTATGTGGTGCATCAAATTACTTTCCCTCATAACTTACTTGACAAAGGACAACATATTCGTAACTCCGTCATGTAGAGCTTGCATTGGAGATTTCGGCTTTTCTTCAATTATCACCTCGGAATCTTCGATACAGTTTACCAACTCATCCAAGCCATCACAAGGAGGCACAATCCGCTATCAGGCACCCGAATTACACCGAGGAGGTCACCATGACCTATTCTCAGATGTTTATGCCTTCGCATGTGTCGCATACGAGGTCACTCAATCTTTAATCTGAGCCGCAAATATATACTGGAACTATTTCGAACAGATTCTAACGGGAAAGCCTCCATTTCCGGAATTGCGCATGGACGGCGCAGTGATTAATGCGGTGCTCGGGGGCTGCCAGCCTTCGAGGCCAGAATCGTGCTCTGGATCTCCGTTATTGAATGCACTTTGGGACATACTCCAAAGCTGTTGGGACCAGGAGCCGGCAAAACGCCCAACCGCCACTGAAGTCGTCAGGCGGCTGATGGGCCCCGACATCCAGGCCAAGACCATGCAATCCACCACAGACTGGGATGATACATTTACCTCGAGGTTTCGCCGCCATTTTCTGGACGAGTGGTACCTGCCCTCAGTTGCCGAGCTCGAGCGCATTTTCGGTAGGCAATTTACGTGTGATCGGTGTAACAAGCAGTTTGTAAGGATGGATGCGCTGAATCGGCATTGTGAGTTCCCGCCCTTTCTCTCCATCCTTTCTCAGCTGTTGCTCCCAATTTTTTTGCCGCAGTGCGCTCGGAAGACGGAGTACAGTGCCAGCGGACGCTCGAGTCTGATTTTTCGGGCGACAGCGCGGGCAGGGGGTATCAGCGGAGCTGCAGCGTGGAGACCGATAGCATGGGGATTGACAGTATGGAGAGCGACAGCATGAGCGTTAGCATGGAGAGCTACCTGCCCCTGCCGCCGCAGATACAGATGATGATGGAGACGGAGGACCCATGGGCGAACATGAGTGGCGTGGCGCTGTAGTGATCCTCGTTCTATCTTGGCTTGCCCCTCGCTTCGTCCCTGCATCGTCTCGTTCCCACTGGTCATCGTGCTCTCCAGCTCATGCTCGTTGGCGATCCTCTTCTTCGGTCCTCACTACATATACACTCCGATACCTTTCTGTCCCCCCTCGTTTTCCCACCGCTATTCCGCTTTGTTGTTCTTTGACGAGTTTCACATAACTTAGGATGATGCATCTGAGCACGCGGAGGTGCGGGAGAAGGCTCGACCGCAGGCGCGTGCGAGTGGGGGGGAAGAGCACCTGCGCATTCCAGTGGACGTCCCACTGCCAGCTGATGCCTAGGTGGGTGTCCGCGTCCGCGAGGCACAGAGCCGCGACGAGCTCGCGGTCCGAGAGGCGCACGTCGCCGACGCTGAGGTGCGTTATAGGCGAATATTTGGGACTTCGAGGTCGAGCCCATCAGCCTTCAAGACTCGGAGCCTGTCCCGCACGTCTGGGGCTGCCACAGCCTGGTGGTGCGGAGCCCCGGGTATCCAGATTTTACAGCATTTGAGCTGCGTCCATGCATCACAACGCTGATACCATCTCGCCTCAAGCATCTCCGCCAGCTGATGCGGAAACCTTCCAAAATCAAAACTCATCCGGAGGGTCCTCATGTTCGGCAGAAAGTCTGCATCGGTGGAGAGGCGATCCAGGAACGGGAACAACTCGTCATCCTGAGCCCAATCCTGAGACCACTCCCGGTTGATTCTGCAGCCTATGTGGACTTCCTCGACTGTCGGCGTTGCTGCCAAAGCGCGAGTCACAATGGAAAGGCCCAAGTCGATCACCGATAGCGAGCGCAACTGCCAGCTGGATCGCAGGAGGAAGGAGGGCAACGCTGGGTCGTGAGATAAGTTGGGATTGTGATAAACGTCGAGGACCCGGAGAGCTGGGAGGGTAACACCAGGCAAGTAATCCTCGCAATGAGGTGTCCGAATTTTGAGCGTGTGAAGATGATTCAGCTGAACGGGGTCGGGGGAAAGCGGATAGCCGTCCAGGAGGCGGATTACCTCGAGCTCCTCAAGGCGTGAGGTTCGGCCAAGCATCTCCACGACTTCAGCTGTGTCGTACATCCAGCATCTAAGAGAGATAAGCTGTGCCCAGGGGACCAAGGTGGGTGAAGGCCTTGGAAATCCGACTATGTCCAACTCGCGCAGCTGCGGAGCATCCGAGAAGGCAGTGATGTGTGCAGGGGGTCCATTGTGTGTGGTACCCGCCAACTCCAATTTTCGGAGAAGTGGAATGCGGCCTCGAATGGCATCCATTGTCATTGAGAACGAAAGCGAACTGAGATCAATGGTGCACGCAAATTCCTGCCACTGCTCCGAGTATTGGACTGCTGCTGCAAACAGAGGCCGCGAATACGGTTGACGGATATCCATATCCAGGAGCAGCGGTTGCTGTCCGGCACGCGCAAGACAGCACTGGAAGAGCATTTCTGTGGTTTGCCCCACTATGACATCAGCCCATATCTTGCCCAAACTCAGAGCAATGCGACGCCACGCCCGGCAGATGCTGGCCAAGAGAGGCGGCCCACGAAGAGGTGGGACGTATGACGTTGGAAGACGAAGCCGCTCGTCGGCGACGTATTGTAGGAAAATCTCGATGGTTATTTCAGGGGGGAGGGTGAGAACGGGGTAGACGATGGATTTGAGGGCTGCGAGGACATCGTTTCGCTCGTGAATCAGCTGGTCGAAGTTGGCGGGGCGCGCCGCAATTTCCGCGTCAATTTCGGTGAGACGTGTCCGCAGCGAAGCGGGAGAGAGACTGGCAGGGATAAACGAATTCGGCGTATGCGGAGAGTCCATGGCAAAGTCCTATAGGAAAAAGAAGAGATCGAAGTAAGGATAAAGAGTAGGCCAGACTTTAGAGGTGGCAGTGATGAAATGGCCAGTCACGGTGCCGCACATCAGCGTCGACGTTACTATGCCCGCCCCGATGCCCTGTTAGTCTCCCCCTTGCGCATTCAAGCACACGCATTGTGCTCTATGCTTAATCCACGCGTTGGAGGGAAATCCGGTCGGGAGTAGGAAACAGAAAATGGGAGGAGAATTGGAGAACCACTTCCTCAAGAACTTAGATGATAAGCAGTTGGAGTTAGAGTCTAAAATACACTACAGTAATTTTTACGGGCGCCACCAGTCTACACCTCCCGCTCCCCTTCCCGATCCCACTCCTCCTCCCCCTCTCCCCCTCCCCGCGCGAACGGATCCACCGGCCCGTCCAGCCTCACCACGACCTCCATCCCCTCGCTCCTCAGCACGTCAAGCGCGCGGTCAAAGAAGAACGTGCGCCCCGCGTAGTACAGCTCGACGCGCTCGAGGCCGGGGCACCGGCTCTGCAGCATCGCGAGCAGGAGCTCGTTGCGGCACGACAGCCCGCCCGTGATGCTCAGCACGCGGAGGTGCGGGAGGAGACGCGGCCGGGGGCGCGTGCGGGTCGGGGGGACGAGCGTGAGCGCCTCCATCACCGCGTTCGAGTGCACGTCCCACGGCCAGCTGATGTCGAGGTGCGTGACCGCGTCCGCGAGGTGCAGCACCGCGATGAGCTCGCGGTCGGAAAGGCGCACGCCGCTGAGGCTGAGGTGCGTTATGGGCGCCGCGGAGCCGGAGAGCAGCGCGCTCAGCGCGGCGGAGTCGTGGAAGTCCGCGAGGGCGAGTGTGTGCAGCTGCGGGAGCGCGAGGCGCCCGAGGAAGTCCTGGTTGAACGTCCAGCTGCAGCGCGCGATCTTCAGGGAGCGGATCGCGGACGTGGTGCGCTTGTCGAGCGCCGGGTCGGGGGCGTCCGAGTCGGAGGTGCGGAAGTAGCAGTTGTGCAGCGCGAGGTCGGCGATGGCGGGTGCGGAGCGGAGGACGTGGGAGACCTCTGCGGAGGAGCAGTGGAATATCGTGCATTTTGTGAGCCGCGTCCAGGGGAGCGCGCGCGGGACGGCGCATTGGAGCCAACTCAGGGTGAGCTCCTCGAGCATCGGAAGGGGGCGCGAAAGGTGCCCCAGGTCGAAGGATGGCACGACGCGGATTGTGAGGCGCTTCAGGATGGGAAAGTGACTATTAGACGCGGCTCGGAGCTGCGCGTGCTGGCTCGGGTTGAGTATGTCGAGGTCGAGGGATTCCCAGCGGTGGGAGACGGAGAGCAGCAGCGCGAGGATGGACGACGCGTCGCGGTCCTCCCAGAACAGCACGGAGAGCGGACCCTGTCCAGACCGCTCGAGTTGGAGCTTCAAAAGGGAATTGAGTGATTCCTCTTCGATTTCTTCTTGACGCAAGTGTATGTTGCACCAAAGCTTGGAAGTGGAGAGCGCGACTTGCCTCCACCAGCTGCATACAGTCGCGACAAGGCGCGGCCTACAGCCGTCTTGTTTCGTGCTGCAGTACAGGAAGATTTCCGAGAGAATCTCCGTGGGCAGCCGTTGTATTGCAGGCGTCGTTGACATTCGAATTTTACTGTGAGTCATTGAAGCGGATGGAGCCTAGGAGATCCTTTATGGCTTGAATATGGAAGCAGGCATTCACATTCACCTGGGACGTTCACGGCGAGGTCGTGGATGGCAAAAGCTGAGACGCGTCGACCCTGGAATATGAGGTTGTCATGCTGGAAAAGGGAAGTGACGTAAACAAGTCTCTTTCGTTTCTCTCTCCAATCTCCCTCTCCACGTTTCTCTTACAAAACAGATCGCCATCGAGTTTCGCACCCACCTGGCAATGGAATCGTCCCCCCTCAGTTAGTCGGCCTGTTTGCGGAAGAAAGTCGCGAATATCTCTTGGCACCTGCTTGCAAGTGCTTCCACCGTCAACGCGCTGTTCTGTCCTGTCCAGTTCACGCCCGCGTCCACGTCCCTCCTAACTCTGCGACCCATCGCGCGCAGAACACCCGCCAATCCGCATGCCCTCCCTCGCGTGCGTCCCTCCCGATCTCGCACCTATCCTTACTGATGTGTTTGCGTCCAGCTACCTTCCCGCCCGCGAACTTCGCTCCAACACCTCGAGCAAAAGAACAAGGCAGTACGTGCCCCGTGTGCCCGCTAATCCGCGCTGACATGGCCTGCAAGACTGCCCCGCTCCATCCTCGTCCTCGTGCCGAATAGGTACGATATGCGCACCTACGCACCCTCGCTCCCGCCAACGCGCAGCATTCACACCAACGAGACGTGCAGCCGCACGCCGAGTCTCGCACCAACCCAGTGTACGGTACGTACACCATCCCCACTCCCTGCGCTTCCACCCGTTGTAGCTCGTGTAGCACAGAAGCTGCGCGCGCCGCCGATGATACGGCTCACGCGTCTTGTACCTGCCCTCCCTCCCTCTCTCCTCTCTTTCCTTGCACGCACGCACACGCGCTGACGCACTCTGCAGCCCATCTGCACCGTATCCGCATCCGCCAGCAGACATCAGCGTCCGAGTCGCGCAACTACTGCGCTCATCTCCTCAAGTCACAACGAGAGCACCTGCGGGGAGACGGTGAGAGATGGAGTACGAATACGCGGAGAGAGGCACGACGAGACGAGGTACGCACCTGTTCTCCTTCTTTTCCCCCTCTACCCTTCTCCCCTTTTCACTTTCTTTATCTTGTATTTCTCTGTGCCTCGCGGGCTCGCGCCGACCCCGTCCGCCTTGCCTCGCCCGACCCGATTCGCGTGCGCCGCGGCTGCGTCAAGACGTGTCGAGTACGCGCAGGCCGTGCCCGCATCCAGACGACCCCCCAGCCGGCTCGGAGCGCCCAAGCCGCACCGAGTGCTTGATGTGCTGGGACTCGGGGACGCGGCGCATTCGATGTCGGCGCGATCCGCCGACGCTACCCGCGCGGATTCGATTGCAAGCATAGGCCGCAAGTCGGCCCTCCGCACCTCGATCGCGAGCTGCCGCATCGTGCGCGCTGCGTTCTCATCGGATCTAGCCCGTACGCGCTGCAGCCGTTGTCCGCGCTGCACGCGAGTCGTCTGCGACGGCGCGCACTCGTCGAGTCCGTTGCGCACTCCGCACTCCTCTCCCCGGCGCGCTAATACCACCCCACCCCGCTCGCTGTGCCGCAGCGCACTCGCGAGTCGTCCCGCGGCGGCGCTGTACGTGCGCGTGCGGGACCTTTACGTATCTAACCAACTAGCTATCTAAATAGTTGCTCTACATACGGACTTATAATCTACCTACAACTATAACTACAAATTTGTAGTCTTTACAAATTTGAATGCATTGCTTTTGAGTTTACGAAATCTGTCCCATTGTGAGCTGGCAGACGTCGAAATGAAAAGAAGAAGGGGAGACGTGGACTTACGGGTACAAGGCAAACGAATCGCCAGTCGGGCGCGTAGAATATCAATGCTAACACAAAAATTAAATCGTTAGCACGCAGGACTTGAATCGAATCGAATCGAAAACTCACCTCACAAGTCATCCTCCCCGCGCAACTCTAGATTCTAGCCCGAATCCTGTGAACCAAAAAAATGCTCAAGCCTTGAATCGAATTGAATCGAACTAAATGCTTACCGTCGTCTGTAGGTACGTAATATTCGGAACGACCGGGTGGTGAGTTCGGGGGTTGAATGTTGAATGTTGATTGAATTGAGGGGGCTGGGTTGAGTTCGAGGTATATAGTAAGTGTTCGTGCGGATGGGAGATCAAATTGGATGGTTTACCTCGTCCGAGGAAGAGAAGGGGATGAATAAATAGGATTGAGCTCGGGAGCTTGAGATCTTGAGCTGGGTATCTGGGGGGAAGTTGAACAAGTCAGCCCCGGACCGAAACTCACAACAAAAATACAATACATACCTTGGAATGGAATGGAACGGAGTCGATGGTGAGTTGGAATGCTGGGAGCGTTCGCAACTAGGTAAGGGATATTATAATCAGCGCGGAAATTCCACGAAGCAGAGTGATTGAGATTTACTGACCATGAGATCCGAGTTCGAGTTCGAGCGGACTTGAAGCTCGAATGCAACGCAACCAAGAGTCAGATTGCCCTGAGACCAAAAGCACAGTCAGTAAAATGAAATGCGAGTTGAACGATCCATCGACTCACAGGTAAGTCAACGCGAGATGTGGTTGAGTTGAGTTGGGATTGGTGTTGAGTTGGCGTTGTGTTTGACCGCGAAAGGTCTGGTTGGGTTGGAGGCAAGTCGAACTAAAGCAACTCAAAGTGAGTTCAGTGAGTCGTCGGACTGAGGGACAATGTGGAAAGCTTACCTTCGATGAATTCAATGTCGACACAAAGATTGTAATTGGACTAGACGACTTGTAAGGAGAATAAAACTAGGTACAAGTCAGCTCAAGCCAGCAAAGAACGACTTGGGCGATGCTTGCGCTGCAAGGCAGGCATTGATCAAGTCGAACTTGTGGTTGAACACGACTCGATAGATCTGAATCCAACCACAGATTAGCTACAAATCAACGCCCGAGGTAAGTCAACACGTACCTTGTATGTATCTCAAGACTATTCTTCGTGTGAATCCGACTCAACCTAACCCCACATACAGACGCGCCAAACGCCCTTGCAAAGATATTAGTACCTGGACCAGCCTTCACAAAATGCGAAGTCAAAGCTTACCTGGATAATTACAACTACAAGAGGTACGGCTTAAGAATAATCAATGCAAGTCAATTGAACAATGGCCAAATAAGAATGGAACGTACCATGGACACCAAGATTGAACAGGACCAAAGGCCAGATATTGACGACGACCATAATCCTAATCGTCGGGTCAACACAGAAGGTTCAATAGAAAATTGAACACGACGTACCGGACAATTGAAAGATAACTCCGCCAATCCAAGCCGGGGCGAGTCAAGTTGAACTCGTCTAAGGTGAGTCAGTAAATATGAAGTGAAGCCAGAGGTAGATTAGACGCACCGGTGAGGCCAATTGAACACCAAACGTGACACGAGTCAACGTCGCATTGGTTGGACCTTGAAGAAGAATAGAATAGTCAGTTGAGGTAAGGTCAAATGAGAACGAAACAAACGCACCTCTAATGTGTATGTATAGGTCAAAACGTACATGGATACTAGCCTAAGTATCGGAGCTTGACTATCTGAACTTCAACTCGAAGGGAGTCAACGATTAATTAGTGGGAATCTTTGACTGAGACGTACCTAGTACATTTTGACGATGGTCTCGGCGTTCAAGAGCCAGTGTGAGTCGTCTAAAGGTCAACAAAGAGGTCAGTAAAGGTGAGGTTAAGTCAAAGGTCAATTCAACGGACCTCCTTTGATAACTAGCTGATCAACGATCGCAATTGGATTTAGCGCGAGTCGACGGTAAGCCTTGAACTTCAAGTTATCAATGAACACCGCATATCTCTTCCTTCAAGACCAGTAAGATCCACAGGTGACTGAACGCGTGAAACCTAACAAAAAAGTCGAGGCCAGAGTCAGAAAAAATTAAAGGGTCAGAGCAATGAACTACAAACCTCTACATACAGTCCTTACGAACTGGATTAGACACCAAACAAAGATTGAGTCAATGGATCTGAGGCAGTACTGGAGTGAACGAAGCGAAAGTCAGAAGTAATCCGTCAACGCAAGCCAAGAATTGAAGACTTTGTGAGTCTGTGACTCACCGCTGCGAGATAAGTAAGTCGAGACTAAAGCCCTACAAAGAGTCAAACGACAGTCAGTAGATAGTTGAAGCGCCAAAAGTCAAGGGCATACCCTTGCAGCGAAGATTGGCCGAGTCCAAGCCTATTCAACCCGAGCCCATTCAACGGTCAAGTCGAGTAGAACGAAGTGAATGACTTACCTTGAACTGAAACGAAGCCAATACCTCGGAGGTAAGGGTTAGACTTGGTAATTTCGTGAAACCCCTACAGTCAGTCAAACGAAGGTCAGTCAAGGATTGAGGTGAGAAAGATAAGACTTACATCAGTCATGCTTGAATGCGAAGTCAAGTCAGACGAAATTGAGGAGCTTGAACGAGCCAAACAATGGTCAGTAGTGATTTAAAGTAGGGAAGGTAAGGAAATACGTGATTCTCGATACTTGAAGTCAACAATGGCAAAGTTGCGTTCATCCAAGGGAACGCAAATGAGAGTTTTGTATGGCGGGTTTGTAGGCATAGCTATAGAGGCTTCAAAAAAAAACTGTCAGCAAAGAAATTTGTGCGATGAAAAGGAAGCGTAGCACGCACTCTGTGACTACTAAACCAAAATCGAAGCCAAAACAAGGCTGCAACGTTTGCGAATGAACGGCGGGGTAAAGCGGACTAGAAAGGCTTGAGAAAAGCTAAGTAAAGGTAGTCAGGTAATTGTATGAGCTTAAACAAGTCAGAATTACCTTGCTTGACGAAATGAGACGGCGTTGGTGGTGGTTCGTGTCCAAGAAGCAGGCGTGGGAACGGCGCGCCGAGTCGGCTTGATGATGCCGGGAAAGCCCGAGGGCGACCCAAAGGGAAGAAATAAGAAGATTGAGAGCGCGGCAAGGGTACGATGAGGGTGTATGAGTGAACCGGAAGGCTGGCCACGGCAGTGCCGGGATGCCGGTGACCCCGGGACCTCGGAGGAGGGAAGGAGTGGAAAGTGGGCGGTAGATGTTGAACATGCTGAGATGGTTGAGGCTCGGGGGGTTATATACAAAAGTTCAAGCGCGACGTGAGAGAATTGGTGGAGTGCCAGCGCATCGCGCCGACAACTCCGATGCGGCGCAGTTGGTCCTGAAACAGACATGTTTCAATGTTGAAGCGAGAAATCGAAGATTTTGGTTTTTGCGCGAGCTACTGATTAGCAATGTTTTCAAAATTTTGATCCTAAGTATGTTGAGTACTTGCGGTAGGTCTTCCGTTGCAAGGGCATGCACGAGAGCGCAATGCACAAAACTCGACCGGGTGAAAATAATCCAATGGAGACTACGCGCACCATGAAACAGGTCCAGCTGATAGATTAATGATTTACATTACGTACTTTGAGTTCGCCGCTGACAAGGATAGGTGGTGCGGCGGCCGGAATGTGCAGGCAGCGGAACTCATGGGAAACACAATTCCGCAGATTGCTGCGTCCCTGGGCTCCCGTGGGCTACAGAATCTTCAGGAACAGCTCGGGGAGTGGGGTGGAGTACTCACGTGACTATTTGACCGAATCCAAGCACCAGCGCTGCTGCAATATCGAGTTATTCGCAGAGGCAGAGTTTCTTGAATCCTATGCTCTGTGGCTCCCTTGAGACTCCAAGATTGCACTGGCACGTTTGGGAGGTATCCAGAAGGCAGTTCCCACGCTTCGGCTAATTTTTAGTGCACCGAAAAAAATTCCATCGAGATGTCGGGGGGGATTTCAACCAGACCTTCCTAATCCGGACGCAGGCGTAGTGGTGCCACGTGCGGCGGTTCGAAAAAGAAATGAATGTCAGAGCAAATTGTTGGCAAAAAATGCCAGAAAAATCACATCGCACTCACCTAATGGTCTCGCTGATTTGTACAAAATTTTGGCGTGGGTCCGAAACCAAAAGAAATAAAGTCCGTATAGCCAAAAAGGAACCAAAAGCCGATAGTTGAACCCGAGGGCACGGGCAACACGGCAAAAGGTCGCCACCTCCCAGGATCCGCAGCAACGCCGTGCGACGTCCCGGAGTCAGCGATAAAATGCGGCGGAGCCCGCGTGTTTCAGTGTCTCCGCCGAAGATTCCACCGCGGTCGATGTCGCTTGGAGGTTGGCCTGGGTTGGCGCGTTGTTGTGACATGTTGTTTTCACATTAGATGCCGTTCAACTCTCCTTCCGCCTCTACTCGGTCAACCCGACATCCACCTGGGCTTCATCTCGCCCTCTCCTAATCGTCACAAACATCTCAACGGACCCAAAACACTCAGCCTTTCTTCTGGACTCATCTCCATGGCCCGAAAATTGTCGGCTATCTCTTCTGCGACAAGTTCCGACAACTGAGCCGCCGGAGCTGCTGGAAGTGTCGAGACGACGTAGTTCGCTCCCTTGAGCGGCTCAGAATCTCGGGTGAGTACCTCTCTTTTCGCCGATCTCATGCCGTTTTTACACTCTGAGCCTTACTTTTTCGTCAGATTTTTTGCCATGCCAGCACAGCAAGCACAATCCGACATGCCTTGCAGTTGTCTCGGGGGCCCAGCGTGCGGTAGACACTACTCGCAGCGGTGACCCGAGCTCCGGCATGACCTATCGCACTCGCGAGAGCGCTGTCAAACTTTTGGTGAGTCTTTGTTCCCTTGCGACTTTGATGGGACTTTTACGCCTCAAAGCTCACCTTTTTTCTCAGGATTTTGGCCACCGGCAGGCACAAACCACCAGCAAGGACAATGCGCCGTGTCTCCCGAACACCTGTGCTAGTTCACATCGAGCGGAGGCGCCGCTGCGCCCCAACACCTTCACCACCAGCCCGCGAGCCCCTCCCACGAGCCCCTCCCACATTCATGTAAGCTCTATTTCTGGGTTCTCATTCTGATGCTGATTTTATGTCTTGTATACCCACTTTTTACGGATCGTTTTGGCCGCCGGCAGGCATGCGCGGTTTCCAAGCGCAATGACCGAGTCCCCTGCATTTCTGCGTGGTACGTTGTGTGGAGGTGCCGCGCAGTAGCGCCCAGTGCTTTGACACGATATAGCCTTCCCGCGATCTGCTTTTCAATCTCGGTGAGCCCCGTTCCACTTTTGCCTTGGGATCTCATTTTTACGCTCTAACCTGCCCTTTTTTACAGAAAATTTGGCCGCCGGCAGGCACACGGCGCCTTCGAGCTCAAGGAGTCAGATATTTGACTCCCATGTATTCAGTGCGTGGCACCGCGAAGCGGCGCTAAGTGCTTCGACACGACGTATCGACTTCCCGCGAGCGGGCTTTCAACGCTAGGTGAGTTCTCGTCTTTTTTTGCCTTGTAATCACTTTTTTACGCTCTAACTCACATTTATTCTCGAAGATTTTGCCGCCGGCAGGCAAAACCCCGTTCCACCTGCAATCAGCAGAGCCCGAGGTGTCGCGCATGCAGGGCGCCGCAGATCGGCCCCGAACTTCGACACCATATTTGGCCTTCCGGCGACCGTGTAGGTTAGTTCTTCTTCTAGTATTTTGTGCACTGATATGCTCTTTCGCTGTAGGGAATTTCCCGTAGCGCACAATTGGGCTGCTATACATTAGTAGCTCCTGTTTCAAAGAATGATAATTCGGCGCTTTGCAACTCGAAGACGCGAGTGATTTGAGTCTGCGGCTAATCTTCGCGATCCGGCGCATCAAAATCTGGATTTCTGCGCCCCGCGACCGACACTGCGAGCATCTCGTCTTGCCGCATTCATTGTATCTCATGCGCGTCCCCTCTGCAAATGTATTCTCGCGGCCTCTGTTTTGAAAATTCTGTTTTGAGCGTCCGGCGACCGACCCACCGCCGATGACCTTTACGGCCTACCGCCGCCTCCCAATGGAGGTACAAGCGATTTCAAGATTTTTGGAGCTCCGGCGAGCAGGGGAATCCAGTAAGGCCGTTCTGGCTTCAAGCCGCAAGCCGTCCCGCCACCGACAAATTTGCTCTGGGCCTCATCCAATGCCCCAGAATCAAGTTGTTTTGCGTTCCCGCGAGCAAGAACTCCTCGGGCGCCGACTGTGTGTGCGTTTTGTCCCGTCGGGACACCCGAGCGCCTTGTATTCGGTGCAGCCCGTGCAGATGGCGTTGATTGCCTCGCCGCGGTCCGGGATACTGGGTTTGTGGCCCAGCGGCTACCACTGCGCGTATCTCGCTAAGTTTTAAAGCCTTGCGACTAGATCATCAGATGCATTTCCGTGGATAAAACGCCAATTTGCCTTACGAGAGTCCTAAGCGCCTCTTGCTTTCGTACCACCACCATCCCCGTCCTTATGCCCCTCCTCGACGCTGCCTTCCTCGACCGTCATCACCTTCGACCATCACCTTCGACCTCGACCTCGACCATCGCCTTCAGCTTCCACCTTCGACCTCGACCTTCGACACCCGCCACGCCCTCCAGCATCCTTCAAGACGTCCGCGACAGTCATGGTAGGTTCCTCCTCGTCTTCATATTTTCCAATCTTTTCCTTCTCTTCTTGCATACCTTTCATTTTCTTCTTTGCTGCTCTTTCACGAGCCTTTCCTTCCAATTACTTTACCTCCTATTCTACTTTACTTCTTTTTCTCCTTCTCTCCGTCCGGATACCATTCGGCTTTTCTCTGCCACGTACCCCTTTCTTTCACCCGTGTTTTTTTCACCTCGTAATTTTTTCTGACTCCGCCGCTGACTTTACCTCCAGATCTTTTTTTATCCCTCCCGCCGACTCTCCTCAAGACCGCACCAAACACCCGCACTCAACACCCCGCCCCATTCACCTGCCAACAGGTAACCCCGTTTCCTCATTTTTCTTTTTTTTTATACCCAGACCTTCGGGACGGGGAGACTATGCCAGTCCAACCCGTTAAATCGTTGCAAAACTTCCTCTTGACCTTATGCCCGTCGTCGACGCTGCCCTCGCCTTCGACCTCAGCCTCGACTTCGACTTCGACCTCGACCTCGACCATCGCCTGCGACCTTGACCTCGACCTTCGACACTCACCACCCTCCAGCGTCTTTCAAAACGTCCTGGTAGGTTCTTCGCCGTCTCTCTTTTCTTTTTACATACCTATTTGGTCTTCCTCTTACCTACCTTTCGTGGGCCTTTTCTTCCCTACCTGCGAACCCTCCCATCCAATTGTTACATTCTTCCCTTCTGCCTACCTTGCACGTACTTTTTTTTCTTCTTCCCTGCTTTTTGACGAGCCTACACGTCTTCTCCTCTTCTTTCCCTTCATTTACTTCCCGTAATTTCTATTTCCTGACTTTGCCTCCAGATCCCACCCTCTATTTTTTTTATTCAAATCCGCCCACCCCGACACCTCACCCCGACCCTCCCCACCACCGCCCCAAACACCCGCACTCAACACCCCGACCATTTCACCTCTAACACGGTAACCCCCGTTTCCCTCTCTCTGTTTTTTTTTATACCCAGACCTTCGGGACGGGGAGACTATGCTAGTTCAACCCGTTAAATCGAGGCAAAACTTGCGCCGTTTTTCGTGTTTTTTACCCCGTTTGGGATCCTAACCTCGTTGTATGGGTCCTAGGTGGGTAGGCGAGGCCAAGCGGGTGATAGTCGAGGGAGTTTGGGCCTTTGGGAGGTAGGGTTGGAGATTAGATAGTGTTTTGTAGTCAGTTTCATTGGATTTTGAAGTCAGTTTCATTAGAACTCAGTTCAAGGGTTCATTAGAAGTGAAGCCAAGTGAAGAAAGTCGACCCCAAGTACAACTTCAATTGAACGCGCAACTCAACACACTCGCAAGATTCAGTCCAAACAAATTTATTAAAGCTACTAATACAAGAAGTATACACCTCCCGATCCCACTCCTCCTCCCCCTCTCCCCCTCCCCACGCAAACGGATCCACCGGCCCGTCCAGCCTCACGACGACCTCCATCCTCTCGCTCCTCAGCACGTCGAGCGCGCAGTCAAAGAAGAACGTTGCGCCCCGCATAGTACAGCTCGACGCGCTCGAGGCCGGGGCACCGGCTCTGCAGCATCGCGAGCAGGAGCTCGTTGCGGCACGACAGCCCGCCTGATGCTCAGCACGCGGAGGTGCGGGAGGAGACGCAGCCGGGGGCGCGTGCGCGTCGGGGGGACGAGCGTGAGCGCCTCCATCACCGCGTTCGAGTGCACGTCCCACGGCCAGCTGATGTCGAGGTGCGTGATCGCGTCCGCGAGGTGCAGCACCGCGATGAGCTCGCGGTCGGAGAGGCACACGCTGCTGAGGCTGAGGCGCGTGATGGGCGCCGCGGAGCCGGAGAGCAGCGCGCTCAGCGCGGCGGAGTCGTGGAAGTCCGCGAGGGCGAGTGTGTGCAGCTGTGGGAGCGCGAGGCGCCCGAGGAAGTCCTGGTTGAACGTCCAGCTGCAGCGCGCGATCTTCAGGGAGCGGATCGCGGACGTTGTGCGCTTGTCGGGCTCCGGGTCGGGGGCGTCCGAGTCGGAGGTGCGGAAGTAGCAGTTGTGCAGCGCGAGGTCGGCGATGGCGGGTGCGGAGCGGAGGACGTGGGAGACCTCTGCGGAGGAGCAGTGGAAGATCGTGCATTTTGTGAGCCGCGTCCAGGGGAGCGCGCGCAGGACGGCGCATTGGAGCCAACTCAGGGTGAGCTCCTCGAGCATCGGAAGGGGGCGCGAAAGGTGCCCCAGGTCGAAGGATGGCACGACGCGGATTGTGAGGCGCTTCAGGATGGGAAAGTGACTACTGGACGCGGCTCGGAGCTGCGCGTGCTGGCTCGGGTTGAGTATGTCGAGGTCGAGGGATTCCCAGCGGTGGGAGACGGAGAGCAGCAGCGCGAGGATGGACGGCGCGTCACGGTCCTCCCAGAACAGTACGGAGAGCGAGCCCTGTCCAGACCGCTCGAGTTGAAGCTTCAAAAGGGAATTGAGGGATTCCTCTTCGATTTCTTCCTGACACAGGTGTATGTTACACCATAGCTTGGAAGTGGAGAGCGCGACTTGTCTCCACCAGCTGCATACAGTCGCGACAAGGCGGGGCCTGCAGCCGTCTTGTTTCGTGCTGCAGTACAGGAAGATTTCCGAGAGAATCTCCGTGGGGAGCCGTTGGATCGCAGGTGTCATTGATATTCGGATTTTACTGTGAGTCATTGGATTTGTGAAGCTGATGCCCGTTGAAGTCTACGAGATCCTTTATGGCTTGAATATGGAAGCAGGCATTCACATTCACCTGGGACGTTCACAGCGAGGTCGTCGATGGCAAAAGGCTGCAAAGCTGAGCTTGACCCTGAAATATAGGTTGTCATGCCAGAAAAGGGAAGTCATGGTTACGTAATTTTCCAGTCCTCTCTGACCCACCCTCTCTCACCGGTCTCAAACAAGTTTCGCACCCACCTGGCAACGTCCCGCTGTGTGCGGACAAAAGTTACAAATATCTCCTGGGCAACTTGCGATAAATTCCTTTGATGACTGTGAAAGAAGCAAGACGATTCAGAGAGCTCTCAGCTGATGGGTCGTACACACGGGGGTTCGCAAGGGTGTTCAATTCTTAGTGCTGGCAAGTTAGCAAGCTCGCCTAACCCTCGCTGAGGCCCGCTAACCCTCGCTAAAGCTCCGCTCAAGCTCGCTTGAGTGTTTCCAACTTTTAAAAGTTGCCAGCAAGGAAGAGATAGGACACCCTTGATGATGAGATCTAGCTGCTCGAATCTGCAGTGCTCGACATCAAATTCCACGGGTCAACAGCTTCGCTTTGCCGTGACGGACAAGGCTGTGACTCCAGCGCTTATTGACATCTCTTCTTCTCCCTCTCCCTTCCACCGCCACACATCCATGGGTGATACCACGCGACTTGAAACTGATTTTCCCTCTGGCAACTCAAATGGTGTAAGCTTGTGGGTAATCCTTCTTGTGATAAGCGCCACCCATTTCACCGGCGCTCGAGCAGTGGCATGAGCGACAGAAAGCACACTGGGTTTGGGTCCCACTTGAACACTGAGAGTATCGAAGCTCCCTCGTGAGTGTTTTCCCCTCGCATCCTGCTTGTCTGCGGCTCCTTCTCACGGGGTGTACAGCTTGTTCTCTAGCGCCCAAAATTTCACCATATCTGGGAACCTCAACAACGTCGTAGAGCCGACGGGAGTTAGGTGCCTTGGGTGCATCGAGGGATTTCGGGATCCGCATGCGCTAGAGGAGCATTGTGGGTCCTTCTCCATCCCTCACTTCTCTCTTTCTGCTGTTGAGTTGAATCTGTTTTCTTCAGTGCGCTCGGAAGATGGTGTACGGTGCTGGCGGACGTTGGACGCGCTCATGCCCGATTTCCCGGGCCCGATGGCGGACGGCGGGGGTGCTGGGGAGCCACTATGGGATCGAACATCCTCTCTGCACCTCCGAACGCCCCAGTCTCCGCCTCGATTACTCCTGCCGGAAACAGGGTCCGCAACACCCCCCACGCTACCTGCGAGCGGTGGTGACGCTGCGTCCACCGCTTCCCTATTCCCGACCGGCTTGGAGCTTGATGCCTTTGCCACCGAAGCTGCCTCCGCAGACGACGCCAGCGTTGACCTCGGCGTATACCTTCCGAATCGTGATCATGTAGTGTCGCCCTTCTTCCCGCCCGGCTTGGGGATGCACCAGGGTGAGTCATCCAACAATTCGCCAATAATCTTGGATCCTTACTGGTGTCGTTTGTAGGCGCGTCGCTTGACGGGAGCCAACATCAGTCCCCTGCATGGAAGCAGTCGTCACAGCAGGATAAGTACCGCGATCAGCACAACTTCTACAGCCATGAAGCTGCGCACAACGCACCTGACGCACCGTCAGACCACAACAGCAGCTTCAATGCGCCCTTCCTCTTCCCCGAGCTCAGCTCCGAGGCCTGGCTCGAGCCGCTCCAGTGGGAGGACACCATCAGACTGTTGGGCAACAGCGACTGCGCGCTCGATGAAACCGTCTGGATGAACAACGTGGCACACGGCTCCAACACACATTCCTTCGAGTCGCTTGCGTACAACAACTTCATCGGGCGGGTGTTCGGGTCCGTCGTGGACACCGTTTTGACGAACGAGTCGATACTCACGGACCCGGGTGGCAACCAGTCGCCCTACTTTACCCCGCCCACAATCAATGCCCGAAAAGGCCACGGTCTCGGATCCTCAAGTTTCGGATTCCGCTTACCCGACATTGTGCCCCCAACAGATACAAGCTTGTCACCTGGGACTGACACGCGGCGCACAAGGTCTGACTCGACCGCTTACCCGTTGGACATCTGGCGGCCGCGCACCGTTCGCCCAGGGCCGCGCACCATCCGCCCAGGGCCGCGCACCATCCGCCCATGGTCGCGCAGCAACCGCCCAGTACCGCAGCTGTCCCCGCATGACGGACGCAGTGGTGACGGCTTTGCACCCCGGGGCGACCAGTCGATAATCCCCATAGCCGTAGCGAGCGGTTTGAGCTCGAACGGCAGGGCGCCAATTGTGCTGTCGAAGCAGACAAATGTGCACACGAGCAGAACGTCGCATAACCGGCGTAAGCAGAACTCGAAAAGCCAGCTGAACCAGTTCTCGTTCGGCCCCAGCCCTGGCAGTGCGCAACTGGTCAACGGGCGTGGACCAGGCAAGTGAAAATCATTTCTTACCGTCCTGCGCGCATATGAACTATTTGATTCTCAAAGATGTAACTTTCAACGAGGTCTGTCGACGACTAGATGATCTCTTCCATAAGGAAAAGGAGCCATACCTCCAATTCTTGGCGTCTCAGGGCGCCATTGCCCAGGCGCTTCTTGATCTTCTGCAAAATGTGAGTTTACTAGACTGTTGTACGTCAGACTTCTCAAGTCAGAGATTGTCAGTTGTTGGATTACAAGTCGAATCTCCCACGGTCGAGGAGGAGGAGGCTCTTCAAGGCTCTAGTCCGGCTTTCAAGTGAATCCAGGCTCCATCCACAGTGCTTTACTCTCAAAGGCTTAGCACAAGGGCGCTTGGTGGCGGGGGGGAGCTTCGGTGATGTCTACAAAGGATGGCTCGAAAATCACTATGTTGCCGTCAAAATGATGCGAGTCTTCGAAGAATCGGACATCGGCGCATTGCTCAAGGTTTGAAGTTTGAAGTACAGGCTCCAATGCGTAGTATACTAACCTTTGCTTAGGAGTTTGGTCGGGAAGCACTCATTTGGCGGCAGTTCTGTCACCCCAATCTCCTCCCATTTTTTGGTCTATATTATTTCCAGCAGAGGCTCTGTCTCGTTTCGCCATGGATGAACAATGGCCATATCCGGGCATTTCTGAAGACAGAAACATGTAGCCCCAGCCGTCATCTATCTTTTGTAAGTGCATCATTTTTTCCCTGTCAATTCAAACCATGCACCCGCCTCAGATCTTGGATATCGCCCTCGGCCTGGAGTATCTCCACGAACAAGGTGTCGTGCACGGTGATCTGAAAGGGGTATGTCTTGTCAAATTACTTTCCCTCATCTCGTAGCTTACTTGCATAGGACAACATATTCGTGACTCCCTCGCATAGGGCTTGCATTGCAGATTTCGGGTTTTCTTCAATCATCACGTCGGAATCCTCAATACAATTTAGTAATTCATCAAAGCCATCACCAGGGGGCACAATATGCTATCAGGCACCTGAGTTGCACCGAGGAGGGCGCCATGATCCATGCTCAGATGTTTATAGCTTCGCATGTGTTGCGTACGAGGTCACTCAATCTTAAATCTTCGTCATGGTCACATGCTAAATTATCTGTGATAGATCCTCACGGGAAACCCTCCGTTTCCGGAGTTGCGTACGGACGGCGCGGTTATCAATGCGGTCCTAGAAGGTTGCCGGCCGTCACGACCAGAATCGTGCTCGTTGCCCTCGCTAGACGGACTTTGGAACCTACTTCAAAGGTGTTGGAATGAGGAGCCGGCAACGCGCCCAACCGCTGCTGAACTGGTAAAGCAACTCATGGGCCCCGACATCCAGGCGGAGACAATGCAATCCACCACAGACTGGGATGATCGATTTACGTCAAGGTTTCGCCGCCGTTTTTTGGGCGAGTGGTACCTCCCCTCGGTTGCCGAACTCGACCGCTTTTTTCTCGGCGACGGTGTTATGGAATGGGGGGTGGAGCAGAATATCGATGGTCCAGATGACTGAACCAAGATTGAGTCGCACAGGTTGGGAATTGAGAGACATAATGTATTTATATCTTCGGGCTGATATTTGCGGATCCAATGCACACCCATAGTCTATCGCATCCTCCACCATACCCGTGGCTGTACCGTAGCTTTCCTTCGCGCCATTTATTTGCGTCAAGGTATCGACACGATTCCACTTGGATTCCACGTCGAAGAAGGTCCGCTTATATAATATTCTCAACACGGACGCCGCTCATCTTGCCGCTCATTTTCGCACCCTGATTTGGGGAGTTGTTCGGACGAGCAAGAACAAGCTAGGAGTAGGCGTGTCAAGCCTGCTCTGGGCCCCAATTTTTGCATGGCTTGATCTTCACTGCTGCCTACTTACCAGACAAACAATGGACTGAAGGAAAAGCCAAATTGAAATAATTTGGAAGAAAAGGAAGAAGAAATTCATAACGTCAGATAGCATGAGGGAATGGAGACGTCGGGATAGTTTAATATTTATGCCGGCTGGCCGTCCCGGCCCTCTACTGCCTCCGACGCCCTCTGCAACGGTAGTGCAACCTCTGTTGATCTCGCAACTCTGCCCCGTTGAGTGGGGAAAATATTGAGAGAGGGCCACGCGCACTGCAAGAGAAAACTATTACTCCAAGGCCCATTTTCCAGCCGTTCGTTTGACATGGATAAGTACCGAAGGTTGAGCTGCAGTATTTGCGCGTCATACCGGCCAATGCCGCCATCGGCAGCTAATCGTTGAACCGAGAACCGCACACATCTTCTCTTCTGCTCATGCTGCTCAATGGACTACTTCAATGAACTCCCGCCCTAGCTCATCGTCCTTATTTCTTGGCCCCTCTCAACGGCTTCTCTAGGCACGTTGGTCCTCTCTTGCCGTCGTCTTCGCGAGGTCCTTCAACCTGAATTGGAGGCCCGTATAACACCATTGCTTGGCTGGCGACTGTTGCTGCGGGCAGCAGCGTCGAGACCACACATTGTGGCTAAATTGATTGCCCCGCCGCACTCTGTAGACCTGGGCACCGTCGGGGCGTACGGGAGCAACGAGACACCCCTCCACATCGCGACACAAGCCGGTAACCTCGAAATCGCCACGCTACTCCTTGCGGCGGGTGCGGATCCCGGTCCCGCTCGATGGTCTGACCAGGAAGGATGCACGCCACTCCACCTGGCGACAATGAAGGAAGACTTGGAGATGGTGAAATTGCTCTTGGATCGCGGTGCACCCATCAACGACACCTTTGGAGCTGATGGCTGCAGCGAGAATGCGCTGCACCAGGCATGCGAGAAAGGAAACCTGTCGCTAGTCACGTTGCTACTGGACCGCGGCGCCGATATTGAAAGTCGTGGTCATTTCGGGACCCCGCTCGCTTTTGCGGTGCACTGCAACCACTGGCAATGCAACAGACTGGACGTCGTGCAGCTCCTGCTCAGCAGGGACGCCGATGCGACAGTAATCGTGCCGCTCTTTCCAATGCTCGACGGAAATCCGCCTCATCCTCGCTACGCCAACCTGCTGTACATCGCCATAGATTTGAGGCACCCTACACGGTCAGGCAGAGGAGGCGGAAGCCAGGAACGGCGGTGCCCAAATGGAACGGTTTACCGCTCGCTGAGGATAGGAAACGTTTAATGGCGGTCCTGCTTGTGCACGGTGCCAGTAAGGAGTGTGCGATGGAGACAGTCTCTGCACATCTGGCTCTGCTGGCGGAAGCGGCTGGACGTTCTGAGCAGGTGTACCTTGGAATTCTCGCCAGAATGTTGAAGGCAGCGGAGGCCGCCATTCCAGACGTGCAGTCGCAGTAGGTTACTGTCCTCCGACTGTTGTACATGCTCATTATTTTTCTCTGGTAGCTGATACTTGGACAAGAATCATCCTCAGAACTGGCTACTCCTTTTTGCATATTACAACCAAAAGTCCCATACAATTCCGTTTCAATCACAAGGAAGTGAATCACTGGAAATGCTTCATAGAAGCCATCCGTCTTCATTGTTTACCTCCCCGCCTCAAGACGCCTCGGCATTGCCGTTGAACGCCTCGAAAATCATGGCTGCATTGGGGTTGAAGGTGAAAGCCAACAGTCATTCCAGCTCCTGCAAATATTGCCGCAAATTCACGTTTTCGGTGTAGTCACTCACCGCAGTGATCTCCGCCACCCTTCGTACATGCCGCAAAAGGCGGTGTGGCGCAAACCGGTATGATTTGGCAAAAGTAACAAGCTGGAAAGGAAAGGCTGGTCCAAGAAAACAGGAATGATCAAGAGCCAGCGGTAAGCCGCGCATTTCAAACCCGCGGTGGTGTTTGAACTTGGGATGTCGTGGTAAGGTAGGAACCTCTTTGTGAGACACCTACAGATTTCAATTTGTTTTTCCTCCGTCTGTTTTTTTCCCTCAGGAATTTAGTATGGTGTTTATTCCTGTCGGTCTCGCTTTCGCTTTGCTGCGGACACGGGCTTTTGGGACACAGAAATTGCGGAAGTCCTGGTTGAACTCGACAACTAACCCAAAAGGGGATCTCCAATTGCAAGCCCTTGAATTGCCGGTCTGACCCGTTCTTTGGTCTTTTCTGTTCTGCTCAACTGGCCGTCCTACTCAATTTCTCCTCTAGGTACATACGTCGGCGACGATACCCCGGCGCAGGAAAAAATACAGGTGTGTTGAAATTCGTTTTCTCGTCGGTTGTTTCAAGCCGTAAGCCAACCTCTCCATCTCGATGCCTACCAAGTAAGTCCTATCCAAGTAAGTCCCATCCAAGTAAGTTCAAGAGTACTTATGTCGCGCTGCTATGTACTGCCGTCATCGGTGACGGGCTACCATGTGGTCGCGCGCGCTTCTCCCGCACCCATCTATAGAATTCACGGCGTGTTCGTGTCTGCGCGCTCCGCGACTGGGTTCGTATTTCCAATTCACCGTGAACTTTACGACAAAGGAACGAATAAATCCTGGTGTCAATCACAGACCATGTCCGGGAGTAGCCCGCGGAACAGTCAGAAGGAAGTATTTAGCTCGCTCAACTACTGAATTGAACATCATTTCAAACTTGTGATCAGTGCCATCAGCGTGGCGAATGCGCTGATTGCGTCCAGTCCGAGGCCATCCTCTCTCCGAAGTAATTGGTACTCATCGCGAGAAAGCCATGGAAGGGAAGTATAGCTAGCGTCTAGGAAAATGCCGGGCACTCGGTTCAAACTTGGAAATATTGTATGTGTATTCCCTTCTAAGGTCGTCGTGCTACATATCGACTGTCCAGGATTCTTCGACTCCGAACCAAAACCAAAATACATACAGGCCCACCTTGATATCCGTGGATCTTTCGAAATAAAGCTTGGCAGCTTCGTTCAGGACGATCTGAGTCGCAACAGTCAATTAAACGAATCTTGATTCCTCGAGCGACACTGGGCGGGGGTTTGACTCCGGAAGTATGTGGGTGATAGACATCGAGTCAAGACCGTCGATGACGAAAGAAACCGGACACTGCGTTTCCGAAGCAGAATCTTGAAACCGTGGTTCAATTGCCACTCCTTGAATAATGGGAATCTCGCAAAACTTCAACATCTGTTGAATCTCGAAACTCGGCGACACGTACGTCGGGGACGTAGTACACTCCGCATTTCAACTGAGTCTGTGTCCGTTCTACGAGCGACTGCTAAATTTTGTTTGACTGATGGTAGAGTCATTTTGGCTGGTGGGATCAGCCTGGACTGGCCTTGACCATACTGGTTGATCACCGGAAGGCTATCTATTGGTAAAATTGGGCTGGAAGAAGTGAAGGGAAGCCATGTACTTACTTCCAAATCTATTCCAAATCTAGTACATAACAGAAAATAACATCAGTGGAGAGTTTATTGCAGATTTCAACTTGACGAGGATTCTTCGGTGAAGTGAGACCGTGTAGAACCTAGACAGATGATCATCGCACCTTATTACTCCAAGTAGCCTGAGTGAGACGTCAATTGAGGAGGTCTAGGTCTATGTAAATCCAACCGACTGACATTAAATCTCATCAAGAGCTTGGAAGTAGCTGATTGGCGCGAGGGGACGTGAAATCTCATTACTGTACGCGAGCTGATCATCGCAGAGTAGTCTATCAGCATCGCTGTCAGGACTCAGGACGCGCCAAGGTAAGTTCGTTCTGGAATCCCGCGGCGCGGGGATCGCCGCGGTGGATAGACAAGTCGTCAGTGAAAGGCACAACGTTGCAAGACACAGTGAAGAATTTTTTTAGAGTGGAGATCAGGCACGCACGACGAATACACGGGTGGAATCGCAGAACCGAGGTGAGTTCGACTTGGCGGCACGGTGCATGATAGATTCAGGCACATGCCTATGAGTGTATAGGGTAGCCGAGTCCAGAGTTAGCTTCGCGTTGGTCAGTGGTTGGTTTCCTTGGTTCGATTTGGATTTATGTTTCCGAATGCAAGACGCGTTCGTTACAAGTTTCGAACCTATAGACCGGGGACCCACGCGTCAAGTCCCCACGAGGCCCAACACACCATTGAACCCATCAAACAAAGAGACCCGCGCCCGACGCATGTGGGAATGATCACATTTGGGAGATATCGCCGCGATGGCTGATTGATGCGTCGTCGACATGCCGCGTTGCTGAGTTCCGCGTAGGTCCGCGTAGATGCGTGTGCAGATCTTATCTGTGTCTCTGGAAACACATGCGCATGCTAGCAAGACGACGATTGGTGGGGAGGCCTACGATTCCTAAGAATGGCATTGGCTAAGAATGGGTGCCTGGTGGAATGGAAGGAGTGAGACACAGACAGAGACAGAGACAGAGACAAAGACAGAGATGAGACATGCAGTTGAATTGGAGAGAGTCGAGACCGAGACAGAACAAGCGCGGTAATTAAGCCCGATCGAGCGACCTCGACGCATTGAGTCCAAAGCGGAGAACGGTGCCCGAATGCAGACTGAGATTTTAGCACAGAAAACATTCTCAGACAAAGAAACGGCTGGAGTGAATTCTCTGAGGCCACGCGTAACAGAAGAAGAACGCGCTTGATAATTTCGCCCGACATACGCGTTGACCTAGCAAGGAGATGGATGGAAGTATGTAGCAAGAACGCGCTCAATAATCTCGCCCGACATACGCGATAGGTCGGAGCGCGTTGAAATGCCGGAGAGTCTTCGAAAGTTCCTACGGATTTGCGCTAGCGGGTTCGGCAGTTGGATGTCGGGGAGCGCGTGCGGAGTGGTCGGTGTTTCAAAACTCCAGTTTGGGTTTTGTTTTTGTGTCGGATGGTTCGGCCGGACAAGAGGTGTACATCTCGGAAGACACAAATCGCGTTGCGGGCATTAGATGTCAAAGCTGGCGATTGGTGAAGCTTGTGTGCCTATTTTGGGATGATATCGGTAATTCAGATATCAACTCCGATGTGATTACTTCCCGCGACTGGCCATGGTGCAGACGACGCGACGCGAGGAATGCACGAACGAACAATGATCCATCTGAGCATTTGAAATTTACGTCGCTTCAGTACGTGTGTTCAGAGCGAGTTGAGGGCCTGCCGGGGGTAAATGTTGGGGTGATAATTATGAGAGAGATTGAGACGAAACGAGACGGCAAGGAGAGCAAGCAGAGACACTGCCTTGGCAAAGTAATCAGTATCGCACAGCCTGGACGGAGTGTTGGGCTTGAAATCTTGTATCTAAAGTGAGGGCTGTGTTGCGGGGACGAGGCAGTGCAGGGGTAAGGAATGCACAATGAATTCATTGAGCCTCGAGAGAGGGAGAAATAAAGGCGAGCGGGAGCCAGAATTGCGGGTGATGGTTGCTGGACGGGAACTGCAACTGATGTTTCACGCGTGCGGTACTAGATAACAGGGCTACACAAGGGTAAACTTTGCTTAGACTCTTTACCGACGACACTGCATCTTGTTTCCGTCTGTGACCTGCTGGTGTACTGCCTCTTGCCACAGATTCTAATGGATCCTCACCATCAGGACCAAGACTATATAGCCGAAGTCGAACTCCAACCTCCGTCTCCCGATAGTTTTCAGATCCAGCTCGACCCCCACGACCCAAACTTCAATCTGGGCAGCCCTCAGTTCCCCCACACCCCGTCCTACAACGGCTCCTACCACAACTCGCCCTACTCGAACCACTCCGAGCTCAGCTTCCACGGGGACCAGGAAGACTTCGGCATTTTTAACGACGACTCTGCCGGCGCTATTACGGGCCAGCCAGAATACGATCCAGCAGAATACGACGGACCCCAGCCCTCTTTGCTCATGTTCAACGACAACGACTACATCCCTGGGCCCTACGATCACGCCCAGTTATCCTCTGTACCTGTGGCACCAGCTCCCGATCACCGTGCCGGCGTCCCCTACGACTACAGCTCACCCTCGAGCAATGGTGGCGGCGATAGCGGCGAGGAGAGCAAGCTTCGTAGTCGCGCGTCGTCCATATCTTCAAACCACCTCTCCCCGTCACCGCGCATGGACGTCGCCCAGTCCTTTGAGAACATGACCTTCCGCTCCCCTAACTGGGGTACAGAGCCCCTTCCATCACGCGATCGTCCACCCTCCCCACACATTCAGAAGCCCCAGTCGCCACCGCGACTACTCATGCCCGACAACGGCGGCACCCAGTCGCCCAACTTTGCCCCGCCGACGATCAACGCCCCCGAAGGCGACGGCCTCGGACCACGCTTACACATCGTGCCGGCAACACCAGTGAGCGGTGGTGGTGCCGCGTCAACGGCCGTCCCGTTCCAGACCAGCTTGGAGACTCTGCACCAGGGTGAGTCATCACGCGATTGCCCGATAAGCTCGGATTCTTACTGGTATTTTTTTTTGCAGGCGCGTCGCTTAACGGGGGCCAACAGCAGTCGCAGGCATGGAAGCAGCCGTCACAGCAGGACGAGTACCGCGATCAGGCGAATTACGACTTCCACAGCCATGAAGCGGCTGCACAAGCTGCGCGCGACGCTCATAATGCGCCGCCAAACCACAACAGCAGCGGTTCCAACTCCCCCTTCCTCTTCCCTGGCATGAACCGCGCTCGCAGCAGCTCAGAGGCGTCTCTCGAGCAGCCCGCATGGGACACGGGCAACAACTTCATCGGGCAGATGGGCAACATCGGCTCCGCGCTCGACGACACCGTCTCGATGAACGAGGTCGTTGCGCCACAACAACGCTTCGACCCCGCGCGCGGCAGCCCCCACCGCAGCTCGTTCGGCTCGCACAACACCCACACGCCCCAGCTGAACCAGTTCTCGTTCGGGCCCACGCCCGGCTCCGCGGGGCTCGACAACGGCTTCCTCTCGCCCGACACGGGGCTGCGGCGCTCAAAGTCGGACGCGGCGGCGCGGCCGTCGCACGTGCGGCAGTCGCGCAGCGAGGACATCCGCTCGGGGTCGCACCTATTCCCGCCTGACGGGGGAAGCGACTTCATGCGCGGCGGGGGGAACCAGTTCCTGTCGCCCGTGGACGGGCCGCCGCCGTCGATCCGCGGGCACCGGCACTACCGCAGCGCGTCGTCGGGCGGGTCGGCAAGGAGCGAGCGCGGGCACACGATGGGCGGCGGGGGGTCGAGCTGGAGCGCCGCGAGCAGCCAGCGGCCGAGTCCGTACCCGAGCCCGAACGTCTCGCCCGCGGCGCACTACTCGGACCTGCCGCCCGACGCGGACATAAACCCGAGTGGGGCGCCGATCGTGGTGTCGAAACAGAACGTGACGACCGTGCGCACGAGCAAGGCGTCGCACAACCGGCGCAAGCAGGAGGCGACGTTCATCTGCCCCGTCCCGGGCTGTGGGAGCACGTTCACCAGGAGCTTCAACCTCAAGGGGCATATCCGGAGCCACAACGAGGAGAAGCCGTTCTTGTGCAAGTGGCCCGGGTGTGGCAAGGGGTTTGCACGGCAGCACGATTGCAAGCGGCACGAGCAGCTGCATACGAATTATCGGCCGTTTACGTGCGATGGGTGTAGCAAGCAGTTTGCGCGGATGGATGCGCTGAATCGGCATTGTGAGTTCCCGTCTCTCGTTGCCACACTTTTTTTCTGGGCTGACGCTTTGTTTCTTCGCAGTGCGCTCGGAAGGCGGGGCGGAGTGCCAGCGGACGCTCGAGGCCGGGGGGAACATGCCTGATTTCTCGGGCGGGGGCGCGGGGCTGATGCCGGGTGACGGGGGCGGGGGGCGGCAGAGGAGCTACAGCACGGGGAGCTACCCGGGCTCGCCTGACCCGCCGCCGCCGCCGCAGCTGCGGATGATGACGAAGACGGAGGACCCGTGGGCGAACATGAACGGCGTGGCGCTGTGACGAGGGTAGCGTCGTTCTGTTCTGTCTCATTCTGTTCCTTTCCCCGTCCTGTTTCGCCTCGTCCCCTCTGGCCGCCGTGCTCTCCGTGTCGCTCGTACCACATCTTGCTGTCCCGCCTCGCTTCCTATGCTCCTTGTATCCTATATTCCATTTCCTCAGCACATCTCCCCGGACATTCAAGACTTCCTTCCTTCCTTTCCCTCGGTCCTCTCTCTCGCGCACTATAACTGTTATATACAATACACTACGATGCCTTTTTGTTCCCTTCTCCCGTTCCTGGTCTTGTTCTCCCCGCTTCGATCCTTGTTCGATGATTAGATTCTTGTCTCGTTCTTGTGCTGTTTTTTTATTACGCTTTTACTTCTACTTTTTGCGGCCGATTGATTATATATTGTTGTACGAATTGTCCTGCGGATACAAACCAATCTTTCTCCCCCTCTCTCTCCATCTCTATGGCTCATCGTCCACCTCCTTCCTGCGCGTTTGGTATTGCCTGGATTCCTCACTCGAAGCACTAGTTTGTAGCAGCTACATACAAATAAGACGAATTTATCTACCTATGTATTGGAATGGGTGTCTATAATATTCTTGCAAACGCGCTTCGATTCCGAAAACCGGGAGGGACTTGGAAAGGCGGAAAGACCGATGATTAGTCATCATCACTCAGGCTTTCCGAATTCGACGAGGACGACGGCGGCGACGGGCTCGGACGGACTGTGGCTTGAAATACCCCTGCCCCTAGTCTCTGGTGGATAACTTCTTGGATAACTTCACGGGCAACAAGAAGAAAAGGGCTAGCTTTTGCCAGGATATCGGCTAACACCGACGACCACTGGGATGGCAGCTAATACGAGCCCGAACCCCTACCTCCTGGTCCCCGTCTCGAATCCCAATGGCACGCAGGCTGGGCACGGGCAGGGACTAGCCTCGACCAGCGGCGCACACACCAACAACGGCGGCGGCGGCGCGGCGTCCACTTCGAACGGCACTGGTCATACTAACAGCAATATCAATATCAATATGTCTTCCCCGACACGCATCGCGCAGATCTCATCGACCGCGACCAGCCTCGCCGCGTCGTCGGGGATCCTTGTCCCGCCGTCGGCTGCAAGTGGGAGCGGGAGTGGGAGTGGGAGTGGTGGGAGCGGGGCGAACGCGAACGTGAACGCGGCGGGGTTTCGGGCGCCGGCGCACAAGCACGCGCACCACCTGCACTCGATCCCGCCGCGCGAGAAGAGCACGCGCACGCTGATTATCGACCATATGCTTTGGGTGCATGGTCAGTCTCGTTTCTCGCTGTGAATCGTGGAACAAATATGATTTCTGA
This sequence comes from Mycena polygramma, assembly GCA_029449255.1. NCBI lineage: Eukaryota > Fungi > Basidiomycota > Agaricomycetes > Agaricales > Mycenaceae > Mycena > Mycena polygramma. The sequence goes on along the minus strand of JARKID010000169.1, from coordinate 118,794 downwards.
TACGGATATGGGTGCAGGCCGTACGCGCTTCGCGCAGGCCCGCGCAGAGCTGGGTATGACGGACCGCACGGGCGGGCCTGGGACGCCGCAGTATGCGCACCGGCACCGGCCGGAGAATTATGAAGAGGAGGACGATGTGGGGAGCGACGGCGAGGACGCTGTGACGCTCAAGGCGCGCGCCGGTGACCCTGGGCGGCCGCACAACGATGACGAGGATGAACGTCTGCGTTCACAGGACCTCGTCCTCGCGCGCTCTCTACGCCTGCGTGCCGAGGGTCTCGAGAAGGTCATTACGTCCATGCTCGACCAACCACCCGCGGAGCATCGGCCCATCGACGAGGAGCTGCTGACGCCGCCGACTTCCCCGCGCATACTTCCGTCTGGCGCGCAGACGTCCGGCCCCCACACGCTCCCGAACGGGGTGCGGTTAAGGCTCGCGCTGGGGACAATGATTAACGATCTGTTTGCGCGTCAAGCGCCGGTGCCGCCGCATCGGCACAGGCGGATGTCGAGCGCGGCGGCGAGCCCCGCTGTTGCGAGCCCGAGCCTCCGTGGTGCCAACGTAGTGATGCCATTACCGCCTGCGCTTGCGACGATCGCCACCGTCTCTGCGGCGTGCCCTGACAAGCCGAACGTGCAACCGTGGACGCGTCCCAGCTCCAGCATGCGCCCGGGTCCTGGGCCGATGTATCCCGTGGGTTGCTCCCAACGACGACGCTCGAATTATACTAAACTAGAGGTTGGATGTATCTAGGTGCAGCCGCGTTCCCCACCGACACCCAGCGCCCGTACGCGTGAGCTCTACATGGCCGGCGCCGACCCCAGCACGGCCAACTCCCCGCCCGCGTTCCGCTGTCCGCGCCACCTGCACACTGGTTGCGAGATCTGCGTCGAGGCCAAGTCCATCGCGCGTTCAGGTGGTGCGAGCGGTTCTCGTGGCCGTGCGGGGGAGTATGGCGGCGCCGGCGGGCGCGCGGCGCAGCAGTACTGGAAGGCGCTGCCGGGCGGGGTGAGCCCCGAGGGCGGCGGGATCACGGGGTGGCAGGACGGCAGCGGGATCGGCTCGGGGCTGTCACGGCCCGCCCGCAACGGGACGGTGCTGCGCCGCAAGATGAAGGGCGTCGACGAGGAGGCCGGCCCGGGCGACGCTGCCGCCAATGGCGCGGGGAACACGAAGCTGTCGGAGCTGATTATGCGGTTCCTGCGGCTGTCGGCGATGGTGGCGGCGGAGATGGGGCGCGAGGCGCGCGGGGAGGAGGAGGAGCCTGCGTCGCCGGTGGAGGAGGACAGGGGGGATGAGTCGGAGTCGCCTGTGTCGACTGAGCGTGGGGGGTGGGACGGCAATGCGCCCATGCCGGATATCGAGCTCCCGCCCCCTGCGACGCCCGTCTCAACCTCGACCGCGCCCGCGCCCGCGACGAGTCCTTATGAGAACCAGACGCCGATGTATGATTCTGCCCTGCGACCGTCCCGCGAATGGTACCTGCTCCTGGCGGGGCTACTCACGCGTGCGGTGCTCGAGGGGTACCTCACTGCGGGCTGGCGTGGGCCCGATGCCGTCGACTGTCTTCTCAAAGTCGGCCTCGGCCTCGGCACGCCTCAGCAGGGAGACACGCCCGGGCTCAGGGACGATTTCGCGCAGTTTGACCCGGACGAACTGCCGAGCCTCCTCGATGCGGCGCGCATGCTGTTCCCCGCTGCGCTGCGCGACGGGAACGCGGCGAACAAGGGGCTCGCGGAGGAGGAGTTCGAGATGGAGATGGAGACGCGGCTGCGGAGGGTGAGGTCCTTTCCTTCCTTGTGCCGGACCGTCGATATTAATTCGTTTGCAGTTCTATGATATTCCTCAATCGACGCCCGACCTCTCCACGCACATGGAGGACCTCGCGTGGCAATACCCCGCTGAGCCTGTCGAGCGCGCCGCCGTACGCTTCTGCGAGGCGATCGAAAAATGGCGCGGCAAGCCCGAGCTTGAGACTGTACGTCCTGCCTCTCGTTTCAATCCACGTTCTGTCCATTTACCTCCCCCTGCTCCCGCAGTACAAGAAAAAGCCGCACGGCTCGTCCTCATCTGCTACGGCCGGCACGCCGAGCACCTCCTCCATGGCGATCGACACGCTCGTGCACGGGAGCCCCGCGACGAGCACCGGCGCGTCTTCGTCGGCGCCCGCCCCACCGCGCAGCATGCGCAAGCCGTCGATCGACGTGTACTTCCCGCAGCCGTTCCCGCGCCGGCAGGGCGGGTGGAACCGCAACAAGCGCATGCGCTCGCCGGGCGGGGAACGCGAGTCGCCGGCGAAGGCGCCGCGGACGAATGGGCATGGCGTTGGCCATGGGGCGAATGAGGGATGACTTTCCGGAAAATTGCAACAAAAGAATTGAATACTCGATGAGATCTGCTGCTATCGATGTCTGTAATCCTTGTGTACAACTCTAGTCTGGCTGAACAAGAAACGGTATCGTTTGGACTGTGTATTTAGGGTTCATAATTCCACTTCTTGGTGGACTTGGGGGAAGGAATTTCGGTCAACATCCTGGCTTGAATGACAGGTACATAATAAGAAATCAATCGATTTGTGGAGGAAAAAGGCTACGAAGGGTTGCAACTTGGTCGCAACTCTGAACACTCAGACCGCCGAAAGGTGTCGCCAGTGGCCAATGGCCATTAACCCATTCGGGATATGATCAATATTCGATGGGATCATCGGGGTCCGCCATGACCACACTAAACTCCCCCGCTCAAGGTTTGATGCACCGGTGCCGCTCGGCGCTGGCGAAGGTCGGACGACTCGGCTCAAAGCTACCAGCATACACAACACGTACGAGTTTATCGGCGTCCACATTTCTCTCTTGGGGGTGCTTTCCCGCAACTACGGACAATGCATCAGCCATTTGACAAATAACTTGCGCCTTTTTCAACCTTTTCAGCTTGCGACAAGTTCACAAGGCCAAAAGTGAAAAACTGCCCCTCTGAAATCACATTCCATGCCCAGATCAATGCCTGATTTTTTTTTTTTTCTCGAAGGATTTGACCTTTTTTGCAATTTAGACATAGCCCGGTGACCTTGTCGCCTTTCGACCTTTTTTGACCTTTTTCGGCCTTTTTCGGCCTTGTACAAGGTCACAAGGTAATGTGTCAAAAGTCTGATGTGACGAAGTCCAGGCTCTTCAAATTCGACGTTTCAACGTACACTTCCGTCTTGTTTCCGTCGGCCCGCGGCTGTTCGGTGTCGATTCGAACTGCGCCGACGGTGTCGGCAGCGTTCCGACAACATCTATGCATTCCCGCAGTTGGCTTGGCTCGGGCATGGGCTCGGGCATGAAATTGCTGCAATCCATAAAACCGTTGGATACTGGCCGCATTGAATTATTATCTCTCTCATGAATCTTACCGTTTCTTCCACCGTTCTCTTGTTTCTTCCGGGCTCTCGAGGCACTCCGACTTCAGGCGACTGGCAGGAATTAAATTCGACCGTTGGGGGAAAACTGTTGAAAGGTGTTCCGTTCAGCAGCCCGTGTTTCTCCAACATCGACGGGCACACATTGACCCCAAATTTAACTGCTTGCGATGCAGTGAGAAGTGGCTATGACGATGAGCGTAAGTTGTTCTGTTTCTCCCCGCTGTTCCATATTTCAACCGGTGCTTTAGTTGTGCGAAGCAATATATCTGGGGCGTACATGATCACCCAATGGGAAACCTGCCAAAGCTCCGCTCACCAGTGTCTTCTGGATTACCTTGACCCAGAAAATCCTGCGCCGTCACTTCCATCGCAAACATGCAGCAGCGGCAGCATTCCTAGTTACTTTGTGAGCTTTTCTTCTACGTTACAAGTACCTCGTCTGAAACGTTCTAGATCGACGTCCGGAGCAGCTCCGATGTAGTTACTGCCCTCAACTTTACCAGAAAGACATCTGTTCCCCTCATTATCAAGAACACCGGGGTGAGCTTTCCTTGTTGTCTTCCTCGCAAACAAATTGAGCTTTTGATTTTTTAGCATGACTACAAGGGTAGAAGCAGTGCCCCGGGATCCCTGGCGCTATGGGTTAGTTCCTCACATCTTCATCGCTGCGTCCCTGCTCACATCTTGAACTTTGAAGACACATAATCTAAAAGATGTAAGCTCCCCTACATCCTTCCAAAGTCGTTATTCATCGGATGTCTGAAGATCTCTTACGATGCCAAATTTATTCCTGAAGGATGTTCAAAGTCAAGCCCCGCCTTAACAGTCGGAGTAAGTTGCAGCGAAGCACCCCAGGTCGTTTAGTCACTGAGTATTTTCGCATAGGCTGGTGTGCAATGGCTGCAAGCGTATCAATTTGCTGATGCACACAACTTCACCATCGTCGGCGGAACGGATCGAACTGTGGGCGTCTCGGGTGGTTGGGTACAGGTATACACAGATGTCTCCGTCTTTGGCTGTTCATTGACTTGCACCTCCGTAGGGTGGAGGACATTCGGCCCTCTCGAACACGATGGGTCTGGGCGTGGACAGAGTTGTGAGTCGTTTGAACTCGGATTTGCAACCCCCACTGAATCATTTTAGCTGCAATTCAAAATCATAACTCCTGATGGGGAGCTTCGTGTTGCGAATGCCTGCCAGAATACTGATCTCTTCTGGGCCCTCAGAGGCGGTACGAGGCTTCTCGTCAAACCGGGAAGATGACAGCTCGCTGACAATTTCCTTCAGGTGGCGGCGGTACATTCGGTGTCGTCATGGAAAGCACGACCCTCGCGTCCCCCGTCGTAACTGTCCAGGCGATACTTTTATCAATCACCTCCCCCAGTGCCAATCTCACAGAAGAGTTATATTCCCTCATGATCGACAATGGCTTGAAGTGGGCCGACGACGGATATGGAGGATACGTTTCTGGCGGCACCGCAGTCTACCTCACCCCGAAACTGACGGCCGCAGAGCATGCTGCCTCCATGGCTCCCATGCTCGAGTTCGGCAAACGACTGAACGCAACCGGGACCGGAATCTACGAACTCCTGGAGTTCCCGACCTGGCTGTCTTTTTTCAACGTCTTTACCGAAACGGAGCTGGCTGCGCAGGGCCCTCCGGTTGGGTACAGCATTGCAATGGCGTCCCGGCTTGTCACGCGAGAGAATTTCCAGACGGAATCCGCTCGGAGTGAACTGCTGGAGGCTTTACTCAATGCGACCGCGCTAACGCCAACACTGCTGTTCGATATCACCGCCCCTTCTTCGTTCCCGGGCGATAATACCACCAGCATCAGTCCTGTCTGGCGCGATTCAGTCTACCATGTGACAGTCAAAGTACCCTGGAACTGGAATGCTACCACGGAAGAGAAGATCCAGGGGTACGACTTGGTCAATACGTCCATCAACCACTTGCGAGCAATTACCCCCGTTGCATCCTATTCGGTGAGTGGTCCCAATCGTTAGGTTAAATCCCATGCTTATTTATCTTTTCTCAGAACGAAGGCGCAGTTCACGAACCGGAACATGAACTAGCCTTCTGGGGAGGCAATTACAAGCGCCTTCTGCAACTGAAGCGCCAATAGTATGTCACTATCCGTGCTATCCCTGTAGTTCCCTTTTTAACCGACCATTCAGCGACCCTGAGCAAATCCTTGATTGTTGGCAATGTGGTACGTGGCTGTTTCCCGACTCGAGTCCTGAAGTTAAGGCTGTATTTTTAGTTGGCTGGGAAGCTTCCTCACCGCGCTTTTCGTGCTACTTGTGAAGTTCTCCAGCGTAAAACCGAGTCGTAAAGTCCTCTAGATTAGACATTAGTATCCTGATTCTCCATGTTGCAGTTACTTGTCCAATCCATCTGACATTGACAAGTTCGTTGCTCAACGAAAGCATTGTTTGAAACCCATGCGCACGATCACGCATAACTCACTGACTGCTCGGTCCCAAGAAACGTTCGGATGGGGCGGCTTCCTCATTACCGGGTTGACATCGATGGGACCCCGCTCCCGAGTCGGATACGCACTGGGCCAGCCCCAGGTCCCTGGATGGCCATGCACGTCGAAGTGTCGAAGCCGCCGTCTGGCCCCGCTAAATTGCCGCGTCTTGAAACAGGTTCCAGATCTGCGGAAGCGTCGATTTCGTCTCGTAGAACCAAAAATCCAAATAGTAGTCACTAGTAGTGAATTGCTTGGTATATACCAGGAGTAGGAGAAGATAATACATGACGAACACATGCATCTAACACTGGATTTCCTTTCCGGATTTCTTTTTTTGCTCCGGAGGGCTTGGGTCTAAATATTCTGAGCGACTTGCCGCGGCGAGCTTATTTTGCGTAAGAAGACCGTCTACACAAAACGAATGAGCGGTGCCAGGCACAAAGGCCTCTTCCGGTCACTCTCTATTATTGCTGCTCTCTTGAACCAGCTATTGGTTCCCAGCTTGTTACTTTGTAGAGCTGGTGTTGAGAAACTATCTGAACCAGCGCAAAGTCCACTCACTTCGTCCCCTCTTTGTCCTTCTTTTTCCGCGGCGCTTGGTAATGCTTCAGAATTGTTTCTCTCGGCCTATCGGTGGCCGGGGATCCATGACATTGGTCTGAGAAATGGAGAGAGGGGAGACAGTATAAAAAGATAGTCAGTGGTCTGTTCAGTCCGGGCATCTACCTCTTTCAACATGTTGTTCAAAGCTGTATTCCTCACCTTGATTCCAGCGATCCTCGCGGTCGACCATCCCGTCACCGTCTCGCCCAACGGAGCCCTCACCTTCGCTCCAGACCAAATCCAGGCGGACGTCGGCGATACCATAACTTTCACCTTGTAAGTATGCCAGTGTCGCGTCCTCGGTTGACCTCACTCATTCCGTCACAGCGTCTCCAAAAATCGTAAGCCGCCAAAAAGCTATGCAATGATTGGGTTCGAAAATACCCCAGATTCCGTTACCACCACGAACTTTTCCGGAGCCGTCTGTCCTCCTCCTGCCGGCGGCGTGGGCGTGAATGGATTCGACTCTGGTTTGTCAGTCATTTTGTTCAGGCCTGGCCAGTTCTGTGTCTGACCTTGCCCGCAATAATAGCCTTCCGGTCGTTGGTACGGACTTCCCCCAGTTCGTGTATACGGTGGTAGACACCGCGCCTCACTTTGCGGCATGCGCGCAGGGTGGAGGATCCCACTGCCGTGAGTGATTACACCGAAAGCGTTGAATTGACTCAACCTGCGGCAATATTTGTAGGAGCTGGAATGACTTTCGCCTTGAACCCTACTGCAGACATGACTTTCGAAGAGTTCAATGCGAACGCCGAGGCGTCTTGAGGCGGGGTGGAAACTGCTGAAAAACGATTGCTTCTATGAAGCATTTCCAGTGATGTACTTAATTGTGATTGCGAAAGGGAATTGTATAGGACTTTTGGTTGGGATACGCAAAAGAAGCAGCCGGTTCTGAACTGAGGCCGATCTAAGTATCAGCTACCAGAAAGAATGATTGAGCACGGTCAACAGTCAGAGGACAATAACCTACTACAACTGCACGTCGGGAATGACGTCCGCTGCCTCGTTCAGCATTGTCGTGACGGCTTCAAGGTACTCCTGCTCTGAATGTCCGGCCGCTTCCGCCAGCTCAGCCAAATGCGTAGACATTGTCTCCATCGCAGTGTTCTTGCTGGCGCCGTTCGCAAGTAAGATCGCTATTAGCCGTTTCTTCTCCTCATCGAGCGGCAAACTGGTCCACTCGGACACCGGTGCACCTGGCTTCCGCCTCCTATGCCTAACCATGTAAGACGGGTGCCTCAAATCCATGGCGATGTAAAGCAGGTTGGCGCGACGAGGATGAGGCGGATTTCCGTCAAGCATTGGATAGAGCGGCACGGTTACTGATGCATCGGCACCCCTATTGAGCAGGAGCTGCACGACGTCCACTCTGCTCCTGCGCACCGCAAAAGCGAGCGGGGTCTCATAATGACCGCGGCTTTTGATATCGGCGCCGCGGTCCAGTAGCAGAGTGACTAGCGATGGGTTTCCTGCATCGCATGCATTGTGCAGCGCATTCTCGCTGCAGCCATCGGCTCCGAAGGTGTCGCTAATGGGTGCACCGCGATCCAAGAGCAGTTTCACCATCTCCAAGTCTCCCATCATTCTCGCCAGGTGGAGTGGTGTGCATCCCTCCTGGTCAGACCACCGAGCGGGACCGGGATCCGCACCTACCGCAAGGAGTAGCGTCGCGATTTCGAGTTTTCCGGCTTGTGTCGCGATGTGGAGTGGTGTCTCGTTGCTCCCGTACGCCCCGACGGTGTCCGGGTCTAAAGAGTACGGCGGGGCAATTGATTTAGCCACAGTGTGTGGTTTCGACGCTGCTGCCCACAGCAATAGTCGCCAGCCAAGCGCTGGCGTAATTCGAGCCTCCAATTCAGGGAGGACCTCCCGAAGACGACGACAAGAGAGAACCAACGCCCCTGGAGAGGACATCGGGAGGGAGAGAGAAATAAGTGCGATGAGCTCGGGCGGGAGATCATCGAAGTAGTCCTAGAGGTGTTGAAGAAAAGATGACGGTGCGTTGACCGTGCGGTTCTAGGCGGTTCTCGGTTCAAGTGACTGCCGAGTGCGGCATTGCAGCCGGAAACTGAAATTCACACACGCGCAAACTCAAGTTCAACCAAGTCCCAACCAAGTCCACATGAGGATACCCACTAGCCCATGAGTGGGGCCGGTGGGTACCAACTTGAATGATTGGAAGAAGCCGGCAAGCGGCGGGTCACAAACAGCTTGAAAACCATGAACGAGTACTTATAACGGCTCCAGGGCGATATATATTGTGTCCAACCTATTCCAAGATCCTTGGCCACTGCAACCCAGTGAATATAAGTATCATTTTATTCGACAGTGATTCTTGAGGCGTATCGAAGAGCCTACGACCCCCTGGTCTCGTAGGCTTTTATGGTACATGAACCAGCAAGGGATTCCAAGTTTTTGAACCAAGAGGAACCAAGGCGGGGAAGTGGAACGTGGTAAAAGTTGAATGCAGATGGTGACGGAAGGCTTGAGGAAGGCCGATCAGGACTAGGAGGGGTTTTAGCACCCACTAGCTCGATATTTGCAGTTGATTCTAATACACTACGAGCTCGCTATTATAATTCAGGCTTGGTTGAAGTTGAACCCGGGCCGTTCATACCGAGTCATGTGCAGACCTCGTCATCGAGCGATTATATAAGCCAAATCCCCGGACATTTTTGGTACTCTAAGCACAAAAGAACTAAAGTTCTGTTTGTGAATATCCTTTCACATGCTTGATAACGCTCGAATTTCTTCTCCGCCGAAGAGGCTCAGTCGCAACATTAAATATTGCATGGGTCAATGAGGCACCTCTAAAACTACATGGAGTTTTACAATACAATCAAAGCTAAGTTCAGAGGAAAGGTAGTCCGATAAAGACCTTCTCTAATCGAGCGAACGTCTTCCTAGCAGTTTGGTAATCTCGCGGTGTTCTTTGAGCCAATCGGTGAACGTGGGTTGTGGTTCGTCACTCTTGTCTTGTAAGCCGATGAGATAGTTGGCAAACGCGATCAGGGACCCATAGCGATAGCTGACCACATATCAGTAAAGCACAAGACAACAATTGGACGAGAAACGGACAGGTAGTTTACGGTCACGTTCCGCAACTTCTGTTCTTTTGGCGTTCCCTTTTCACTGGCATCGACTTTGAGCTTGTAGCTACGGGGAAAAGTTCAGGTCACCGCTTTGTGAAGTAGAATGCAATACGCACTCGTAAATGGCTTTTCGGAGATTTTGGACGTCCTGCATCAGATCGATTGCGCCATCTGCAAGTCGCTTGGCAAGCTTGCCGTAGGACAGCACACCGACAAGCTGAAGGATTGTCTTGTATTCTCCTGAATTATCATGAGCTCGCGGATATCACGCAGAAGGATTGGCATGCCTTGGAGATATGCCTCTTCTTCTGACGGGCCATCCATCGAGTCGTAGGTGGCTTCCAAATCGTCTTGATCATATTTAGGCTTCTCACCGTGCCATCTCATGCTTGTCGCTATGAGACAGGCCGCCACCATGCCCGTTGTTGTTCGACCTCTGCCCATCTGACAGTTAAAGACAAAGTCGCCTGCCTGTGTGAGTCCTGATTTAACGCGATCGAACAATTGGGATAGAGCATCAGGAAGCGGCGCCTGCTCGTCCGTCTGACATGCTGTGAGCTGGAAATCTTGAGAAGAAACGAAGAGGGTCCTTACGATCGCAATCCGACCGTAGTCGATCTGTGGACCCTCATAAGGAATGGTTCTCCCTGATATAAGCGGGAACCCACTTTGAACCCTTCCTTTTTCATCAAGCTAAACACGTCCCTCGGTGTGAGTATGTCCGTTTCCGAAACAGTTTCCCATAATGGGACGATCGCAAAGGAACCAGGGCGCTCTTCGACTTCGTCGTGAAGTAAGACTCGACCCTCATTAGCTCTGAGTTCCCGAAGGACATCTTTCTTGAAGCTCTCTTCCATTCGCTCGACCATCGCCGTGGTTACGCCAGTAGCCCTGCGGTTGGAATTTTAGCGCATTTCTGTATGATATATACGGTAATTCTAACTCGACGTTTTCAAGCGGATTGGCGGCGAGGCGAAGCACGTGCGGGCTCCCCGCGATGTAAATCACAGGTTCCTACAATCTCTCAGCTGCTATTTCAGGGAAGAAAAGGTACTCACCTCGCGCAATGAAGTCCAGAAGACCTGGTTCTGTCCTGATGGTCCGGCGTCCACTCTTAACAATGCTCGACGCAACCTGCATGTTGAGGATCAGCCGAGCTCATGGCCGTGTGCGATGGAGTTACCCTTCCACGGTCGGCATACCGCTTTGAGAGAAGAAGGCAGCGTGAGCGTGATCAATTTTGTACATTGGAAATATCAACACACCTTCCGCACACCATCTTTCCGTCGCGAGCAGTCAGAGAGTCCGTGCTACTAGTCGGAGATACCGACGGTGAAGTCATAGATCGCAGAGTAAGAGGAACTCTTCGGAAGTTAGGTGCACCGTCGATGCGCCTAAGTTATGTTCAAATATTTGGAAGTATGGTTGCAAAATATATACGCACTCAGGGAGGGTCATCTTCTGAAGATTGAGGAACATGTCGTTCTTAAGGATGGTGGAGGCGGAGAGGATGTTTCCAGACCGATTTACGACAACCTGGTTGACTTCATCGGGGTGTGCAACTCCATCATTCACGTCCGCTCGCTCGAGCGGCTTCAGTGAATTCAAGCCATCTGCATAGAGTTCTTTCTCGAACGTTTTGATCACTAATAGTGCATGTCAGATACATTGCTTTCAACAGTACAATGCCGCTCACCAGGTTGACTCTTGACAAACGATTCAATCGTCTCAATCGATCGGCGTGTGTCCGGTTCCGTCGATCGCAGGTATGCCTGGAAGACAATTAACGCGAAATAACGGTGTAGATTTTGCAAGCCTGTGCTTTCAATAAGGCAAGTTCGAACACTAGACTTTGTATTGCACACCTTTCTGGGCGTGCTTGCGTTTCTCCTTCTCATCTGTCGCTTGGTCGGCCCTGGTGCGTGCCTCTTCGATTGCATCTCTCAAGTTATAAACTATGTCGGCTCGATCTATAGCGTCGTCAACGGTACTTTTAACCGCAAGACCTTTCCGAACGACCCGCAAAAGACCTGGCACCTCTTGAGCAAAGTGTAGATCGTAGACTCATACGAATTGCTCACTGTTGATTATTTGATACGAGTGCCGATTGCGCGGTTGCGCTACAGCATCCATGGGCGGCAAGGACATCATTGACAGCGACCGTTTGTCTCGAGGAGCTGTGGGCGTTACCGGGGATCGGTGGTAATCCAGCCATTGTCGGATCAATAGGAGAATAATCTGAACGGTATAAACGGCCGTGCAGCTGGGGAGTATCGGAATACGAACAGATGCCAGAGTACTCCTTCCACGACCAAGTTGGCAATTCACCACAATCGGAGTGTTGCTGGAGGACGCAAGAACGACATTGATGAGATCCTGTAGATCAGAAAAGTCTGGCGGCTTCTCGGCCGTCATCGGAATGCGATGATACTCCAGCTCTAAACCGTCGACTGCCTTGCGGGACGCCATCACGTCTTTGAGAACAGCAACGTCCTCAAGCTCGTTCTGAATCTCCTCCCAAACCGGGATGACCGAACCGTCCTCGGCTTCAGTATGTAGCAACAGTCTACGCGGCATAACTCAGTGCTTGCCACGCCACAGAAGAAGAAGAAAAAAATGCTGACCTCCCGCCGAAAGCTTTCAGCTCCGAAATGACGTCGTCCCGAAGGCGCTCCTCCAAAATCTCCAGCCGTGATGCGGAGATACCACCGTAGTCTTATCACCACATCAACAACAATTACACTGCAGCAGGTAGGTTTGCTCGTACCTTTCATATTTCTTAACGAGAAGCCTTCCCGTCGAAGGCAGTACGGGGCCCCGTTGATATAGACGATGGGCTCTTCTCGCAACGTGATCCATATTACACGCTGCGCAGAAGGATGCGCAGTCTTTATGCGCGCCACGACTTCGTTGATAGCCTCGAGTGTCGGTTGGCCGAGTGCATAGATATTACTGGTGGGCACTCGTCGGAAATTAATTGCGCCTCGGACGCCGTGCTCGACGTGATGCGATTCCTGAAGCCACTGATCGGACTTCAGAAGCGTCCTAATAAGTAAAAAAAGAATCAGGGTTCAGAAAAAGCCAGTTGAAAGGAAAGAAAATCCAACTTGCCCTTCTCGAAGAATGATCCCGCTCCGATTCTGTGAACCCAAAACATCAAAAGAAAACACGGCGCCGTCGAAGAAAATTACCTTGACCACATGGTTCGAGTATTCATCTCCAAGAATCTGTCCACCCGCGATAGCCACGTCATTCTTCTGCCCAGGGACAAAAGTACGTTCCCAATTGGTTTTGGACAGAGATGACAGATCATTAATCGGCGCGAAAACGTTTAGGCGGGACCCATACGATTTGCGCAAGAATTTGATCTGACTTGAAGGTGAAGGGATAAGGCGTTGTGAAAATCCCGTTGAGTTGGGAAGAAAATAGCAGACTTACTTCCATATTTCCGTCCGTGCCTTGTGATTGTGTTAATACTACCAATAACGAAGCAGACAGAGACCATGAACCTTTAGCCAATCGGAGAAGCTCTGCGAGAAGTTATCGGTGCCGTCGACGAAGGAGGTGAAGGCGATAATGAAGAAGCTTTGTAAAGTGAGAATGATGGTGAAGTAGACACCTCGGCGTAACGTACTATTTTTCAAGCGCCTTAACAGCCTTGTCCAAGAAATCTTCACCCTTCGCCTCTTCCATGCTGGTCATGGAATACTTCAGACGATGTATCAGGATATCTTCGCGAAGATTGGTAACCTGATCCACTGTCGAAAAAAAAGTCATTCGTATGGAATATACGTCCGCAAGGCCTGAATTGATCTCACTGGCATCGATAACGCGATCCACGAGCCTCTTCGCCTGCAAGCCATGATCCAAACAGCCTAATAAGCTGAGAATTACGCCGTAGTTGCCCATGTGTGCCTTGCGTAGATTATCCAGCAGTGCTGGGTGCGTCATTAGAAGCTCAATAGCAGATTGCGAATTCCGATTTTGTAAGCCTAGGTTCCCAGTTATCAAGCGATGAGCTCAAGGTAAGGCACGAACATTGCTGCAGAAGATACGTCAAACGCAAAAGCGATCTGCTCAGATCCTGCTGAGCGTTCGCCTGTTCAAGTGCCTGTAATATTCGGGATTCTGTTTCCTAGACATATATTGGTTAACTTCGGGTTGGAATCGCATTGTGTTGCGTGCCTGAGTCGAGGGCTATGCAATGAGGTTGATTGATTGAGTCAAATGCAAATGATTATCTTAGGAATGTTACTTACGCTACCGGTCGGTGTTCCCATCCGCACGGGCGGCGTATTAATGCCACTGCCTTTCATAGCGTACGGATCAGGGAGGCCACGGACGATAAGTTGCTTCCGGCGGACAATGGAGGCAGCGACCATCGCGAACGTGGTGCGCACTGCGCCCATGCCGCAGCAAAATACAAGCGCCGTGCGCAAGGGGTCGGTCGCCCGGATGACGCGGAGATACGCATCGAGGTAGTTGTCCTAAGCGTAAAGTGAATTAGAGAAGACATCATGAATGAAACGGGTTATCTGCCTCGATCGGTCGGTCAGGCGCGATAGGGATTCTAAAATAAACGGCCTAAGAATGGAGCGATGCGGGTGTCAAAGCATACCGGTGATACTATGGAAAAAGATAAACATGAGCGATAGCTCGCTCGCACGAGATGGAGACATCACGAACGTCCATATTCCATCCCTGTTCTTTCATTTGGCCCCAAAGCTCGCGCGACGTTCTTACATTTGAGTTGTCGACGGAGGTCCACGTCGGGACGATAGCGCCTTCTCCAGAATCCACAGCTATTTCGTTGTGCGTCAAGATTAGACCGCCGTATCTGATTGGATGAAAAATTAGATATACGTTTCGGAGGAAATGCACAAACCTATTGGCTTCTTGAAGGATGTCGTTCTTCATCCGGTTCTCGATTTCCTCAAGGTTCTCGGCGCGATCAGATAGCAAAAGTGTTCGTCTTGGCTGGGACGCATCTCGCAGAACGAATGGTCGGCCCGAAATGTACACTGATTGGAATGAAACGGCGGAAAATGTACATACTGAAGATTCAACTTACCGATAGGTTCCTCTCTGGTGGAGAACCAGATGACGTGGGAAGAGTTTTGCATACCAGGTCGGCATCTAAGCACAGCTAGAATAGCGCGTAGGCCTTGAGTTCGCGGCTGAGCGACGCCAAAGACATTTAGATCGCCTATCCGGGGGGCCCGAAAGTTGGGAGCGCCGTGTACATTCAAGTCAAGATCAAGAGCGCGACCTGCAAACTATCAAGAGACAAATTACAGCCTGGAGCTCCATACCTGAAGGGTAGTGATCGGTTTTCAGGATAAATCCTCGAGAAAGCACGCTGCCAATCCTAGTTTTGACCACAGATGGCCCCGACCGCTGGAGATGAGCCATTAAATCCAATGACGTTCCGCTGGCCGGTCCCTTTTGTTGCATTGAAGCATCGCTTGAGATCCGGTGGTGTGCCAAAGCTCCGGGGGGAATCGAAGACGGTCGGTTGTTCAGAGGGTCAGATTTAGAGGCAGGAAGCGCCGCATTCGGAGGTGGGACGGATACAGGACGGTCCCCTTCAAGCTTTCGAAGGTTATTGAGCATCATGCGGGTCAGACTTGTGGGTTTGAAGGTAAAAGTTCTCTGCCTCGCGGCTGCTGCACGAGGATTGTGAGGAAAGGGTAAAGTCACGCCAGTGACGCGAGTGTCACAGTCACACATCACGGTGGCCGTGGCCCGTGAAACCCTTCAAAGTTGACCCGAACCACATCGACCCTGATGGCCGGAGGCCTCAAATAATGCCTGCTCGTTGACTGTCGCCCTCAGATGTCTGCGATCACCTTCGTCTACTATTGTTCTGGCCACGGTGACTTCCCCCCTCTCCTTTGGCGGTAAATTGGTTGCTTAATTCCCCCATAGGTTATGGCCATGCGACCCGAGTTTCAGCACTCGCAGGGCATCTACTACGTCTTCCTGAACCTGATAAACCCGCTGTTCATATTGTATCGTCCGCCCCCAAGCATGTGTTTGCCGATAGTCTCGCCTTGGGTGCCCTTTACCGCAATGCCAACATCGATCCGGTTATCGTGCAGCCATTGGCGTGAGGCATCTACTATTACCCATATTTCCGACGTCTTACCATTCAAAGTTACCGGGTGGATCGCCAGCGAAGCGTAGCTGTCTTGGAATCCTTTCTCGATAAGAAAGACGCAATATTACAAACGGAGGTCCAATGGCTGCGACAAATCCGCGCAGGCTGTGTCCTGAGTGACGCGGCGTTTATTGGATGGTAATGTTCTTCCCAGATTTTCAGAGTACCCCTGACAGTCTTCATAGCTTAGCAGCTACCGCGGTCGGGATCCCGTCGATTTTGATCACCAACTTCACATTCGACTCAGTATACAGCTATCTTTCGACTACATTCGTCGATGGCGCTGTTTCTCCGACAGATGGCCCGCACTCACATTTCCATGCACTTGTACCCGATATTCCGGTGTCGGCTACAGAATTGGATCCCCTGGGTATTGAAAATCATCTCCATCCTCCACGACTAATCTCCTCCATAGTTGAACAAATCCATGCTGGGTATCGTTGCGCAGATCTCCTCCTTCGTCTGCCAGGATACATCCCGATTCCGTCATTTGCGATCAACCCTCCCCTCCCCGCCCCGCAGTGGGTAGACCCACTCACAAATAGATTCAAAGACAGCGTTTTTGCGTTCCTAGATGAACCGCCGACATCATCCTCGATTTATCCACCAGTAGAATACCACGGAGTCTCTCGACGGAAACCAGCACCCCGACAAATAATCCCTATCCCTCTACTGGTTCGTTCGCCATCACAATCTGTGTTCTCAACTGCGGGCCGGTCTCAGTTGCTTGCTTCCATCGGCGTCCCATCTCGCTATCACGATCCAAATTCGACAAAAATCCTTGTCGTCTCTTTCGGCGGGCAGGTATTTCGACGACCGCACAGATCGGGCAGTCCGACTCCGAGTCGACGAGTTAGCCGCGAGCTAACGCCAGTCGGAGATGGAACACCACCCAAACTCAACGGGCATGCGACTTTGCACTCGTTACCAACCCCACCGTCTTCTGCGAGAAGTGCTGTGTTCCCTCATCTGCAAATTCCGACAGGGCCGCCGTCGCCCAATGGACAAGACCATGCATTTGTCATCACGTCTCCGCGCCTGGCCACTGCGTCTCACCTGTGGATTCCTGGTGCACCCCCTGCATCAAAGCCTCTATCGCCGGCGTCACCTCGTGCTGCCGGTGGACCATTGTTCCAGACGATCCCTCCAACGCCAGTTGAACCAGATTCGGACCAAGAGTTTTTCGAGTTGGAGGAAAGCCCGGAACCGCGACTCCTTCCAGATGCGTCGTGGATCGCCATCGTCTGTGGTGTTTCTAAAGAGCAATGGAACGCTGAAGCAGATGCTGGGGACTCGGATCTCCCGGAAGGGTTCTTCGTCGCGCCACGGGACGTCTATATGCCTGATCTCACTGCCGTGGGCGATGTGCTTCTCGGAAAACTCGTGCGTTCCCGACATATGTGAAACCACATCCACTCATTGAGATCAGGGGTACGGAACGGTCTCGGAATGTGTCGACGCTTGCACGCCTTTTGTATACGGTAATCTCACCACATATTTTACGAGTATTGGATCTGACTGTACCATCTTCCAGTGTCCAGACCGCTGTTCATAGAGGAACATGGACTTAGACGACTGTTAGACCACGACGGTGTTGGCGTGGAACTCTCCCGCGAGTCATACGAAGCTGGAGATTGGGCAGGGGCCATAGAGACGGCGTGGCAAAAGGGGAAGAACGCGAAATACGCTAAACGCAAAGATGGTGAGGCCGGTTTGGGGTTGAAGGTGCGGGAGGAAGAAGGGCGCGATCTAGCCACCATGATCATTCAATGGGCGGAAAAATGGACTGCCTGAATTCCTGATGGGATCTATACATAGGTGAGCAAACTATTGTTCGACGGATCTCGAAATAAACCCGTCGGTTTAGAGTTTTCGGCGGCATATATGATCGATGGACATTCCGGTTTTTGTAAACATGCGACTGAGTAGCCGGGGCCGAGCTGTGGCCAGTGTTGATATCAACATCCCCAGATTGATGCAGATCTTCTGAGTCCTCAGGCCTCAGCACTGCCCTTCGACGTCCGTCCTTCAAGGTTCAACTTTGTAATCAAAACTCAAAATGGGTCTGCACGTGTTCGTGGTTCAATTATTATCTTGCATTCACACAACCCACACTGACAGATATCGCAGCGAGATGAGTACGAGTGGTGATTGACTCTGGCATATCTTCCCCACGGCAAACACAACACTGATATCTGTTGAGGCTGTTCATGACGCCATCAACGTTTCAACTCACTGTGCCCCGAAAGGAACACTGCTTCTCGACACACCTTGGTTCCAGCGACTTCGCATCTTCCGAGTCACAACGTCGTCCGCAACTACTTGCACAGGACGAGTGTTGTTGAACCGGAAACTTGTGGCAGCGCGCCGGAGCTATAAAAGAGGGCGCTTGCTGAAGCTGCCATCACATTGACATAACAGCCTCCCCTCTACCTCATTTTATCTTCTCAGCAGACACTCGAATGCAAAGACGCATCCAGATAATTACCAGTAAGTGACTGACATGCTTCGCTTCCACATGAACTGATCCCTTCAAAGCGGCATTAGACACATCGAGATTGAGTCCAACTCGCAGTCCTCTTTCACCCATACCGCCTCCGAATAAAGTGAAACCCCACAAGAAGTCAATTCGCCAGGTCGCCTGGGAACACATGCAGAAGCCTGCATCTCAGGGCACCTCGGACACTGCTACTCGCCCATCAAGACCGCGACGAACGGTGAAACTGTGGGGCGAACGTAAGTCGGGAGAGCGACAAGACACGGCCGAGATCCACAGACGTGCGCCACCACCATACTCTTGCAGATAATGTAAATGCGTGCTCAACAGACCGTTCTCCAGGGTCACCAAGTTTCCGGTGGGTACTGGGACACCCCATTGGCAGAGGAGCACATGGACGGGTGCACCTCGCTCTCAACGCTACCACTGGGGAGATGTTGGCGGCCAAGCAGTTCAACTTTCCCTCGGGCGCTGATGAATCATTGGGTCGTCCCTCCCATCGTACCCTGAAGCGAGAGATTGCGAACATGGAGAACCTCGATCATCCGAATCTAGTTCAATATCTCGGTTTCGTGCAGAGCGGCGACCTTCTGTCTTTGTGCGTCCTGCGAGATTTCAATAGGCTTGCGTTGATTTTTCTTTTCAGATTCACGGAGTACGTTTCTGGCGGTTCTATCCACGAAAATCTCCGGAAGCATGGCATTTTTGACCCGAATGTCGTGAAGTCGTTCGCGTCTCAAATCCTCGATGGGTTGATCTACCTACATGCCAGAGGACTGGTCCATGGGGTCGGTATTATGTTATCCGCCCCGCTTACTCCTTGTTAATCTTCTGTCACACAGGATCTGAAATCAACCAATATATTGGTGGAACCCACGGGCGTATGCAAGATCGAAGGACTGAGCTGTTCCGTGACAGAAGTCCGGGATAATTCGCGCGCCGTCCCACGCGCCATTTTCTGGACAGCTCCGGAAATTATCAGGACGCAATACAAGGCCTACAACGCGATGGCCGACATCTGGAGTCTCGGATGCATTGTTCTCGAAATGCTGACAGGACACCGACCGTGGTTCAACACTGAGGCTGTTGCAGTCATGTACAAGGTAAGGCATCTTGATCCTGGCATCGTTGCGCTAACCACTGATCTTCCATAACAAATAGTTATATCACCAGACGCACCGGCCTCTTCCCGCTGCAGATTTTGGTCCGCTGGATCCTGTTGCAGCAGACTTCATGGAGAAATGTCTTGCCTTGTCGGTATTATTCTGACGTGACCTGTTCACCATTCTGATATCATTGATTTCAGGGAACCCGAAAACCGCCTGTCGGCTGTCGAACTCAAGCAGCACCCTTTCCTTCTACCATCCCCCGAATGGTCGTTCAACGGATTCCGCCCGGGAGTCTGATCCAAACCCGTTTCATCCCTGGTCTCGGCTCTCTCGGTCATCCTCAAACATGCCAATGCTCTTCACGCCTCTTCACGCTTTGCTTCCATCCTTGGGTTTTATTTATTCTCTGAACTAGAGACGTGTTTGTATAGAATCCGGCTCTCTCCCCGCGCTCCTTATTTATTTGTCTCTTCACGCATGCATCCACGATCTTCATTTATATCATAACTGTTGTATTTATAGAGGAAAAAAATGACCAAATGTATTATTATATGTACATGTCCTGTACTTGATTACCAGCGTACACATCACTCACTTCCGAACAAGTTGGACCTCCAGCCAGTAGGAGCCCCTATCCCAATCGGGTTGCGGTAAGTTCAACAGCCATCAACACTTTCTAAGTTGAGATTCCGCCAATAGATGGCTTCCCGCTGAGATTGTTCAACCAAGGTGCACGTTTCCTGCACTCCGATCTGTTTGACGGTCTACCGACGGCAAGAGATACCTTGTGCTGGACCGCGGTGAAGAGAACACCTCGACTGCATTGAATTGCTCCGAGTCCGAGTGGCAAGTCGACCGTGCGCTGACCCGGTGACCGTCCCGCGACCGCTTAGAACAGCGCATAGCCGCCCGCACGCGCGTCTAATAATATAGTTACCCAGGTCCGACGCAGGGCCTTCTGTCGACCACCGTTCCGTAAACCGCGCGTTCCACTCACGTTCCAGTGTTGCCTCGCTTCGAGTCGAGTCCATCTCGAAACTTTAATCGGGGTGAGGTTGATTCTGATTTACGGAGCTGTAGCGCGCCTTTGCCCGCAGACAGGCTCGAGCACTGGATTTTTCAGATGAGTTATCTCTATCCAATCCATCGGACGTTCACCCATCATCCGGCCTAATTCGCTGCCGGCGCCGCTCTCCTTGAACAATATTCAACACCTGGACGAACCAGAAAATACCACGAGCACGGTTCCCAACGAGAAATCTGGTTGATCCCGCTTCAGGATGAGGGCGCCAGGAAGCACTGTCTGGAGTTGTCTGGAATAATCGATCTCGCGGTGGTCTTCAAAGTCGAAGAGGTGCACTGAGTGTTTGAGACAACCTGATTTCCACGCAACAGTCTATTCCAACAACGACAGCGAGAGGTATGTGGATAGCGATACAACTTTGCATTAAGACTTCATGAACGATAACATACAGCCCGCCAGCAAGAAGAATCTATGCCCAGTTGTCGATGAGTGCGTCGCGCATCTCGCCGATGATTTTGGTAGAGTCTTGTCCTTGGAGTTCTGAAAGGCGTGGTCAGGATTGCAGGTAGGGTGACAAGGCGAAAAACGAACTGAATGTGGCTTCAATGACACTGATCTCTGTTGCGGTGGTTTCGAGACCGGTGAACGCACACCAGTCGTTGACCACCAGCCCGGCGCCGATCACGTCGGATCCACGGTTGACTGTACCAGCCTGTAAGAGGAGTAGGATGAGCTGTAGGAACACTGGAGTTTGAAGGGCGGGTACACACCACGAGCGGTATTTGCAGCAGACTGCTCAGCTCATCCTGGTCCTGCACGCTCGTCTTCGGATGTACGAGCCCCCCCTGGTTGGTTATCACGCAGTAACTGCCGACGAGGACGTTGTCCGCGACAGTTTGCCGGAAAACCTCGACTTTGAGGACATCGGCGATAATCTCCTCTGTTTCGCGATCGACATCGGGGTGCACAAGAGCGACGTAGTCGTTGCAGGCAATGACGTTCCCGAGGGCGGATAACCGCTCCTCTACCCGCTGGATCGCCACAGCATCGGGCAGGGAATTCCGGAGGTGTTGTAGCTCCTGGTCGGTGGTTGTGGCGGGGACAAGCAGACCGTGGCGGTTTCCTTCGGTGAACGAGCGATGAGTGTGATATCTCGGGCAGTAGATGTGCGTGGTATACCTGCTGTTAACCGCCCTATTATCCGTGTCCCGCCAATGCTCGTGTGGACGATGGGGATGACATCGCCGAGCTCACTCTCGAATGCGGAGTAAAAATTTGTGCTGCCCTGGATGGCAGCGAGACAGTAAGCGTTTGTCAGCTTGGAGAACACTCCGATATCGCTGTGGTTTTCGAATTGGATGCCTGGACATCGGATGAGCAAAATGCATGGTGAAAATCGATGACCGATCCTCACGAGTCGCCATGGTGGATGGGGGAGTGCTTCGCGGGTGAAAACGGGGTCTTGTAGGGTAAAGCGGGGCGAGGATTCCCTTGGATTCGAGGGATGTGTTGGTGGTAGACGAGAAACGCGATTTATAAAAAGTCGGAAGGGTCACAAGAGTCACACCTTTCCTTCTGCCTGCATCGGTCCCGAATCCTCGAACGCGTCTGGCAGCTGCTTTGACGAGACCTGACTTGGGACGAGTCATTTGATGCTTCGGGTCTGTGCTAGACGAAGGATTCCGTTCCGCTGGGGACGTAGCCGGGGACTGACATCCGCGTCGACCGTTTTACCAACAACTGCTGTCGAAAAAATCATTATAGATGGAATAAAAGTAACGAAACCCTGCTGAAACGCGTCCCAACTCACCGAGAACTGTTCTGAAGGCAACTGGTCCGATTTCCTTCTCGACGTACATGCAGATGTGCCTGTCGCACCCGACTGAAGGGTACTACATGAATCCCAAGAACCCAATTTTTGGCTCGACAGGCGACTTTGTTACGAGCCCTGAAATCAGCTCGCTTTTCGGCGAGGTAAATAGCTCTCTGCTGCTTTTGTTTTAATTTAATAACAAACGATATAGTCAAGCTGTTGGGTGTCTGGTTGATGTCCCAATGGATGCAGACGACGTCAAAGCTTCCTATACGGATAGTCGAGCTCGGGCCAGGGCGGGGAACGCTGATGCACGATATCCTCCGCGTCGCTTCGCAATTTGGCAAAAGCCAGCTGAAAGGAGTCCATTTGGTCGAGACCAGCCCGACATTACGCGCTCTCCAGGACGCCAGACTATCACCAGCCGCCCAGAAGTATGGGTGCACACTCGAATGGCACGACTCCGTTGACCAGATTCGGCCGACTGAGGACATGTACACCATGGTCGTCGCACACGAGTTTTTCGACGCACTTCCATTCCATACGATAGAGGTGACCATCATCGGCATTTCCTGCGCAAAAATGACTGAGCGTCTCGTAGAAAACGGAAAATGGCTGGCAAGAAATGCTCATCGCATTGGCAGCCGACGCCGAATCAGACGCAGGACAGGAACCTGCTGCTGCCGGTGCACGGTTCCGATATGTGCTCGCTCCCCAGCCCACGGCGGCCTCGACCCTACTAGCGATGTCCTCCCCGCGCTTCAGAGACGCGCAGGTCGGCACTCGCCTGGAGGTGTCGCCGTTATCATTCAAAACAATGCGGGCGATTGGAGATCTCGTATGCGGCGTCAAACAAGATCCCCCAGCCGCTGGCTTTCCCCCCTCGCGCGGATGCGGGCTAATCGTCGACTACGGCGCCAGCCACGCCTTTAGCCAATCCTTCAGGGTCCGTAACTCAGTGTCCTTTCCTCTCACATTAACACTGTTGCTAGGCTTTCAAAAACCACGAAATCGTCGACGTATTCCACATGCCCGGCGAGTGCGATCTCACCGCCAACGTCGATTTTGCTTATCTCGTCGAGTCGGTGAAAGATTTAGGTATGTACTTCGTCCGTTCTGCACCTGTCATCCTGACGTCGAAACAGTACCGACGCATGGACCCGTCGTTCAGTCTGCTTTCCTCGAAGGCATGGGCTTGCAGCTGCGCATCGAGTCATTGAACGCGGGTACTCAGTCGGACAGTGCGAAAGCCGCGCTCCGGGAGGCGGGGCGCCGGCTTGTGGACCCTGCCGGTATGGGAAACGAGTACATGGTTCTGGGAATCGGGGGGCAGCCCGATAACGGTGTCGTGTGGCCGTTCGTCGAGTCCACATCAGCTTAGATTCGGGGTGCTGCCAAGGCGGTCGCGGTAAGCACCTATCCATCGGAAATGAGCGCGACGCTGATTGACAGTGCCCTATCTAGTTTGACTTCTTTATCTCGAAGTGCGCTATTGCCCTGACTTGGGATCAGACCTCTGAAATCGCTGGAGAGTGCCCCAAACTGCCTCGAAAAATAATAAAATTATTCTTCACGCAATCGTCCTCCGGAGCTTCGGAATATGAATATTCAAGCTTGCAACTGCATCTGTCGGCATTTTTCCCCCTCTCCAGGGTGCAAAGTGTGTACAAGCACCAGCCTGCGTGACCTGGCAGGCTCGCCGACTCTTGCCCAGACCGTACCGTCGCACCCATGCATCGATAACGGATGCGACGCTTCACCGCCAAGATACCGACGCGATCTTCTGTATGATTGACTGCGCCCTATCTCGCTTTTACTTCTCTATCTCGTGTATCTCGAAGCCCCGATACCTTAGCTATTTGAGCAAGAGCTAATCCCTCAAGGAACTCTGCGCCCGTCTTCTATCGTACTCACGATACCTCCTGTCCTATAAAATAAAATAGAAACGAGGCCGTTACGTTTCGGCGCACACCCCAAATTCGTGAAAACGCACGTGGAGGACTAAATACGCGTCTTTCCCGGTTTCTTCTGTACCACCATGTCCTCTCCTTCCAGGCCCGTCAATATCTCGAAGCGGCCTTCAGACCCCGTAGACGGCGTCGCGGGCTCGTTCTCGACAACGTACGGTACCCCCAACATCCAGCTGCTCCGGGCACAATATGCTGGGACTCCCCCGCCCCCCAATATCCCGCTACGGAATACTCCTACACCCCAATTGCGCCCGCAGGTCTCGGATGCTTCGTTCGCACCATCACCGGACGGCTTGGGCCTGCCAGCTTCCTTTGGCGGTGTCAGCCCCGCTCTACGGCCGCGGCTGTCGAACGACGGCAGCGATACACCGCAGAATTTGGACCTCGATGATCTACCGGACGAGGAAAAGGCGCGCGTTCTCAGACGGCACTTGGTCTCCAAAGAGGAGCGAGAGCGCCAGTCTACGCCGACGTCCGAGCTCGATGTCCCGCTCGGCGGTCAGGCTGGCGGATCGGGTTCCCGCAGATCTTCCTCCGGTGCGCACACGCCTCTGCAGGGACAAGTGCAGAGAGAAGACACCGAGCCGTTCCCCGTCCCGTACCACACCCCAGGAGCAGATGTGACGTGAGCTTATTTTTCTTTCCCTTGCATTGCATCGATGCTAAAAATTTCGGAAGGCACGACATATACAAATGGCATTCCGACCAGCGGAAACTTGCCGCGCGTGGTCGTGCTGCGTCGACCAGCGGCGTCCCGCAGGTTGTCACGGCGCCGCATCCAGCGTTCGAGCACATCCACGAGCCCGGGGGGTTCCGCCGCAATTATGTGCTCATGCGCGCAACGGAGCGTGGCGAGGAGGAGCCCCGCATGCTCAACAACTTCATCGAATTCTTGTACATCTTTGGGCATTTTGTGCGTTGACTCATAAAATCTGCTGCTAGCCGACTAACGCGTTTGTATAGGCCGGAGAAGATCTGGAAGAAGACGAGGATGAGGATGAGGATGAGGAGATGGGTAACGGCGCAGTAGAGCCCACGGAGAGAGCGCCGCTCATGGGCAGTCGCGGAGTATCTTCGAGGTCCTTGTCGCGCTCAAGACGCAAACGCATGTCGTCCGCTGATCCTCACGCTCACGGGAACGCTACCGTTCCCCAGGCCGTCCTCATGGTATGCCGCCAGCCATCTTCCCCCCGGCCTCATGCTTATCTAATTCCACCAGTTACTGAAAGCGTTCGTCGGTACCGGAGTACTGTTCCTCGGGAAGGCGTAAGCGCTTCCCTTACCCCTGGTTCTGCCTTCGCTCACGGTCCTTCGCAGCTTCTTCAATGGAGGACTATTATTCTCGTCCCTCCTTTTCGTATTCATTGCTTTAATATCACTCTACTCCTTCCTGTTGCTCGTCTACACCAAGTTCGTCGTTTCCGGGAGTTTTGGAGGTCTGCTTGCCACCACTGTCTATCATCTTGTTCTGACAACCCCCAAAGATATCGGTGGTGCGCTCTACGGCCCGTGGATGCGCTACCTCATCCTGGGGTCCATCATCGTGTCGCAGATCGGTTTTGTCTCGGCGTACATCATCTTCGTTTCTCAGAATCTCCAGGTATGATACACCTCCCAATCTCCCGCCTATTGTCTGACGCACACTCTAGGCCCTGGTCATGGGCATCACGCACTGCATGAAACTAATCGACATCAAATACTTCATCTTGATTCAGCTCATTGTTTTCCTGCCGCTCGTGCTCATCCGCGATCTCGCAAAGCTGAGCTCCACGGCACTCGTCGCCGATGCGTTCATCCTTGTTGGATTGGTGTACATCTTTGGCAGCGAGATCTCCATCGTCGCCGAGCGGGGCATTGCCGACATCCAGCTGTTTAATCCGAAGGACTTCTCGCTGTTTGTTGGGTAGGTGTCGTCTTATCTTTCCAATGGACCAACTTGACCTGTCGATTCTAGCGTTGCTGTGTTCTCGTTTGAGGGCGTCGGGATGGTCATCCCTATCACGGACGCGATGCGGGAACCCCACAAGTTCCCCAAGGTCTTGACGGGCGTGATGCTCGGTGTACTAGGTATGTCGTACCCAGCCTGTCTTCCTTGAAGCTCACTGTTCCCCCAGTACTTTTCGGAGGTGCCGGCGCGCTCGCCTACATGACCTTCGGCTCTGAGATTCAGACCGTCGTCCTCGTCAATCTGAACGCCGAGAGCAAGATGGTGCAGTCGGTGAGCTTTTCCTTCCTCATTCTACCTCCGTTTTGCTAACGGGCCCGCTCCGTAGGTGCAATTCATCTACTCGCTCGCGATCATGCTCTCCGTCCCGCTGCAGCTGTTCCCCGCAATCCGTATCATGGAGAACGGGATCTTCACCCGCAGCGGCAAGGGCGACACGCGCGTCAAGTGGACGAAGAACATGTTCCGCTTTGGGACGGTACTGTCGGCGGCGCTGATCAGCTGGATCGGTGCCGCAGACTTAGACAAGTTCGTCGCCTTCATCGGGTGCTTCGCATGGTGAGCCTCCATCATCTGTCTATGTCCCGTACGTGCATGCTGATGACCGCGTTCCCAGCGTGCCGCTGTGCTACGTGTACCCCGCAATGCTGCACTACAAGGCGTGCGCCAACACGCCCCGCAAGAAGGCCGCGGACATTGCGATGATCGTGTTTGGGCTCGTCGCGGCGGTGTACACCACGCTGCAGACTGTGACGGTGCGTCTCCATTCTCCTCCCACTTTTTTCCAGCACAGTTGCTCATGTACGCATTTGTAAAGCTGATGCTAGAGCCTGACACGGGGGCGCCGCCGGTGTTTGGGAACTGCGACGTCCCAGGGGCGTGATTGGTTTCGCAAGACAATGCATGGAATAGAACGAACGAAATCATTGTATACCTATGCACACATGGATAATGAATTCACAAGGCGCTGTTACTGCGCCTTACCTCTACTCATTGTCTGCGCAAGGTTTCTGTGCAATTGTACATTGATAAGGACAGCGAGGCAATACATATTCGGATACGATTCGAATGCGGTCAAAGGAAAAACCCCTTGGCTTGCAGGCGGTCAGCTTCATCACGGCGCAGGAAGGCTGCGTCAAACCCTTCATCGCACAGAATCTGAACTAAATCCAGACAAGACTTGGAGCGACTACCAAAAACACGAAGCTGTGTCAAGCAGCCCGTTGGCTCGAAGCGTGACTGTGCCATGGTGAGGAAGAGATCCTCCAGAAAGTTCGGATTAATGAACCCGTACACCAGGGAGGTGAGATTGGGGCAAAGGTCGCCGGAGGCACCGGTGACTGTCATAGCATCAAATAGAGCCTCTTCGAATATGAAAGTCTCCTCAAGGTTTGACTCCAAGATCTTGGTTTCCTCGATAAGGAGATAAGTGAGGTGGGGGAGAGCTCGAAGGACGATGATCAGTTCGGGGGAGATGTAGCAGTCCGTTATAACCAATTTTTTCAGTGAGCAGGAGGAGCTGTGGATGAAAGGGACGATATGGGGTAGGTCAATGCTGCTAACGCACATCGCAAATAGCTCCTCGAGCAAGGGTGCTCTGATGCGGTGGAGAAACCGCGGCATAGTCAGGCACAACCGGCGAAGGCGCGGCAGCGGGGCGGGAGGGCTGTCGTCAGGATCGTCATCATCCATGGGATTGAATTCGCCTCCGGGGACGAAATTAAGTGCGCAGGAAAGCATGTTACTGGCTGCGCTCAGAGAATCGGCATCCGTGATTCTACCGCGAAAATGGGTGAGTTGGCTCCACGGGAATCGGATGTGCGGAGTGTAACTGCGATAGTTCCAAGTGACGGAGAAAATTTTGCGCAGACGTGGGGCGGCCGAAAAGATGTCGGGGATGAAGGTGTGTTTGTCGTCGACCACTGTTAACGTTTCTAATGCCAAGAGGCGGCCAGCAGCGGCGTATAGCCAGCCGAGGTTAACATTATAATGGGTAACAGTCAAGCTAAGTGCACTCCAGCGACTACTGTGCGCAAGGACAAAGGCCAAGGCGCGAGAATCGGGAATGGAGCCATCCTCATCTGACAACCAACGAACATGCAGCGGCGCAGTAGCCGACCGGAGAAGTTGGGTTTCAATCCTAAGACTGACTTCGACAGGTGATGAGGAAGAGGGGATGGTGATAGACGTCCAAAGGAAGGAGTGCCCCAACGCATAGCGTCTCCAGGATCGACATATATGACCAAGGTACCAAGGAGCGATATTTGCTGCGTCTTCGCCTTCCCCCGGCAACGTCAAGGCGAATATTTCGCCAACCAACTCGGGTGGCACTCGTCGGATTGTCGACAATATAGCGCGATGTTGGCGAACGTGTTCCGAAATCTGGTCGCGTTCTCCAACGAGTCGGGCACGCTGCGCGTCCAAGGTAGCTATCTGGCTGTTAAACGCGTCCACCTCTTCTTGTCCCTTCGACACGATATCGCGAATGACTGGGAGCTCCGAGTCAAAGGGACCCTCGTTGCTTGTGAGGAGATGTGTAAGATCTATCGAAGACGTTACTGGTATCGGTGCAGAAGGCGCGGTGGGCGGAGCGCCACACTGCCAGCATGAGGGAGCCATGAAAGAAAGAATCAAAAGTCGGTGGCAGATTACGCGATCGTGACACGACGCGTCCTCGATCGCGCAAACTTGTACAAAGTTGAGAACTAAGCATCACATTCATAACAAAATCTTGACTTTATACTGCGCGCCATCCATCCGATTAAAATAGTACATATTGTAGATAAAGTTCATTGATAACTCAAGCCGGCAATTAATGCCCAACGATGGTGGTTTCGTCCTCCTCAGAGAATCTGATGTAACGGTGTACAAATGAGCGGGTTCTAGAGCGAAAGTTAGAGCGATACTAAGGCCCTCCGGGCACCCCTGGTACCTTGGCCTGGCGCTGGATCTATTTGGTTTAAGCAGTCACTATACCCAGAAATCTGAGAAACGGCTCAACGGTTTGCTCGGTCGCCCCTCGCGCGTGCGCGCAAGCGTCGACCAGCTCACATTGAGCCGGGGGATGCCGTTGTCTATTGAATTCAATTTCTTTGGTGATGTTCAAGTGCACTGCATTCTGGAGAGAAATCGATTTAGAATCTTTAGTGCATTAATTTTCGAATTTGTTATGACATAGATCTGTCTGATGGGGGATTTTACAATTCGGTTTTGAGACCTGGTTCCGTGACCGGTACCAGGAATAAAGTTCATTGATAACTCAAGCCGGCAATTAATGCCCAACGATGGTGGTTTCGTCCTCCTCAGAGAATCTGATGTAACGGTGTACAAATGAGCGGGTTCTAGAGCGAAAGTTAGAGCAAAACATAAGCGGGACAATGCATGTAAAAACCACCTCTTGCCAAAGATGTACATCGGGATTGTGGCGATAGCGGTGAAGGCTAAAACGCCCGCGACAACGGAAAAGACCTTCTGTGGCCCGAATTCGAGGATTTGGTTGACAAGATTCCAGGTGAGACCTGAGTCAAGTGGTTTGAGGACTAAATTATGTGCAAAATGTCGGACGCACCAAATGACCACACGTTCTTGTGGACGATGAGAGATCCCAAAGCCGCGTCTGCGGTATGCCTGTGCGAGTCGATGACATAGGAGATGGCCGCAGTTGAGCCCATGACGATTCCAAAGTTGGCGATCGAGGTGAACATGACTGGCGCAATCCATGGAAGTCCTGATACATCACAAAATCAAGTTCTGGTTCAAAATGGTTGGCACCATCGTACCTCGTTGGAGGCTCATTCCGAAGCCCACGAAACCCATCGTTCCGAAAATGGCGTACAGGACGACGGGTAGGAGTTTGAACTCCGGTTCGAAAATGCCCTTGTTGCGCTTCGACAGGATTCGGGCGCAGTAACCGGTGAGGGGACCAGCCAGGAGGGTCCCAATGAAGGCCGCGATGAGGGGACCGACATAGGTGAGCCCCACGGACGCCGCTGAGAAGCTGCAGGTGATATAAGTTAGATTGAACCATCGATCCATTTTTTCAACATACTTGTACGGCGGCTGGGAAAAGATGATGGAGACAGACACAGCAAACAGAACTGGTGGTGACGTTAGTATGCGTTTATCAAATGCTTGGAATGAAACGCACCTAGGAAAGTAATGCCCAGTCCGTATACCAAGCCACCCCAGAAGACGATTGGGGTGAAGAACAGCAACAGTGGCCTGGGTCATTAGTTTCAGTTTAGTTCGTCGTGCAATGTCAGGATTGTTGGTTCACCTCATGAGAAGGGTAAACGGGTTGCTCGCGGTCTTGTACACCCCATTCCACATCTTGAGTGACGATACATACCCTCGGAGGGGCTTGGTGGGTTGTTCCCTGTTGTCCTCGGTGTCGCGGATTTCAACTCTTTCCTTGGATCCGTTCGAAGACGACTCCGACTCGGACTGCGGGACGATAGACTCGCGGAAAAATGTCGTTTCCGGCATGAACAGGAATTGCGCGATGCAGAGCACGCCAGCGGCAATAGCGAACTGGAGGCAAAAGTCACACAAGTAAACCTGACTGCAAAATTTGTGCTCACAAAACGGAACGCCCAACGGAAACCCAAATCTGGTTTGTTCAAAATTTGGCCGGTGATGATTGCTGGAATGTGATGAGAGGAGTTTCGGCATCGAGAAGAACAACCTACGCGTGATGTTTATGCCGTTAATAAGGGCTAGATTCCAGATTGCTATAGGGATCGAACGCTCGTGGACGTGATAAATGTCGTTTCTGGCGGTAATAATGAGCGTCTAGAGAAAGGGGGAAATTGCCAAGACCGACATGCTAGCGCCGACCAGGAATTCGAGAGGTGCGGCAGCAATCCCCACTGCAACGTTCTCAGTAAGCATCAAAAGAAAGCGTTGTTGGCAACTCGCTGAAAATCCGAGCTCCAGTGAAGTTTCCGAGGCTGTTCGTGTAACTAGCCCAAACGGTTGAAACGCAGAGCAGGAGGCTGGTGATTAGGTAGATCTGGATTGATAAATCAGAGATTGGGACTTTCAGTTTGAGCAACGAGCTTACCGGGCGCTTCCCGAATTTTACCGACCCGACTTGCAGAAAGATAGTCGATACACCGAGCACGAGAACAAAGTAGGATGAAAGAACCTGCGGGTGATCAAACGTCGGAACTTTTTTCACAGCCCAGCTGCGTACTTTGGCAAAGGCTCCAGGGGATGCATTGAAGAGCGCAGCAATGTGAGTTTGGTCAGCACTTGACGGGGGTATCAACAAACCGAAGGGAACTATGAATCAGCGACACGTACGCAACCAGCGGGCCAACAGCGCCGGCCAAAACTGTCCCGTAGATGAGAATGACTGGAGGGATTTGGTCAGATTTGAATGCGGGCGTGTGCAGGCATGAACTCACGGAAAAACATATGCTTCTTCCATGTCGGCCACAGCAGGGGATCATTAGGATCTATCCTACTGGGCTGAGGCTAAGGGGTGGGGGCGGGGTTCAGCTCAGAACGCGCGCGTATCATGGCGCGTCGGGACATACCACAAGGATGATATCTTTGTACTTGCCCGTCGCATGTTGCAACTGAGGAAGTAATGTCAGTTTGGAGAGACGAGAGAAAAGTTGTAGCGTACCAGGTGGATGTCAATGCCCTCGTATGCGGCATACGCAGTGGCGTTGGGATCCTCTGAGAACAACGCCGTCCCAGGCTGCATTTACGCGTGTAAAAAACAAAACATATGGAGATGGCTGAATAACGTACAACGTGGGCTTCTTTGGTGTCCAGTACGCCACAGCCCATGGTGAACTTAGGATGCGGGAAAGAGGGGGAAGGGATGTGGGGAAAACCAAAGTTACTGCATCGACGCGTTCCCTTGTTGTAGGTTTTCAGAACCCCGTTGGCCGAACAGCTGTCAAGGTGCGTTACCCGACGGGGAATTTGCAAAAATCGGAGTACACGCCGCCCGGAGTTTGCGGAGTTTTCTCCGCTGAACCAAAAGTGGTAACACCGTCTCGGTTGAAGACAGTTTTGCGACTCAGCGGCTCTCATCGGAGCTCAGCGGGCTATTCCGCTCTACCCGAGGGCGGGGGCCGTGTCAGAAGTATGGGGTAAATTTTAGCGAGGGGAGATATGATTTCATCTTCAACCGCTCAGAACCGCCCCCGTAGTCACACAAAACCCGTACATTTCCAGAAGTATGTGCTTGGCTGGCAATTTCTTTGTGTTCCCCTTTTTTTTCGGGCCATTTTTGAAGGCTTTGAGCTGTTCGCCATCTTCGGCATTTTCCGGCGGCCGCCATCACCAAGTTGGTTTGCATTGTGGACGGGCGAGATGAATCATCCTCAATGATCAGCCTGCACGAAACCTTCAATTCAACCAGGTGTCTTGTGGATGAATTTGAAATAAGAATTGCCCCAGGCACCCCAGGTCGTCGGTCGTAATTTCGGAGGTCAGCAAGTACGTCCGCCTCCATGATTCTGAACCGCTTACGGTTAACGTTCGGTTCAAACGGTCGGTTCAAGCTCTGTTCACGGTAAATCACAATATGGACAAAAATTTGCTACGAATTCTTCTCGGTGTCCAACAACTGGGTGAAGGCTTCTTTCACGGTCTGCTCGAAGGGACGCCATTTGATTCCGAGATCTTTCTCGACGCTACAATAGATCAGTGGGAGGATGCTAGAAATGGTGAATAAACTCACAGCGTAGAAGAATAGTTGTAGTGCTCTTGATCAGGCGCCGCCGGGGGCAGACGAGCGGCGACGTCAGGGAACAGTTCTGCAATTACCTTCGCAGCGTTGCTCTGCGAGAATGGGGCGCCAACAGTCAGATAACGTTTCCCATTGACCACTGCGATGTCCTGTTCAGCTGCGAGGACGTGGCAAAGCGCGCAGTCTTTGACGTCCACGCAAACCTAGAGAGGGGTGAGACAAAAAGTTTCAAGCGGGTTAGACTGAATCAACTACATAGGCGGGAGTGGCTGGCATTACAGGAGCGTCGACTATGCGCCACAATACACTACCTGAACAGAGGGGTTCAATTGACTGTGAGTGATGACTGCTGTTCATCTTACTGGACTGATTAATATCCGCCATGGAAGTGAACGGTTGCGCGGCCTCGCCCAAAATCACAGGTGGAACAATGCTGTAACTGAATAAATAACCAAGTTCCGGGGTTTACATTTAAACGCTCACCTTGTAACCGAGAATGCTGGCTTCTCCTCCTTGACAAAGTTCCACACGGCCTTCTCAGCGTGACTGTGCATATTCATAAAGAAAAATTCGCACAGCCGAAAATCAGAACATACGCTTTCGAAGCCAGATACACAAAATGAGGATCCCTTGAGTTGACAGCCTCCTCCCAAGCCGACGGGTTCCAGTCAGCTTCCGAATAAGTATGCTGACAGCGTTGAGCTTAGGGCAATTAATAGTTTAATTTACCTACTCCCGGTCTGGGGTCTAGATGAGGGTCGACGATGGCTGCGAAACTAAGATATCAAGGCGTGAGATTAGCTCTTAACGAAATTAAACAGCTTACGAGCTGGTGAAGATGACCCTCTTGACCGCAGGCTCTGCCTTGGCAGCTTTCAATAGCGTTAGCGCGCCTAGTTTCGCGGGGATGAGCATGTCCTAGGTAAAAGTTATGCGGGATAGAACACAGCGCAAAAAGACACTGACCTTTTCGTTGTCCTATCGCATACGCATGCTGGAGATCACAAGCCATGATACGAGCCCAATCAATGAGCACACCTTGAAGACAAAGTTGAATGGCGATGCGGTATGGAAAACCGCTTCGCATCCTTTGACCGCCTCATCGAAAGAATCGGACACCTGCATGTCTGGAACCAGCACAAACTCGAGCTGGTCTGGACCGAATGCTGGGAATTTCGCCTTCCATGCGTCTGCCTTAGCCTGGCTGCGCACACAGGCGCGGACTTTCCAAGATCGAGCGAGCAGAATGAGGATGATTTGGGTGGCGAGAAAGCCACTAGCGCCAGTTACGCATGCGGTTCGTTGGGCCATGCTGAATCGATTGTCGGTGGGGAACTTGCAACTTGACTTTGTCCCCTTCAGGCACTTGACCATTTGCGTCAAGCGGGCCGCGGGCCGGTTGATCAGATCATTGATCCATTGATCCTGAACCAAATCGGATGTCGGAGTTGTCGGAATTCTTTCCGCTATTTCCGCCGATGCCTCGCACTCTTGATCTAGCTTGATCTCGCACTTCCAGGATGCTATAATAGTGCGTTCGTTAGTACGCCGCCACATTCCGTACCATGTCTCCTTTCGAACTCTATGTCGCTGCAATTCTTGCCATAGTCGTTGGAGTCATCAGTTTCCGGCCCAAGAAGCCCCAGAATCTTCCTCCTGGGCCGGGTGAGTGCCGGTTTTTTCAGAACCGAAAACATCGCACTGAAAAAAAAAATCAGCCCCAACCAGCTGGCTAGTCGGTAACAGAAATCAAGTTCCAGCGCAAAAGCCATGGCGATGGTTCCAGGAACTCAACAACCAGTATGGCCCTGTAGTTTACCTCCAGATGGGCCGTACTCCTACGGTGGTTATCGGAACCGCGCAAGCTGCATGGGATGTCTTGGAGAAGAAGGCCACCGTCACGAGCTCCCGCCCGCGGTTTATCATGGCGCGTTATCATATTTATGGTGGGGAGGATGCTAACTATTCCAACAGGGTCAAGAGATTTTAAGCAACAACCTCCGCGGTTTAATGTCTGGACCTGGTCCGTTTTGGAGAAGATGGCGTCGGGTAGGTCTATCTATTCCGTCTTTCAGTATAGTCGATTGACAGTGGCCTAGGTTCTACACGGTGGGGCAGACGCGTCTTCCGTACGAAGCCGGGAACTTATTTTCAACAGGCTCCTTCATGCAGAAAGCCTCTGACGCGTACAAGCCGATCCAAAACCTCGAGTCTAAGCAGTTCCTGTGGGAGCTGACGAAAACGCCGGCCAAGTATCGTGAACACATCGAGCGTTATGCCACATCGGTCGTGGTTGTGGTCACATACGGCAGAAGAGTTCACGACATATTTAACGATGAAGTCGTCTGTCTTAATCGAGAAACCCAGGAGTTTTTGACGAGCATCAAGTATGTCCAGAAAGCACTTGCCGAGAATACCATCTAACGCGTCATAGCATTCCAGGGAAATACTTGGTTGAAAGCATCCCCGCCCTTCTCTATCTTCCCAGCTTCCTTACCCCGTGGCGTACTGAGGCCCTGAAGCAAAGAGAGAAGGACAAAGAGTATCTGATCCGGTTGGTTCGAGAGGTAAAGACCAAGATGGAAGCCGGCCGCGCGCAACCCTCTTTCTGTAGTCAACTTATCGAGGACCGCGATAAGAACGACATGACCGAACTCGAGATCGCGTACACCTGCGGTGAGTTCTTATCCTCGTCACTGTCTTGTGTTAATATTCGGTTTAGCCACACCCTTTGGAGCCGGCGTCGAGACCAGCGCTGGGAGTATCGCATCGTTTATGCTCGCATGTGCGGCCTTTGGGCCTTCCTTCATTCCGAAGGCGCAGAAGGAGCTGGACACCGTCGTCGGTCCCGACAGGATGCCGACGTTCGAAGACTTTGACGATCTCCCTTTCATTCAAGCCATCGTGAACGAAACGCTGCGGTGGAGACCTGTCGCCGTCTTGGGCGGGACGCCCCACGCTAGCACTGAGGACTTCGCCTACCAAGGGATGTTCATTCCGAAGGGCAGCACCATCATCGCCAACCTGTGGGGCATCCACCTCAACCCCGCAGATTTCCCCGATCCACATCGGTTCGATCCAGAAAGGTGTGTCGCGCCACTGCATCAAATCGAGCTCCAGGGCTAACGCCGTCCAGGTTCATGTCGAAGCGCGATTATCCTGGTCCATGGCAGCACTCGGTATGATCTCCGCCGCGCCTGCGGATTCACACTTACTCACCTAACCTTTCCAGAGCTTTGGATACGGGCGGCGTGTATGTCCCGGGCAGTATCTCGCATCCAATAGCGTTTACATCAAGTGTGTTCTCTGTTCATCTGTCTACCCTTGCTCACTTTATTATCAGCATCGCGCGTATTCTCTGGGGTTTCAATCTCAGCAAAGCCCGCGACCCGAATGGGCGAGAGATCGACGTGGACACCTTTGCATACACCGACGGTGAGACTTGAACGCCCAGTATTTTGATAGACGCCAACATTATGTTCCACAGGGTTCAACAGCGTGCCTCTTCCGTTCCGGATATCCATCACCCCCCGGTCGCCGGGACATTTAGCGATTATTGAGCGAGAGAACGAAGTAGCGCAGGAGGAGATGAGGGCTAACTACGACTCGTGAAACAGCAAATAAAAACAACGGATAATATACCCCAAATCACAATCGGGATCTCCAATCGCGCGCGGCGCAAGAGCTTTGGACTCGGAGCACGCACATGACTCATCTGGAGTTCAATCAAAGTTCAATTGAGAATCCTTCGACTGGGAATAAGGCGCGGTCTGCAACAACCTCTGCCATATCTCACCGTATGCTGGGCTTATCAGATTTCTTGCCAGTCGGTATCTGGCACTCCACTCGATCTTTTCCAAAACGGCAATATGACATAACTCGTGTTTGTCCAGGCTTGCCGAAATCTGTCGCGTAAGTCAACCACGTGACTCCAACTTTTCTCTTTGCTTCTTTCCTCCTTTTCGCAAGCCTCCCGTCTCATTCGCTGCAGTCATGAGTTTTGAGCAAACCCCGACAGCGATTCTACCGAAGAGTAATTTTGGGCTAGAATTGTGAGTATCTAACCCGTTCCTTTGTCGTCCGTAAAAGCTCGATAAAACCATTGGACGGCCAATTGACCAAGCTCATTCGAAAGCGCGACATGTGTGCCAGTACGATCCGCTCCAACTTTTCGCACAGTAGGTTTCAAAGACTTCAATCTTGCTAACAAATAACTCGCTTTAGTGAGAAGAACGGAGGATGTTCTCAAAAGCGGCCATCAACGTGCAGCGCTGAGCGCTTGCGTTGGAGAGTAACATCACACTCCCTACCGAGGTACGAGGTCACAGTTGCCGGAGCATTGACTATATGCTCCCGCGCTTTCGCCGTTAACAAGCTAAAGTTATATATTCTGCTCAACTTCGATCTCTGTTGCGTCTATTGAAGATGATGTCTCTGTCTCTATAGTATCTGTCTGGGACTACTGTACTATTTCGACCGTTTATTCACAGCATGTCACCCGTCACCACCAAAGTTCACTGGCTAAGGTCTTCATTCCTCGGCAATCACAGAAAATTACCATAAATGGACGTCCGGCGAATGCCGGAGCGATTTTTTTGACGTTTTTAGGCCCCATTAGGCCTCAAAACCTTCCCGTCACCGTCACCGAGCCAAATTCATTCATTTCACAAGCCTCTGTCACCCGTCATGAAAATAGGTGGCCGGCAAGCGGCGGTGCACAAACAGACGAGAAGAGTAAGCTTTCCCGCTGTGATCAATCAATTATTTCTTGTTGTTTTTCCAGTCCTTGATGATTTCGATTTTCAAGAAATGTTCCAATTTGATGCTACTTATTCTGATAGGATCGTAGCGGGTTGGTTGTACGCATACCCCTGCCATCCGTTGTGGTGTATATACTGACAGGCCTGGTAGTGTGTCACAATAAATGGTTAGTCTCTTCTCAACAGACGCTACAACAATCTGTACTTACTTCCCACGTTGTAATGAGCAGCAAATGAGCAGTGTATTTTATTCAATCTGTGTGGGCCTTTGTCGTCGGATTAAATCAGGTCTTGCCTCGTGAGTCTCTAGATCGGCAGTTTCACTGGGGTGCGTCTCTTCATCGGGGATGAGTTGAAGAATTTTCATTTTATTGAGCCAGTAATCTAATCTAATCGTGAGGCTGATCAGGGAGCTGACATAAGTTTGGTACAGATACAAACAATTACGTAAGTTTCCCGTGACACGGTTTTTCGGTGCCCTGAGCACAATGATTGGGGTAGGCCGGCAAGCGGCAGGTCACAAACAGTGGAGGCAGGGAAGAATTTGGTACAATGGTAGCGCTAGTGTTACATGGGAAGAACATATTCGACGATTGAACTAGGAGTTAGAATTCTTTTCTTTCGCGGGTTCGGGAGCCTTTTCTTCAAGTTTACCCTTTGCCGAGTCATCGTTGGGAGTCGCGTTGACGATGGCGGGTGATTCAGTGAGGTTCGGGCGTTTGGTGACGCTGCCTTCAGGTTCTTTGCTAGCGGCGCGTTCTAAAAAATGTCAAGTTACGGGTGTAGAAATGAAAAGGAGAAAAGAACACACTCGAAGGTACGGGGAGATTGAAAGGTCCGATGTTCGATGGACCGGGGCGAGAGATGGGCTGAGTGAAGGTGTTCACTGCAAGCTGTTCTCGAGCATGCACTTCTTCGGGTGATAGGGCAGGAGGGCGATAGGCCTTTCTGGTGCCTTTGAACGGGCTAGCAGGTTTGAGAGGAGCGGGGCGAAGAATGACGACTTGGTGGATTATGCCTAGAAGAAAGTGTGAGGAGAGAAAGTCAAGAAGTGGAAAGACATATGTACCGGAAAAGGAGTCGTCGTCACCGAATGAGTAGTGAAGAATACCGAAAGAACACTCGACAAGTGCACCGACCAATTTAGAAGGAATATCGGAAGGTTCGACGATGGAGCCATCAACGTCAAATACTCTGAATTCGCGGATGACATGCGAGTCTTTGATCTTTTGAAGCTGTTCGCGGCATTCAGAGGGTACTGGCCACGTTGCGATTTCGATATCGGTATCTGTTGGGATAAGAAAATGGTAGAGAAGATGTACAGAGTGAACACCGACCGCTGTTGAGAGAAGTCTGTTGGGGCGTCAGATCCAGGTGAAATCTCTGCGAAAAAAATATTTTTACCTTTGGTTCGAAGACATTGAATGAAAACCTAATGGCGTCGTCGTCACCGTCTTTCGAGATGAGCCACTTATTGATCTTGGTTCTAGAGATGCTGTTCTGTAGCTTCTTGAGAGCAAGAATGAATAGCGGGAAGTCCAGACTGAATGTCGGGTCGGATTCTGGGTAAAGCTATGGTGAGATGCTTCGAAGAATTGGTTTGGGGGCATACTCGGGGCAACGATGAGGAAAGTGTATTTGGCTTGGTCGAACCGCTTTGCTTTGTAGTCTTCGGAAGTGTGGGCGTTATAGTTTCCGACTGCAGATGTCTTGAATTGCGTGTCCGCAACAGTTCCGATGGCCACAATGATTGCGTCGGGGGCTGCTGGACCTTCAGGATCGATGGGATCCGGGAGAACTTCAGTAAGGACATGACTGAGTCCCTCCTTTACCCAATGGACGGAGGAAGGGAAGGAGGAGCTTGCGAGGTACTGTTTAGTTCTCATTAAATCGTTGCGGCGGAAGGGAGAACTGAAGGTCGACATGACGAGAATGGGGAGAGGTGAGATGGGATGAGGGATTTATAGCGGCAGGTGGAGTCAATTGCGCAGCGGATCTAGAACAATGACTGACGACATAAAGTTTAAGAGGCATGGGTTTAGGTGCTTTGATTTCAGGGTTCTGATGCTGGGTGATGGACTAGAATACATGGTACAGCATATTACAGGGCAAGAAAAGGCTGTGGCATCTCGGGATGTGGGTGGATGTTGGGTGAACGTGTTGTGTCGATTACTCTTGACGATGAGCACGAATCTGCTCAAAGATATCTATAATGTTTTGAGTACGAGGAGAAGAGATATTGGAACATTGCTTACAGAACCACAACAACCTTGTGGCTGCAGGCATCAGCACTGGGTGATTGTCGGGACGAATACCTATATGAAGGAAAAACAAGGAATCAGAAGGAGAGATATCACGGAAGTCAAAGTGAGGTACTGTGATAGCGGCACAGGTATATGTGCAACGACCCTCGGGATTGCTGTTCACAGAGCATTGGGGAAGACAAGAGTGGGTTACAGTAAGATCTGGGGCAAGAACGAGGGCAGAAAGAGCGATTTTTGGAGGCGGTACATGGTCGCGATTGTTATAAGCTGACATTTTTAAAGGGTAATTGAAGTCTGGTGTGAAAATAATGGACCAGAGGGGATGGCGGATATGCGCGAGAGATGGCAAGAGGACGGCAGACAATTGGGGAGATGGAAAGACCGGATAGAGCTACTGGTGTGAAACAAATTCGGCATGTTTGAATTGAGATGCGGAGCTCGAAGGCGGGTGTAGCGGTGAACTTGAGATGAACGACCAGGAGACGGGACAGCTGATAAACAGGGTTGAGATGTGAACGGTGAATGAAAAGACAGAGAGAGTCTGCTGCTTAAACCGGCGAGTCATTGACCGTGGGTACATCATATGATCATGTGATCATAACGCGACGCGTCGCTCTTGTTTGGCTTAGCTTGGGCTTAGGTTTCTTTCTGTGCCACCACCATCCTTCTTGAATCCTTGCTTGAGACGTCTAGCAGGTCAAGATGGGATGGGGGTATGCTGTACAGACCAAGCCTCCCCCTCCCTTCTATGCTAAACAACGGTGCGCGTGCAAATCTCGCCAGCTGTTGGCTTCTGCTGGACCTTTGTAGCCCAGCGTTGCACGCTTATTGTTGATCCCGCAACACCATCCCCCGTGGTGGTCACTCATGCGGTTTTGATACTCTGTTGATCCCGAGATACCATCTACCGTGGTGGTCACTCATTTGGTTTCGACACTTTGTTTTTTGTTTGGGGATCTTGAGGCTCGGTGG
The DNA here is from genome assembly GCA_029449255.1 of Mycena polygramma. Taxonomy (NCBI): domain Eukaryota; kingdom Fungi; phylum Basidiomycota; class Agaricomycetes; order Agaricales; family Mycenaceae; genus Mycena; species Mycena polygramma. The sequence continues at coordinate 77,996 of JARKID010000169.1, read as the reverse complement.
TGCACATGAATAAGAGTTCTCATGTAATGAGGGCGGGCAGCCGATCTTGTGTGTCGGCTGTGGGGCTGTCTGTGCATCTCAGTCTCAGGGTGTATCGGTATATCAAGAAAATCCGGTGAGTTGTGACTTTTCATTGTTTCCTATTTTTATTGATTTTCTCCGCATGAACAAATGAGTGACGCGTCGGAATGCGTGTTGTTGGACTTGAACATGCATTTGACGCGTCACAAGTCGTCTGGTGCACGGTGAAGGTCACCGTGGCCGTCCGAACTTTGTGGTCACTTTGAATGTGTTTTGAAGCCGGGATTCGGGTGGCACTGATCAACAAGTATCAATAGCAGTCAGATCATTTACGACCGATACCACACTTCCTCGGGGCTCAATATGCTGCCCTCACTGATTACAGGATGTATTGTGGTATTGGCTACATGGTATGGGTGTACTATAAGTCTTACAAGTGCGTGTTTTCTGACCTTTTTTTTTCTTCTCACTTATTTTTCAGTGCGTATTTGTGATTCCACACTTATTTTGGGCCGATTGTGGGCCGCAGTTTCCTCGAGCGGCCATAACGATGTGGAGCGTTCTGTGCCAGCCACTTTGGCTTGCAGTGCTTGCACCGTTCACCACACTCTAACCACTTATATCTCACTGTATCGCTACTACCTGCACCTCGTTCGACGACAACACAATCAAGAATTCACGACACAACTCGGCCTCCTCCGCGTTCCCCGACTTCATTTCTTTCGACCAGCAGCCTCGCGACAACTACGATGGCGACATGCACAGCCAGCGGCACGCGTGGTCCTATCGCATGGGCGACGACGAGGATGGTATCAGTCCGTACGGCGGGGACACTGTTTCTACCGCAGCCCATCATGCCAGCGCACTCGCCCTCAGTGCTGGTCTCGGTGGCCGAGCGGGGCGCAGAGAATCAGCCTAAGCGGGGCGGAATACGATCCAGACCGACCCTTGCACGACATGATGGTCGCCTCGCTGTTCCTTTCAAGAGTGAATTGACTGAATCTGTGCTTTATATGCAGTCTAATACGTGTAATAGGCCGCATTCGACTCGTTACACAGTCCTGGCCAGTTAGACCGAGTCCTTCAATCCGGCCATGCGCCACCAGGTTCGCGATCCCGCTCAGTGCGCATCCGCTCGCCCCACTCTTCTGCCACCTCCTCCTCTTCCTCCGACTCCGACAGCCGCCGTCCCCGCCTCGCCGAGGCCCTCCAACGCGTCTCCTTCTCCCCCAAGTGCCACCGTAGTCCCCAGCCACAGCATCGCCCCAACCACCGACACGCCCAAATCCCCCCGTCTCCATTAACTCGCGCGATAGTCAACTCCAACCTCCCGACGCCGCGTCCCTCTCGCCGCAGTACTACAGGCATCTCCCCACCCACACCAGCGTCCCAGTTTTCGAAAGCAGCGCGCGGTCTGACGCGTGAGCTCGTGGAAGGGCAGCAACACGACCGGAACCCTTTCTCGGATATTGCGAATCACGTCGAGACGGGCGATGCCACCCGCCGCAGCGCACATAGCAAGTCGCGTGTGTACCTCCGGACGTGACGGGGTTGACGAGCGCGGTCGAGTCACCTGCAAAGGCCGGTGGTGAGTACAATGCTTACCCTGCCGACGATCGTCCTCGAGACAGCGAAGGTGCGTGCATTTTATTATCGGGTGATTAACATGTCTAACAACTATGTAGCCCGGCTCCTCTCGACGTTGTCGGCAGTCCAGGCCAAACTGCACCAGCTGGAAGAGGAGAACAGTATTTCGCGCAGGCGGGTACGGGAGCTTGAGCTCAAGCTGGACGTGTGTAAACGCGAAGTAGTCAAGGAGCGCACCAAAATACTGGAGCGGGATGAGGCGAGCATGCATCAATGGGAATTAGACAACGTGCGAGCAAAAGGGAAAGGGAAGGCGCGCGCGCTTGACCGCGACGAGGACATAGACGAGGAGGAGATTGGCGATAGGTATCGAGAAGCCGTCGAGGAGAAGAAGGGTTCGTCTGTTTCACCTTTGCGCTTTTCCACTGCTCATGGGGTTATGCAGCGCTCGAGTCTTTGATTCTGACTCTCCGCTCACACCTCACGCGTCTCACCTCTGAGCTGTCTTCTCATCAAGAACTCTTGACGGAATTGCGGAAGCTGCGCGAGAGGGACAACCGGACGTTGCGGGAGAAGAGTGCCGAGGTCGATCGCTTGCGCCAGGAAGTCGAGCGGCTGGCGGGCGAAGTTGAGGTGCTGCGTGGGGTCGTTGAAGAGGGGCTACGGGAATGGCGGGCAGTACGGGAGGACGCTGTGGACCCTTCCGAGGTGCAGTCCGCCGGCGACGTCGCCATGTCCGCAGATCTGGAAGAGTCAAGCTCGGAGGAGGAGTTCCCGCCCGAGGAGGAGGAGGAGGAAGAAGAAGAAGACGAGGAACCGCTGGATGACCGCAGCTCGATAGAGGAGGACGATGATTCAGAGTCTGAGCCTTTCGACCCGGCATCCATCATCGGCTCCTCGCGCGAAAACGGTGCTGTGCCAGACCGCACGATGCGTAGCGACCATGCGACGCGCGGATCCTCTCTGAATCCCGCCACCACGTTGGACCGGTTCATCGGTGACGACGAGCTCGCGCGCATCGCAGCGGACGTAGAGGAGTGCAGATCTGATTTATTGAGTGGCTCGGGCTCGTACTGTAGCCGCGACGGTGTCCGCGCACCGACTCCTCTCCGCCAACAGCAGGCCAGGGCTCAGACTTCTCCTTTGCGGCAGCAACAGCAACAGCAGTAGAACAGACTCGTAATGCTTGAAGACGTGTCGGATGCCGGGTTGAAGCCTCCTAACGTACCGCCCTCACCGCGCGCGCCGGCCCCTCGCAGCCCGGTCGACCTGGACCTTCCTCTTCCTCTCAGCGAGACTCGTTCCTTGCGATAGCAGCAGCAGCGGTGCGTATCGGACGCCGGGCTCAGACCCGGCGTCTGATACATCTTCCACTGTTGCGCGTCGGTTCTCATCTCAAATTGCTGCTGGGTGCTGACAATTTTGGCGGAATGGTTTGGCAACTTGGACAACGAGATATTTTTAGTATGTTTCTATATCCACATAATCTAGTCAAACCGATCTCCTGTTAACTCTAAATACCAATGAAGTTCCTCTTTCGCTTTTTCTAGCGTTGCTTTGGCCAACTCCTTCAGCCTTTTTTCCTCGTTTCTGACCTCCTGTGGTGCGTGAGTTGCTATGTTTTTGGCATTGATGTTCCCAAGGATTGCAAGACCATTAAGTTTGTGCTCTCCGCACTTGACTCTCGATAACATCACATAGGAGGCTGCGATAGTTACGCAGCTTTCGAGATGGATAGCTGCAGCATCAAGAGACCGGCTTTGTGAGTTGTGAGCAGTGAAACTAAAACCTCCAATGATCGGTAGCTGATGGCGCATGGCACTGTACAGTTTTGTCCCTTTTCCCTTGGTGAAATGGATGGTTTTCGAAATTACGGGAATAACCAAGCGATGCGGGTTTTCTGCGTTCGGATCCAGCGAAGTGTAAAGGGGAAGATCTACCTCAGCAGATATAGCATACCGACGGCCGTCTCGAATCACATAGTCAATATTGACCAATGTGCCACCACTTCCGTTCGACACTCCGAGCTCGACCGCAATATTGTCCACAATAAAAACTGGCATACCGATTATGAGTGGAAGGCGTCCACTCAGGTCATCGGCATGGGCTTTGATCGGTGTATTCCATGCGTCTTGAGCATTTTGGCCGGTAAGTTCGGTTTTGTTAGCGCCACGGCCAACAGTGTCCTCGGAATAATATACAGCGAACTCCTGGTTGGTGGCGGCTGCAAATGACTGAGTCATCAACCAATTGTGAGTGTTTCTGACATGATTCGTGTATGTTATGAGAGGAGCGCCGAGATTCCGGGATGGGGATGGGGATTGTATCCATCGCAACACATCGGAAAAGTGGGGATCGACAAGGGATCCGGGTTTTCCGAATTGGAATTGCTTGAGAAAGTCAAGATCATTGTCTTCTCCGACGATTGTGCATGTTCCACGACGGAGGCGATTAAGAAGGGCTACAAAACGCGGATTCCGTTGACGGACTATTTCGTCCAAAATGACACAATTGTCAATGGTCCAATAATTCTTGATCGCGGTCAATTTTTGGCGAACTCCAGTGTTCAGTGCCTGAAGCTGGCAATTATCTCTGTGTAATGAAACATAGTTGTGGTCGAATAGTGGAATAGCTCTGGGTCCTGGGAGCTGGTACTCATCACCAGAAAGAATGAGATCCAGATTCCCAAATGGATCGTCGGTGCAACCTCGGGCGAGGTTGATATGGCGGGACACCTTTTCAAAGTCATCGCAGCCAAGGAAAAAGAACTCGTCAATAATGAGGGTTCGTGTTGGTTCGAGTCTAGCAATAAGAGCCTTGAGCGATTTAGAATTGTTCGAGGCGAGAGCAGTGTATTTTGTGCGCAGTGCAAGTTCCTGATGGGTTGTGGAACCGTGAATATTACTGGCAGCAACACCGGTTGGAGCTGTGAAATTGAGTTCTGATAGAACACCAATCTCGTCGTAAAACGCTCTGAGTGCATCATATAGGTGGGATTTTCCTGCACCACCAGGACCTGCAACGATAAGTCGAAAAGGTTTATGGTCGGTGGATGGTAGGAGGTATTTCATGCGGTCGTTAACTTTAAGGAAAAACGCCAATCGCTGCATTCGGTTTAACGTAAATTTAGCGCTGATTGCGATAGCAATTTTCTTCCATTCAGCGAGCCTATCCCACAGGTGTGAGTCTTCGGGATGAAGGTTCAAAATGCGTAAGCGTGCAAGCTCTTTCTCTTCCGCAAAAGTTGTGAGTCTCGGAAGAATCGGTGATCGAATGGGAGTGCGATCGTTATTGGTGTTTCTTGGTAGACCATCATCCGACGATATTGCTGAAATTGGAAAATCAAATCTTGAACGGAACGCAAGGAGTAGAAGTAATACCTTGCTGAGCATGATTAGCAAGAGCCACAGCCTTTTCTTCTGCGATGAGGAGTAATGCTGCTTTCGCGCGAATGGAAGCCTGATTGTCGTGGGATTCGACAGCAACTCCATTTAAGAGATCACGGATAGAATCTGGAGGATTTGGTATGTGGTAGAAATTTGCTGCACCAGCCAATGCAATTACTGCATCAGTAGCTGCTTGAGTCCGAGGTGCGCAAGTCTCGGAATATTCCGTGAAATCATCTTCTGGTGTATCGTTGGCATATTCTGGGCCGATAGGTTCATCGTCAATCTCAAGTTGACCTAATTGCCAGTCTAGATCATTGGCAAGATCGTCGGAGAGATCACCAATGTCGGTACCGGTATTCGAATGTTTGTAATTTGACAGACAAGCTTTGTATTCAGCGGAAAAATCATCTGCTGCAAGTCGGCACTCCCATTGCTCTTGCATATGGACTCCCATTGCTCTTGCATATGGTCAATTATTTTTGTTTGGGACTCCGGGAGGGACACGAGAAGATTTTTGAGTGCGTCGGTCCAAGAAACAAGATCAGATTTCAATGGAGAAGTGGCTGATCTGTTCCAAGGTCGAAACAGGGCAAGCATGACAATCGCATGCTTATTTTCTTGATCAGGAAGGTCGGAACGAGGAATGGGAGTTCCGGAGAGAACAGGAATGTGGTGAACCTTGCGTTTCTGAAGTACATGGGTTCCTATTTGCGGGTGGCCAGTTGTGAATCGAAAATTGTCCGATACTGGATTGGTGAAAAGTACGTGAATAAAAAAAGAGCCGATGAATGAGGGTACAAACAAACCTGGATCATCTTCATCATCAACATCTGTATCGTTATCATTTTGAGTTTTTTTCCCTTTCTGGATCCGAATTTTATTATACTGTACAAATTGATCCCACATAGCAACATTCTCCAACTCGGTGGGTCTGAAAAGAATGTCGTATACAAGGGAATTGAGCTGGGGGGTTGTGTGTTCATTGAGCAATACCATGGAGTCCTGGAGATCAATTAAATCTTCGTTCGTCGAATCAATCTCGGATTGGTCCGGATTATGATCACTGAAAAACGAGTGAGTTGGCAAGCGGAGAGAAGTTTCAGGGCTTACTGTAAATTGTCGATGGAAACATCGTCCTCGGATTCGTTACTTGAGATGAAAAATGTCAGTGAAAAGTGTATATACAGGGAATGTATTCAAACCTTGGAACCGAATTCTCAGTGTGTTTTGTGTTCGAAGGGAATTCTTCTTCGCAGATCCAGGAAAGCAGCTTTGACCAATAAAATACCGAAAAGTGGGCGTCGGTGATATGGTTGCCTATTCCTAAAAGAGCACAAGACACCTGTTGTCCAGATAGTTCTCGACGACCATTGATCTGGTTGAGAGTTTTCAAGAGGAGTTTTCGACATCGTTCGTCATCCGGTGAAAGAGGGCCGACAGCCAGTAAACTTTTCGTTGCCGCGGCAAGTGCGCTCATGATTACCGCCGACGTGATGTCTGATTTGGCGGAGTACATGGTGACATAAATGCTCATCGCCATTGCTAACGGACCTGATCCGATGAATTTAAGGTCAGTGTTGCATTGGAAAGAGCCGCTGAGTGTAGGATTATATCCTACAACAGTTGCATTTAGCCGTTTGAGTGATATCTTGCCATTCTCGTCCATGGAGGAATCGGGGACGAGATCAGCTGGGTAATGAAATCGGCAAAGACGGTCACGGTCTTCCATGCTAAGAGTAGCCATGGAGAATGGAGTTTTCTTGTAACAAGTTTCGTTGTGCTTGTGTTCCTGACTGGAAGCATCGAGAATCTCGCGAAGGTATTGTGGCCATGCGGTATCAAAATTCGGGTCATCTGGATGAGGTGGTCGGTCTAGAAGACACTTTTTCTTTGCCGATTTGGATGGGGAATTGATAGAATGAGTGTTCGATGGTAGATCAAGTTTAATGATGCTTTCCATCCAATCGAAGAGGCGTGTTTTGAAACATTCATCTGCGAGGGCCTTTTCCTGGATCAGTTTCGGTGAAAGAGCACCTATGCGAGGACAATGAGTTGCTTGTAAAGGGGATGTAAGAATGACCGGCACCTTCGAGCCAAATGAGACTGTGCAAGTGAAGAGATCCACGATTTTGAGCTTCAAAAACTCCGTAATAATGTTTCACACGACCAAAGACCCCACGTTTACATGCGCGCTGGAAGCCCAGAAATACATCTGTGAATTGGTCTACCATCAATTTGAAGAATTCCGCGCCAGCTACGGGGTTCGCGGCCAAGGAACGTGCACGCTGGAAAGACGTGAAAGTGGAGTCCGGGTTACCGAAGAGTGTATCTATGTCGATGGCTTTACCAGCAGTGAATGCGGACAGTGGATTGTATGTATCTGCTGGATTTAGAGTAAAGAAAAGGTTTACAGTTCCTGCAGATCGGCTGATCGCTTGGATTTCTTCTCGCATTTTAAGAACCTCTGATGCTGAGCCTTCAATATGGTCGCTGACATAGTCCACGTATCGGAGGAGTTCGAAGACCGCCGATTCTGCTGCGGTAGTGGGAGTGTACTTTGAGTAGTCTTTTCGGGCTTTTTTGGCGGTCATGGTAGCGGTAAGGGTAGAAAGTGTGTCCTCGTCGATTTTCGCCATAGCTGCCATGGCATTGGGCCACCAAGCCCGCCGAACCGCTAGGCGTGATTGGAAGGAGGATTTTCGAACCATCTGGATATTGTGCATGGCGAAGATGAATGTGAGATGTGTTTGGAAACGACGGTCAGCAATTTTCAAATAATGCTGTACATGTGATTTGAGCATGATCGGTTTGAAACCCGAGTCTTTCTGCAGTCGAATTGGATCATCAAACATTCCGACACCATAAGGAAATAGTGTTGGCCATAGCATGCCATACACATTAGGATTGTCGCGTGTGGAAAGGGTTTCCGATTTTGTGGAAGTTTTCGCGAATGAGGCACCCGCTTTCAGTAAACGCAAAGCCTGTATTTTACGGCGGTTCAGCTCAATCTCGGTGTTTTCAACGTCGAAGGTGCCTGTAACAGATAACGGGATTTGGCCATCTGTTCCTGTATATTCGGCAAATATTGCTTCGGTCGTGTCAATACCATGGCCGGTATAAGTAGCGTTCTGACCGCGTATGGTCTCGTTCGTGATCTGGTGCTGAATAGGAAATGGTACGTGGCCATCTTCGTCGGCAGGGTATTCAGCTAAAGCTACCATGTCGATCTCGATGTCATGGTAGAGGGGATTGTTGATTTTTAACCAATGTAGTGCCTGAAGAATGTATCCGCGACGAACAAGGAAAGGTGTCTGCTTGAACATTTCCGGTGTCGCTTCTCGATCTTCAGAGACGAATATGATCACAATCTCGTCGTACAGGGCAGACATGGGGCGAGGAAGAACTGTGGCAAGGGTCGAAATCTCGTGGGGATGGACACAGACATTTCCGGAGGCCGACCGTTGTCTGAGAACAGGTGGACCGGTTCCGGCGTTAAGTTTAGCCCAGCACTTTGTGGTATGTGCGCGAGCAATGACAAGTTCCTCTGCATACGAAAGGCAGCTGAGTTCGGGGGGTATGTTCCCGATCCAACAACCATTTGCCCAACTGTATAGTGGGATCCTGAAAAATCTACGGGCTTTAATGCATCGGCCACAGGTTGAACATGTGAGATAGCAGCCATCGTGGAGTGAATGTGATCGAATTCTGAGCTGATTATAATGAATACGGAGAAGAAGACGACAGCATTTTCGAGGAGGGTAATGTCGAGGTCAGCGGGGTTCCAAACTTTGAGATCATTGACAAGTTCATTGCGATTACAAAAAGAGCAAGGCTTGCGCAGAAGAGCGGCAGACGTTGTCTGCGAACGATGCTCTCTTGTTATCTGACGAGTGATTTAAAAAAAAAAAAAAACAAGAACCAAGAGAGCGGAGATGAGAAATACCTGTTTCAATGATTCCTTTGTTTCCACTTGTGGCCAAGAAGCCGCCCAAAAAGATTCGTCTTCTCCAATGGTATCATGTCTGTTAGAAGCAACCGCTTCACGACGATCTCTACGCTTAGACGTCTCACTTTGGGTTGGTTTCTTGGAATTGTGGTTCGATCTCGTCTTCCTCTGAGTCGGCGAACGATCCAAGACAGTGGTGACTTCATCGACACACAAGCCTGAGATCCCGGCTTCCCTGGCATCAGAGGATCGCACGAGACAGGACCACGCGCAAGAGTGCTGTCGCAACTCAATGATGAGAAGTTCTCTGCGCTTGCGTCCGATTTTATGTTCACAGGCAACGGTAACAACGGCAGCAGCAGAAACGAGGTCTGGATTGTCGAGAGAGTTGTCAAGCAAATATCGTAGAGTACGAGACTTTTGTTCATCGGAAAGAGTTGTAGCGAATTGTTTGTTGACTGAATTAAAGGCAACACAAAGATAAGCAGGATACAGCAAAAAAAAAACGGACACTTACCACTCGTATTCGTACAAATTGTCGACCCGTCATTAGCTTTCCGTCGTTTGCAACGCGATTCTTGCGACACATCAGTCGAAATGTTTTCTTCTGCCAGTGATTCTCTCGTTCGTTTCACAGATGAACCTTCTGCTGCCATTGAAGTATCCGTCTAAAAGTTCGAGATTCTTCACAAGAACGAGGTCCGAGTTCTACGTCACATCATACATCACATGACAACACGATTATATAAGCCATTTTGCCGGACATTTTTGGTACCCTGTACACAATACAGAATAAATTCTGTTTGTGAATCAGAACTAAAGTTCTGTTTGTGAACGTGAATAAGTGGTCGAAATACTACAGTACTTCAATTCCACTTGCATTGTTATGTGCCCCGACTGACGTTGAATGGGATCTCGTTTCTTGGTTCAAATTCTAGCCACACAAGTTCAGTGACACAACGTCTGCTATTGGGAAGTTCAAATTACAACGAGAAGGATGTAAGATAAGGTTGAAAAGGAAAACAAATATGTAGTACAGCTAATTAATATATGTGTGGTCGATACATACAAGACACAAACAGTGCACGCTCGCGGCACTTGACTTCAATTACACCTCCGCACCCCAGTAAGTCGACGTATCGATGGACATAAGCAACTGGTTCCAATCCGTTGACATGGGGTTCTCCGATACCACGAGTGGGTTGTCCGAGCTCGTCAGCGACAAAAGTGCAGAATGCACGTGCTCCGTATCGTACTGTTGTTGAGAATGTGGCCGCCCAGGGGACCCGATCGAGCTGAAGGACGGGAAATCCGGGAACCCGTCGAGCCTGTGGTGTTGTTCCTCAGGCAGCATCGCCGGCGGAGCCGCGGCGATCTTGGTGGTGAGCTGACGAAATATATCCGCAGCGGGGGAGTCGGCGTTGTGGATCGGTTGTTCGAGGAAACCGTCGAGGACGCGACAGGCCTGTTTGCATACCATGGACACTTTGGGTGTGTCGGAGCTGATCCCCAGTGCATAGAACTGCCGTGCGTCACGGATTAGAGCGCGCTCTTTGACAGCCTCGGATCCCTGTTCTTCCAGTTGCAATGCGCGGACTGTGGATGGATGGTTCAATTCTGACACGACACAAACGTGGGAAACGGCCCACCAAAGAGAACGATGCACGACGCCAGACCGTAGGCGGGAACCCACCAGAGAAAATTACGATGCCCATTTGTGCCCAGCTCGCGGAGCATCTGGCAGACCGCTTCGGCACTGCGAAGGCTGGCAGTAACCGACTCTTTATATTGTTTGTCTTCCGGCGTCTGCGGGTTCATCCCGCGCATGAAGAATGATCGATGCAGGCGCACGACGCGGTTGTGAAGTACCGCCAAAACCAACGGCCGGTGATCTAGGACAGTTATGTTTCGGTGGCGCACGATATTTCCGAGGAACTCACACGACTGCAGGCGCGGGTTGGAGAAATCACATGTATGCGTAAGTCGATGAATCTCCTTCTGGAGGCCCGCGTCCAGTTGGAGAATCGTCGCATATCCGACAGGAGCACGTTGCCGGGTGAGGTCCGTGGCAACGCGCTGAAATTGGGCAAGTATATACAGGTTCTGATAAGGCCATAACCAGTTCAGTACGCGATTAGCCTGGTGAAGTGGATGTTACCTTTGTGTAACTGTAAACGGATATGTGATTCGGGGGATGTTCAGGAATCGTCGTCGAAAGGCCCAGCTCCTCTTCGTCGAGCTGGCAAGATATCAGCCGAGCGTAAAAAAACAAAGATTCATGCTCTCACATTTAACGGCGTATCAGTGTCAACTTAGCAGCGTGCCTGGTGTCAGATTGGCGACGGAACATGAAGAACGCAACGTACAACTGTTGAGATGGACCTGGCTCATCCCTGGAGACGCAGTGACGAACATCCAATCATGCACAAGACAGAAAAACCAGATCCGCTTAGCGAGCTCCCTCTTGAGGAGGCATGGCTGGGCGGGAAGGGCGGGATCGTCCGGCGGCATGGTGTCGGGGTCGCTTCCCAGCCTGTGCAGTCCCAGCAGCTGGCATATCCGTGTAGCAGCTGCGAGCCACACGAAGAAAGACGTCCCCTCGTCTGCGTCATCGGTGCTTTGTGATCCTGGACGCTCATAGCTAATCTTGAGAAGGATCGCTTGCACAGCGCGCAGTTGGGGTTTCGCGGCCCATGACGAGGCATTCAGGGCAAGCTCGGCGGTGCGAGACCACACTTGTGGAAGCCCAGCTACGTCGGAGGCAGGGTAATGCTTCAATGCCTCTGGCATGTTCGATGCGCTCAAACTCGACGTCGCCCAAACTAATACCTATGAACCGTCGGGTGTTGGAATTTTGAGAAGGTCGAGAAGCATACCATGAAATAACAAGCAAACCAGGCCTATTGGTGCGTTGAGACACAAAAGTGATTTTCAAATGGAGGGTAGACACTTACAGGATCGATAACATAGTCGGATCCCTTCTCGAAGGCCGCCCACAGCTGGCGACACTCGTCCAAAAATGTCGGACCGTGCAGGATCTTCGGAGAGGTCAATACTAAGGACTACAACGGTGAGTTTCTGCGCACATGATATATCCACGCAATCCTGGAGGGATGGTTACTGTTATTTCACGGAGAGCGGAGGAAACGAGATTTACTCTGACACAAAAATGTGTACCAACGCGTCGGATACGGGCTTGGTCGGAAGGCTCTTCAAAAAAGCGTCGTTTCCGGACTGGGATCCATGAAGAACAGACCGCTTTGGGGGATGATTCCCCATGAAGATACTAGTGAAGGCGCCGGGGACCGCAAGCTGGGAACAGCTTGAGCTCGTCATCGTATACATCCCCATGTACTCACCGAAGTATTGCGCGTCTGATGCGATTCAGGAACCTCCGCGTTCAAACCAAGGGTGAGGTATTGTCGCCGACCCAAAGCGAGGTCTTCCAGCGCCTGCGCGGCCTCCTCTGTCTCAGTATTTGGGGTAGTGACTGAGTAACTTGGAGATTCCGTGTAACTGGGCGTGCCTGCCGAGGATGCGCTAGTTGTGGGTATCCGATCCTGCTTGAGAATCATTTGTCGTTCGAGCTATTACGCGCGTCAGCACAGTCACGGGAGAAATTCGTCTGTCAACGCACAATCGTAACTCGACGCGTCAAATGCCCAATGGTCGCGGCAACATCGTCCGTGACATTCCCGACAAGAGTAGGAGCTTCCCAGACTTGGAATGCTAGTGAGCCGACGCGCAGAGCATTAGGGGCAGCGCTTACTGCACTCCTCTTTCCGCTCTGTGCAGCTTCAGCATCTCAGACGAGCCAGAAAAGACGAGTGGCTCACTGATACACCCTTCACACCGATCGCTGTCGATTTGTTCACATCGTCCTTTGCGACGTTGGCAAGCCAAACAAGAAGCCTTCTGGCGGACTCGTTTGCGCTTTGCAGGACGCGGTACTTCAGGCTCGAGACTTGGTGAGTTCATTGAGCGGGTCGACAAACCGCCATGAACAAAGCGAACGGATACAAAAGGGAGTAAATACCCCGGACAGTTGCCGGACGGAAGAAGGAGTGATCAAAGCAGGACGCAAGCGCGGGGAACGTTCCCCGTCGGCGATCGCCATTCCTTATGCGGTTTCGGTTGCGACGATCTCGTTTGACTTTAACCTCAACCATGTCTTCGTCTCGTCTTCCAAACTCGTGTTCCTACTTGGTGAAAAACCTCTGTTGGCTGAGAAGAAGCTGGCCTTTGAGACGCCAGCACTATGAAGCAGAGTACGCATTTATTCCCATCGCGGGTATCGCCGTGGAAAAGGTGCCATGGTATGGATCCTTGCCTTCTCACATACGATATATTGTACGATATATCATATCGGCCCAAGCATGCGGTGCTCCCAGCCTGCGCGCGCCGCCCTCCGCCGATGTTATATCGAGAGCCGAACTCGGGAGCAGATCCAAGAAGATTGTCGAGCGCTGTCGGGTGCACTTGCAGCAAAATCCATCTCGAGAAGTCTTCAGCCGAAGTCGACCTTTGCGAGAGAGACCGGTCCGAGGACAGTTCTTCATCGCTCCTCAGTGCTTGGCCGTTACCAACGTAAGACCTCCCCGTCGTGTTCGCGCCGTCGCGATTCGAATTGAATGGCCGACCCGCATATCAACAACAGTTTTTATCAGTAGAAATCTATTGGACCCGCCTCTATCAACAGCTCGGAGATGATTACAAGAGTTTGATAAAACGACGGCCAGTTAGCGCTTGGGACGGCGGAGATTCGTACCAAGAGCTGTGAAAGGCAATCGGAAAGGTTGTTCGCGAACTTCAGTGCGTAGAGATGTCTGTGCGGCAGCAAGACACGCTGCACCGGTGGTAGGCACCGCGGTGAGTGAGCTAACCTTTATTGACGACTGTCCAACCATCCAGAAAATATATGGAGGAAAATATGTCGCAAAAGTCCGATTTAGCTTGTAAGCCAAGATAGTGAATTTCTGAACCTTATACCCTAGACTCAACTCAACCTGTGCGTGCATTATCGATATTGGATTTGGAATGCAACCAGAGAGGGTCCTTTTGGGTTTTAAGTCCAAATATGGGGTTATAATCCTCTATAAGGATGCCTGTCGGCCTATAAAGTTCAGAGATTCGCTATAAGCCATTATAAGCCAAATCGGACTTTTGCAACATTTTAAGTCATTCAACACGGAATTAAACTCCCAGGCAGGTGAATTGCTTATTAGCTTGTTATGCGTCGACCTACGTTGCGAAAGAGGATGCTGCTTAGAGAAAAAGCCGCTCCGGCAGTGACATGCCGAATTGATCGTTTCGATGCGATCATTGGTCTTATCAACGGTGTTTAAAACCTGCTCAACCCTCTCAACCTCTCGGGCGAGTCCTCGGTCACTCGATTTTGCGTACAAGCTCATTATGCCCTACGGAGGAGGTGCAGCACGGTCGAACATTAGGGCCGTTCACAGTTCACTTTTTTCCACCCTTTTTTGCTCCCTTTTTTCTCCCTTTTTTGTATTGCTTCGGTTTTCCCCGGGATTTTTTTTCCCTTTTCAATTCTGTGATGCAAAAAGGGTATAAAAGGGAAAACACCAACTTCAAAGGTGAGGAATTGCCCAAATACCAGAAAAAAAGGAACGGAAAAAGGGCAGGAAAAAGTGAACTGTGAAACCCCCCGACAGAACTCCCTTTTTCGTGGCCTTTTTGCCTCCTTTTCTTCTCCTTTTCCAATGATCCGTGTATTGGATGCTTCTGGAGTATATTAGAGGCTTGCATAGCCCTATACACACCTCCAAGCTCACATGTTGCTGATAAGGAACTCCAATGACCGATATTTGCCCAGTTTGTTGGAAACAGCAAAAAGGGAGTGGAAAAGGGAACCAAAAAGGGGAGCAAAAAGGGAACCGTGAACGACCCTATTGAGCTGGACCTGATAATCATGTAAGTCCCGTTGAAGCCGCAAGCAGCCGCACATAAGTTGAGAGAGAAACTCGCGCAATTTTCCCTCCTCAAGCTGCTCTCCTCAATAAAAGGTTTTCCACTCCCACTTGAAAATTGGCCCTATGGCTCCCCGAAATGCAGTGATTACCGGCGCAGCCAGAGGGATCGGCCGGGCCATCGCCATGCGCCTGGCTTCCGATGGCTGCAACGTCGTGGTGAACGACCTCCCCAGCAACCAAGCGGCTTTGGAAGACCTGATCTCCGAAATCTCCTCAGCTGCCAGTGGTGGGAGGGCCACTTCGTTCGCGGCGGATATTACAATCGAACAGAACGTCAAGGATTTGGTTGAGAAATGTGTTGAGACGTATGGTACCCTGGATATTGCAAGCCTTCTCCATTTAGCTTCCTTCGAAAGTGCTTACATTCGAAATCTCAGATGGTCTGCAACGCCGGTAATTGCTGGGTGAAGCCAATGCTCGACTGTTAATTTCCTTCACCGACCTACGTCCATGAGTTCAGTTACTTACTTAATTTTCATCTCGCAGGCACCCTGGAGGACATGCAAAGCCTCTTCGATACGAACTTCCGCTCGGTATGGCTTGGATACCAATGCGCGGCTCGACAAATGATCAAACAAGGCAAAGGCGGCCGCATCATTGGTTTGCATATTATCCACTCCGTTGACAATACACCAGCCTGAAATATGTTCGTTTAGGGGCTGGTTCAACTGCGGCGAAAAAAGGGGAAAACAGAATCGGCCTTGGGAACTTGAAATCTTATGCGTGGGTTTAATAGGATACCCCAACATGAGCGTCTATTCTGCTTCAAAGTTTGCTGTCCGTGGGATCACTCAGGCCGCTGGTGTGTTTGAGCCTCCTCCACACATCCGAAGTCTGAATTTAGCTTCTTCACAGCTCAGGAATGGGGACCTCACAATGTTACGGTTAACGGTTCGTCTGGTTGCTTCAGATCAAAGTTGAACCTGAAGTTGAACGATGCCGCTAGCCTACTGTCCCGGTCTCATCATGACCCCTCTGGGTACGTCTTGACGGCTCGCAGGGCACATTCTGTAACGCGATGATACAGTTGAGGAGCTCGGAACCCAATTGGCTGCTCTCGCGAACCTAGTTGACGTCGATTCAGGCGATTTGGTTCGTTTCGTCTTGGGCCTTCTATTGCCACGATTTATAAACAATCTCCAGTGGGCATCGCTGCCTCAAGAGGAACGGTGAAACGAAGGATCTTGTCGGCCTCGTGTCCTTCCTTGCTTCAGAAGAGGGTGGATTTGTTACGGGCCAAAGTGTACGTTCCGAGGTTCTGGTCTGTTGAGCCTGCATTTATGTTGTTACTAGATCCTCGTCGACGGGGGGACTCTGTTCGATTAGACGCGTAAAAATCAAAGGGTCAGGATCTGTTGACGGTTGGCTGTTTGTTAGTTGGTTCAAGATAAAATCTTGATTGTTGCAGTAGAAGTAACTTTTTTGGCTGTTTGGTAGTCGGTTGAGTGAAACTTTGATTGTTGTCGTAGAAGTATGTTTTTTGGACGTGTTCAACCTGGGCATGGTTCAATTTACAGGATGGCTCTGCCTTCATATCGAGGCACGGGGTGTACTCGGACCGGATTCCCATTGCCTCGGTCACAATCACGGAGGCTTATTTGGTCCGTCTGTGGGCGTCAATCTTGAACGTAGGTACATAAATGGAACCCCACTTGAAGCAATCAACACGAACGCACCAAGCGAAAAGATGAAACTGGCGGCATTTTGGGCGTATCGGGCAGTCCCAGAGCACATCGGGCATCGTTGACGCGACAAATGGAAGCCGTCGCGAGGTTTTTATCTGTCTTTATGTGTGCAGAATTAATTTTGACCAGCTCTCCATACAGTCGGCCCCAGAATCGAACTCTCGATTCTTAACCGATTCTGTTTGAGAAGGAGGAGGAGGAGGAGGAGGAGTGCGGTCCCAAATTGGTTCATGTCTGACCACTTTGACTTTCCCTGATATAGGCGAAGTGAAGACTCCTGCCGCCGAATCCGCTGGCGACGAGAAGGAGGGACGCTGATACGTTCATATCGGTTCATTCGTCCGAGCTGCCCGAGTCGCAGATGAAAGTGGAGTCGAGTTACTCGAGTTGTCTCGTATATTGATGGCATCAAAATAAACATCGTCCTAGCAACCCAATTAGGAAATTGCCTTCGTCAAGGAAAAAGAAACTCCAGGCCATATCCTACAAACGTTGTTAAATAATTAACGAGCAGGAACACAGCAGTTAACGACAAATTAGGATGTAGAGTGGTTTTGGATCACGATTCACGAAGGCGGGGAGGGTATGTGCGTGCATAAGAAAGAGGAGACAATGCTGGATATCCAATATGTGAGCAAAAGATGCAAACGTAACGCTCTAGGGCCCGCCGTAGGCCATCTGCGGCCCTGGCGATGCGATGCGTCCTGGTCCCCCTCCATACGCCGCCTGCGGCCCAGGCGACCTCATGCGCGCCGGCCCTCCACCACCATACGCCGCCTGCGGGCCCGGGGACGGCGTCCGCCCACCAGCATACATCATCTGCGGGCCTGGGCTTGCACGACCCATCATGGGCGCGGGGCTCGCGCGTCCGCCGGGGCCTGCCATCTGGGTCATCGGGATCGCCTCGGTCTGTCCCCACTCGGGCGGCGGGGCGCCGTGGGCGTCGTTGAACGTCTGCGGGACGGGGCCGCGGTACGGGTCGTAGTACGCGCCGGCGCCGGTCGCCGCGGGGTCGTCGTGGTACGGCTGGTTGAGCCCCGGATTGAGGTGCGGGAGGGGCGGCACCGCGTAGGGGTCCTCGCCGTGGAAGTCGACCGACGACGCATTGAAGGTGTTGACGGACGGGGCGCGCGACAGGTCGTCTGCGTCGGAGAAGCCCGCGCGGCCGGTGTTGTGCACGGGCATGGCGTGGGAGTCGCTGTCGCCATTGTGCGCGTTGAGCTCGGGCCACTTGATGTTCTCGCTGTCGTCAAAGTCCGCGCCGCGCTTGCGGGTGAACTTCCACACGAAGAAGCCGATGAGGCAGACGAGCGCGGTGCCGCCTGCAACTGCGAGGCCGATGATGCCGCCCGTGCTCAGGGTGCTGCCACCACCGCTGTTCGAGGCCCCCGAGGTCGCGGAGCTGGACGCAGAGGAGGAGCTCCCGGTGACCGCGGGGGTGGATGTAACCGTTACATCGACCGTAACTGCATCTCCCGCAGAGTCTGTCCCCACCGACTGAGAAATGGATGGAGGAGCGGCTGAAGTGGGAGTAGACGGCGGGGGCGTGGAGGACGCTGGCGGAGGTGTTGCAGACGCCGACGTGGGTGGAGGTGCAGAGGATGTTGGGGGATCGCTGCTGGTCGGCGGGACTACTACTGGGTCTGAGGAACTGGGCGTCACAGGAGTTGACGAAGGAGGTATGATAGGGCTCAGTGGGTTGCTGATTGAGGCGCCAGCAGGGTCCGAGCTCTGGGCTCCGGCGACGAGGGCGACGGTGAGCAAGTAGAGAACATTACACGGCTTCATCGCCGTCGTCGTCGTCGTCTGTGAGGAGGAAAGGAGTGACTGTCACTGTCCCTGTCACGTCTCCATGAGGCTGTCCGCATCACTGAAAAATTTGGACCGACAGGGACCGCCTCCTCCGCAGTTACGGGATTCATGCAGGAGTGTTCCGTCGGTGCCATGGATCGACAGTGTACGCTCTATTTTTTGAAGAAAACATCACGGAAAAAATCGACCTCGCCGATCTATTACGAGTCGGCCGTCTTCCAGCAGAACAGTTCCCGCCGCAAAAACAGGCCAAGACATCCATCTGGGTCGCCGTAAGTATCACAAACATGTTTTGCATCCAACATCCAACGGCAAAGGATCCCCGACTTGCACTGGAATGACTCTTGTATCTCCCCTTGTCTGCTGCGGCAATTCCGAATCGGTGTACTTCCTTCCTTCCTTCCGCACGCATTCCGTTCGACAAAAGGAGGGCGTTGAACGACACTATTTTCTATTATCCGTTCCGACGGTGTCCGTCTTACCGGAGCGCCAAGCATGCAACAATCACTGATATATCTTTGGGCACTCATCTTAATCACGGCAACGACTGAAAGCTTCGACTCGAACACTTTCTACTCGCACGAACTAATGCCCGTGGCCGAAGCCTTGAGACTCCGCTCGGGCACCTCTGACGGCTATAATTTTCCACTGGTATTTGCGACGAATCCCCTTTCCAACACCAAGATGATACTAGTATGCATCGGCTCTCCTCGACTTTCGTAAATTTAACGGACGAGGTCGCACCCCTATTTAGCGGGGAATCCAGACTCGCCTATTTCCTGACATTTGACGGACGGGATTGGACCGAAATACGGCATCTGTCAAGGACGGTGAGAGGCTTTTCGTTTTCTTTCTATGACCCCGACCTTGACAGAATACATAACAAAGACGACGTTGGGATCGGGTTTCCCAAAAATTTCCCCGCAAGCACTTTGTTCACATGGCAGGTCAAACTTGGGTCAAACTCAAATCGAACTTGACACACGACTCCCAGATTCTCAAAAAGAAGGAAGGACGCCGCGTTTTCCATAATGTTCAAGATTGACGCCCACAGACGGACCAAATGAGCCTCCGTGATTGTGACCGAGGCAATGGGAATCCGGTCCGAGTACACACCATGTCTCGATATGAAGGCAGAGCCATCCTGTAATTTGAACCATGCCCAGCTTGAACACGTCCAAAAAAAACATACGTCTACGACAACAATCAAAGTTTCACTCAACCGACTACCAAACAGCAAAAAAAAAGTTACTTCTACCGTAACAATCAAGATTTTATCTTCAACCAACTACCAAACAGCCAACCATCAAGCAGATCCTGACCCTTTGATTTTTACGCGGTCTAATCGAACAGAGTCCCCCCGTCGACGAGGATCTAGTAACAACATAAATGTAGGCTCAATAGACTACACTTCTGGACTCACGCTTTGACCCGTAACAAATCCACCCTCTTCTGAAACAAGGAAGGACACGAGGCCGACAAGATCCTTCGTTTCACCGTTCCTCTTGAGGCAAGATAGCGATGCCCACTGAACATCGTTCATAATTCGTGACAATAGAAGGACCAAGACGCAAACAGAATCGGTCAAGAATCGAGAGTTCAATCCTGGGGCCGACTGTATGGAGAGCTAGTCAAACTTGATTTTGCACACATAAAGACAGATAAAAACCTCGCGATGGCCTCCATTTGTCGCGTCAACGACGCCCGACGTGCTCTGGAAGTGCCCGATACGCCCAAAATGCCGCCAGTTTCATCTTTTCGCTTGGTGCGTTCGTGTTGATTGCTTCAAGTGGGGTTCCATTCATGTACCTAGATTCCAGCGGCGAAGTAATCGCGCCGTTGACGACGGAGCAGAATTGCAGGTCAAGTAAAGTAGTTGCCCGCAAGCTTCGAAGAAACGGCAAGATTTTGCAAGTCGTCAGCAAGTCGTCAGTCTCCATTGTAAGTACCGGCGACCTATAAGATGCAGCCCAGTTTCCGGCTCGTTTCCGATAAAACTGCTTCCGACATGTCTGGAGCGGAAGATTTCGATCCTCGCAGATTGTTCCCGAAATAATCCCACTTTTCTTCCCTCGCAGGTTGCTCGCAGGTAAGTACAGTTCTGGGACTGAACCTTTTCTGAGGCAAACTTTTTTCCAGAGTGTGTTGAACGGTGGGTGAATGATGGTTGAGTCAGGAAACCGGACTGACCAGTGACTTCAGAGTCGGCGTCGCGGACGTCGATTTTCCGGGATTACGATTTCCGGCAACGATCTACCTGGTACCATGCACGAGGCGTCGGGCATGTTGCGGTCCTTCCGTCTTACGAGTGGTCTTTTACCAAACTGGTTTTTAGGTATAAAACCCTCACCGGACATATTCAAGTCGTCATTCAACCCCCTCACATACTATGGCAGCCATCTCCGCATCTACTAAAATCGTGCTCGTTACCGGCGCAAACAAAGGCCTGGGATACGAGACGGTGAAGCAGTTCGCTCAACTCGACGGATACCATGTCCTCCTCGGCAACAGGGATGCTAGCCTCGGAGCGAAGGCGGCAGAGACCCTCCACAAGGACGGTTTATCTGTGGAGCCCCTCACACAAGTCCATCGAGGCTGCAGCAGAGACTGTCAAATCCAAATTCGGCCGCCTCGACGTCCTCATAAACAACGCCGGGATCGCAACCGACAACGCCGACCCCTCGACCACCGTGCCGCTCCTCTCCGTCCGCTCGATCTTTGAGAAGACGTTTGCCGTGAACACGTTCGGCGCCGCTGTGACCACGGAGGCGTTCATCCCGCTCCTCGAGAAATCCTCTGCCGCCCGCATCGTGTTCATTTCGTCCGACATTGGCTCCTTGGGATTCCGTGCGGACCCCGAGGGGCGGTTCAACTTTGCTGATTTCCCGGCGTACCGCTCCAGCAAGGCGGCGTTGAACATGATCGCGCTGGGATACGCGTACCGGTTCAGGGAGAAGGGGTGGAAGGTCAATATGCACAATCCTGGGTACACGAAGACGGATCTGAACCACAACACGGGGACTGGGACGGTGGAAGATGGGGTCAAGGGTGCCGTGCGACTCGCCACCCTTGGAGCTGACGGCGAGACCGCGACGTTCTCTGAGAAGGAAGGTCCCCTGCCGTGGTAGACTAGTCCTAGATGCACAAATTTGACGTCAGTGTTCAATTCAACCCAACATGAATCCAATTATAAGCACTACTTTCCGAGCTATAGTTTCAACTCTCGTCCGCCTTCACTGTCAGGCGCTGGGTCGACGTAGCGGTAGGGGATGCAGAAGCGCATAGAGGTTGATTTGATGTATACTTAGCTTCCGGACTAAAACGCGCAGATTAATTGAAACATTTCAACCACCAAGACCAACACAAAACTCCGCGTCTGATTACGAGCAACATTCCAGCCAGTAGCAGCCCAAACTTGGACACAGCGTTTGGTGATTGCAACCCAGATTCCAGCACGGAAAATAAAAACCCCAGAACTACAACTTGACTACAACCTTTAAAGTCTAAACTCGGTTCTAGTAGCTCGCGATGGTAAATTTGCAATCCTCGCCTGGGATCGTGAAGTGGTAAGAATTTCGAGGCAGAGTACCGGAGACGCATCGGATACACCCAGAGTTGACGGAGGGAAGAGCTGCCGCAAGAATGGCAAAATCAATGTTGTGGCAGGGAGCAGGAGTGATTGCTTGGCTCGCTTTGTTCCTACGCGGTTTAGCCAAATATGTCAGCACAGCTCTCACCGCCACGTCTACTTACCATCGTCGCGTCGTTTCCATCTCCCTTCCAGCAAATTTACACGAAACTTGCTGGAGGCACCAAGCCAGTACAAAATCGCGTTCCTGTACCACCAGAATTGCTGAACGCGGGAATCTGGTCCGCCACCGGTACTCTCATTTTTGGGCATGCCTCTCGTCGTCGAGGACGACATCGATGCCTACGGTCTGGACGAATTCTCTGCGGACTTTCTGACGGAGTTGGACAAAGCCGAGGAGACTTTCCCCTCCAGGTATGTCACCCTGACATTATTTCACGCCGCTGGTAACTGAGCCCGCCAGCTTTTGTCCCCCGCCGCCTAATACCGTGCAAGAGATTGCGGACGACGACGAATATGACAGTATGTTCTTGGAGCCTTGCTCTCAAGAAATGAGCCAAGCCCTGGACGAAATGGAACGGCCAGACTTTGTGCCCATACAAAGCTCATCGCAGCCAACAATGCAGCGAGACCCGTCGCCATCTGTCCTCTGCGGACAATTGAGACCGCCCGCGAGTACCGCGCCGGCTCTGTTTGGGAACAACACGTGGGGCCGCTCATCCGACTCGACTTCCAGTACATGCCCGACCTTGGTGTCAAGGTGCGCTCCAAAATCTTGATTTTCATCGTTTTTTTTCTGATATTTCTGGTTTTGATGGCTCGCCGACCAGGTATGGTATGCGCTATTTTTTTCTCGCGGGTCTGATAGTCCACAACAGCGACTCCGTAAAATCAGAGCCTTCGTCACCACCAGCACCCAAATCCTCACCGCCATCTAGCCCTTGTCCCGTGAAAACCAGCCCGTCGCGTAAACGCGCGCGTTCAATAGTGGATAGCGTGTGTCATTTCATCACTCACTCCGATTTTTGACTCCCATTCCCATGTCTTAGGACTCTGACGACGAGGTAGATTCTAAAAAGGCCAAGCCCGCCCCTCCTACCCACCTCTCCCAATTTTTCGCCGCCTACCCTAAATACGAGTACGATCCCGCTGGCCCAGCGTCGCAGCAGTTCCACAAGCTCCGCCGCATCTACAAGTTCAACAACAAGGCGTCCAATGAGGCGTACGACGGGTACAACCGCGCCCTCGGGCTCACATTTAGCCAAGAGTATGGTGACGACGTCGACAGTTTAGAAAACTGGCAGGGGCTCTGCCGTGCCGTCGAAATCGTCCCCATCCCTGAGACACTCGAGGAATGTGAATACGTGCGTCCCTCTATCTACCTACTCCGTCCACACTAGTACATAATCCTGATTCCACGCAGGCGATCGAGGACTCGCACGTCAACCTCATAGACTTGGTGGATCTCACGACGACTAGGGAGCGGGTCCACCGGTTCAAGACTGAGGGCGCGCTCGGCGTCTACACCAAGAAAACGGGGAAGTTCTTCCCGAGGAAGCGAGCGTATAAAGGGCCTTTACTTCGCCATCTTTTACGCCGGATCCTCAACCCGCCTCCGGAGAATCTCATGCGCCGCGGGGGACGCTGGGTCGAGCGGGAGGCGTAAATTATTCTTGGGTTCCCGTGATGTTATCTTCTCGTGATTCTTGCTTCATTTTTGTTCTATGTGTGCAACGCCCACTGCGGCTTGATTCGCTGACTCAAGTCTACTTTAGAATTGTTGCAACAACCATTCAAAGTACATACGACATAATTCTCATCGAGACTATACTGAGACCACAAGACTTTCCATAAACCCAGAATACGCCAAAAAGATCTATTACTACCGCCCACTGAGCTTGTGGCTAGATCGACCAAGTAACACCGATCACTCCGTCATTAACATAGTTCCCGTCTAGCCCAGCGATGGCGCCCGAGGTCAAGTCAATTCCATTAGAGCCCTGGCATCCGGGGCATAGGTCGGCGACGGTGACTTGTATGCTGGCCCCATTGTCTAACGAGATATGTTGAAAAAAACTTTCCTTCTGGTGCGACAGAGTAGCTGAAAGAAAATGCTCACAGTTGACCGTCATGGTTTGCCCGCAATGGGCGCCGCCATCCCAATGTCCTGCCCCAATCGCAACAGCGTAGTCCCAGTTCTGGATAGTCCAACCGCAGGCGCCAGTTCCGCCGTTGGGGTCGTAGTAAGTTGCTGACGGATTTTTTCGTTATGGGCCTGAGGAATATTCAACGAAATGCAACTATACCAAGTCCGTCGAAGGATCCAATCCCTCCACCGCCGCTACCGCCGCCACCGCCACCGGTAGTGTCACAGTAGATGCTGGCGATCTAACAAAATGGAGGTGAGTTGGAGGAGTTCAAAGCCGAGTGAAAGGTTAGCGGACAGCAAGACCCCAAGGATTGTCGGTGGCCCATCCCCCAGTCGAATCGCCCGGGAATGTGAAGGTCCAGGTAGAACCGGAGCACCAGTCACCACTTTGAATTTAAAGTGAGCTGTCCGTGTTATAAGGCGAGGAACCAAGAAGAGACGAACGAGTACGCTGTAAAATGAGAGCACACGTCAGATAGCTATAGGGAGAAGCCGCGGAAAATTAGAGGACATGCGCACCGGTGCAAGTGGCCCCTTCATCAGGGCCAATACTTTGAGTGTCGTACTGCCAGTCGGGGAGATTATTGCAGGAATTGGCCGCCGAGATGGTGGTACAATCGCCGCCCCAGCCAGTTTGAGGGCAGATGTAAACATTGCCCGGGGTGCGTTTCTGGGCTCTCTGTTAGCACTACCAACAGCAAAAATATCGCTGAAGTACCGCTAGCTCGACCGGTGTGATGCTCTCGGGTGAAGCGACAGGAGAAGCGCTCACTGCAGTGGAAAAGAGAGTCGCAAGGACAGCAGTGAAAAACTTGGAGAAGTGCATGTTTAAGCTGTTTAAGCAGAGGATGAATCCAGCTTAGGATATTACAGACTTGCGTCTGGCTTTTATACCAGGCCATGGGCCGACAAGGAGAATAGGTTCCTCCTTGTAGATAATTCAGGGCAGACTTGTGCTCTCTTGCCGATAATATGGGCGCCGGCGCTGTTGAGGCTTGACGTTTGCGCGCCCGGTTGTAAACCGTTTACTTATCGATGTCGATTAAATGTGACCCCCCTGACCTAGACTCCGTCCGCTGAGCACTCAAGATTCCAGCATTCTCTGCATTCAATAGTTCCTCGTTGACGAGTTGCTAGGGAGAGAAACACGGAATACATATGTATCCTTGAACGTTCGTGTCGGTGATTGACGTACCGAATGCGGTTCGGTAGGTTTTCACAATTAGTACTTGCGTTGTCTCGGTTGATGACTGGAGTAAGGTTTGCCAAGGCAGCTACCAAGACGTGGTGGCAAAGCGGCACATGTTCTCTTCATTGATGTATTCGCCGACCTTGCTGAAACCGGGGTGATAGGTACCATCAATACGAGTAGACCATTCCCTCTGAAAGGGAGGGATGTCCAGGAGTTGAGCGCTGGCGCCAAGTGAAACTGCCATGTCTGCCACAGTGTTCCCAACAGTCCAGATCGTTGTGAAAGGTTTTGAACCCAATATGAACCACGCTGATGCGGTTGTTCTCACGGTTGATCTTGCCGGCGTCAAGGATGCCGAAGGTTCGGCAGTGTCGGCATTGATTGGTACCCCGGAATTCCTCGAGGTTAGACGAAGGGAACGAGACGGATAGGCAAAGGGTCCTCTCAGAAATATGAATATGGCCCGATATGTGGAAGGGCAGTATTTTCAACAAATCGGCTGCCCGATACGGTGACATACCACAGATTGGAGAGACGGTAAAATCAGCCCCGGAAATGATTCGCACCGGAATGCGCAGAATAATAGCTATGTGGATAGAGAGAGCCCGCCCAGCAGCCGCCCAGAGCTACGGGATTTGGGTATTTGACCGTCGGCCGTGGTCGTGAGACCCGCTCGTGACTCGCTTCCGGATTGGGATGCATATGGTGATGCCATCATTCGCTCAGCAGAAATCCATCCAACCCGGCCCCTAACAAAGTCTTACATCGAGAATTCGAGATGCCCCAGCTGCGGTTTCTCGGTATTGGACACTACATCCGTTCCGTTTTCTCCGTATCCAGAGCTTCTGAGCTCATACACTCCCTCGCCTTCTGAGGCTGCCGCGATCCAGACGGCGATTGACACAGCTGACCAAAACATCTGGGCAATCGAAGAAGAAATGGAGCGCTTTGGGCGAGCCTTGAACGCGCATTCCGCCAGACGTCGAGAACTCCAGGAGTTTGGGCTGAAGCAGTGGTGTTGTCGGCGCTCCGAAGACTACATCGGGTTTTACGCAACTTGCGCGTGAGCTCTCGTACGCGCTCGTACGCGCTCGCACGAGAGCAAAAAGAACCAAAGACCACGCGATCACGAGCTATGTCCGTGATGTCCACGCGAGCATCATATATTTCCTTCCCTCGAGGCACACAAGCCCAGGACACCGTGCAGAGCCATAAACCCCACACTGAAAAGTAGTTTGCGAATATATAGAGGATACTTGAGGCTCACCAGCTCGAGGAATGAGAGAAACAAAGATCAAAATTAGGCGGAGACGAGATTCACGCGACATCACAAGATCAAAAGAACGCGAGCAGATTGTCATATTGCTGATGGACCCAACGAGCTCCTCGTGAAGATTTTTCTGGCATGCCGGGAGGACACGGCCTTACATAGGAGTTGGGGAGCTACGCTTTGATTCAAGCTGGGTTATAACCAGGGTCTGTGGGCTTTGGAGGGAAGTGGCCAAATCGACGCCCAGCCTATGGGCCATGATAGATGTTTCCCGCTGGAGCAAAGGCTACACGAGTGAGCGTTGTCTCATTCACCTGTTGTCACGGCAGATCCAATGGTCCGGAGCGGTACCTCTCACTCTGCGGTGGGAAAAGCCGAACATCCTTTCCGAAGAGGGCAGACACTCGATGCTAGAGCTCCTCTTGTCAGTAGCACATCGCTGGCGAGACGCGGATCTCGTCCTCTCTCTCCAAGACTACGCGGATGTCTTTAAACATTCCCGTTCTTTCCCTCTATTGCACAAACTTGGACTCTCTCGGACTGAACCAAGCTCTCGGGAATACACATTCCCGGCTTGTCCGCTCTTGCGTGACTTAGCATTACCCCCTCAGCCTTCTCTCGAGCGCTTGGATTTCCCTTGGGCACAGTTGAGAACTTGCCGTTTCTCCGCATCCCCTCCACAAGACGTCCTCGCGCTCATTCGGCTCATGCCAAATCTTGTTGAAGCTTCGATCGAGCGCACGCTGAATATCGAGCACCATGACCACACCACAACTACATCTCCGACCTTGCAAAAATTATCCATAGCGTTATATGGAAGCGGCACGGGGGCTTTGCTTCATGCCCTCGTAGCGCCTGCTTTACAACATCTTATCGTGGAGAACAGTCACTTGGGTCCCGAGCTCCACAGTTTCCTCGCCCGCTCGCGTTGTACCCTAACCAGCGTTCGTTTCCGATACATCATGCTACCTGGACCGAGGCTGCTTGAAATTCTGGCGTCAACCCCAGACCTCACCCAACTCGCCGTCCTTGACTCAGACATGGACGTATCGGAGGCGTTCATCGGCGCGCTGATGGCAGACGTCCCCGGCTCCGCTACGCTCGTCCCACACCTAGCGTCACTCTCCCTTTCCGGCAACTTTATGTGCGAAAACAGCGTTCTCTTGCAAATGCTACACAGCCGGTGTGCTACCACGGGAAGGGGAAAGTTACTCTTCGCGCGCCTCCGTCCGCGGTACGGATCACCGATTATTCCGTGTGTGGACGACTTGACTTGCGTGCCGGAGGCTTCGATGTAACGGTAGCCTAACACGACATCAAGTGGAATCCAATTTTTTGTAATAGCGCTCCGACATTTGCGGCGTCACGGTGTAGTATGCATTGGTCAGGCCGTTCATATCCTAACTTGTTTCCGCCGAATGTTGTTTCGAGTATGCGTCCCGTCCCGTCTATCACCAATTGTTGAACGAAATTACAAAGAGGTTTGCGCTTCGTCACTGCATAGACTGCTTGCATATTATCGGCGAGTCAAAAAGCGGAGAGTTTGCACGTGATCATCCTGGCTTGCGATTGATTCAAGTCTTCGAGTTTACTCCAAAGCCCAGAGGTCAAGCAGATGATTGTGCATTATCTTTTATTCAGTGGTATGTGATGTAGTTATCGACACAGAGTTGACAAGAACCGAGACCCTAGTAAAACAGATTTCGAAGATCGAAAGTGTATGGCGTGGCAGAGAGAGAGAGAGAGAGAGAGAGAGAGAGAGAGAGATACTAATGATACAGTAGGTGGCAGTGGTAGCGAGAGAGCGAGAGTCGATGGATGTGGAGGAGGATGAGGATGGGGAAGTAGCTGGGAGGCAGCGGAAAGCGATTGAGGCAGGCATGTAGACGTGGGTATGAGACGGGTATGCAAATGAGTGGAATGTAAGGTATATGGGGGCCGATTAGGGATTATTGCGTATCGGGCTTAATCTGCCGGGGAATGTCAGTGCACGGTCAGGGAGCATGGGAGGGAGGAACGCACTATATAGAAATACAGTTGTTATTTGTTGCTGCAACGTTTCAGGTGACGGTTAAGGACGCCTTGGGTCGTAAAGGCCATGGTGCACAGCGAGCACCGGTAGGGACGGTGCTTGTTGTGCGAGTTGATGTGGTCTGCGGGGGATAGCGGGTTAGCAAGAGGAGGGGCAGCGAGGAAAGGCACGTACTGATGAGGTTGTGCCTCGCGGTGAAGGTCGAGGAACAGCTGGGAAGCGGGCACGCGAAGGCGGCCTCGTTCATCCGCCGCTTGGTGCTGGCTTGCCTGATCTTCTTCGAGGCGACCTCAGCCTTAAAGGCTGGAGCCGTCGGAGGCTGTGCGACGCGAAACTCTTGCTGTGAGCCATCTCCGCCGTCCGTGGTAAGGTAGGGCGTCGACGCCTCTACTTTCACCGAGAACATCCCCCGACCGCTGAGGGGATTCGGTACGGGCTTGGCACGCCTGCCCCTCGTCGGTGCGCTGGAGGCACGACTGAGGGTCAGCCCAGGTGTGAGCCGCTCATCCGAGCCCCGGATCGCAGTGAAGGTGCGGCGGCGCCCGACGGAGATGCCTTCGTCGCCTGTCTCGGCATCTTCGAAGGCTGAGGAAGACGGGGAGGGGGAGTTGGGAGAGAAAGAAGCAGGAGTCTGTACATCGTTGAAGAAGACAGCGCCGTGCGGAGAGGCCTCCCTGGAGGAAGCACGGGAGCCGTTGCTGACGCTGCGCGAGTTCGGGATGCTTAACGTCGAGCGGTGCTGACCACGGCCGCGGCCCAAATCCTGGCCGGGGACAATGGAACTGAGATCGGAATGGCTGCGCGACCGCCGGCTGGAGCAGGCGGGCCTACGTTGCAGTCCCACCGTGGGAACCGTCAGGAGTGAGGGGCTAGGCGGTGCTCGCTCTTCTGCAGAAGACTGCCCGACAGGACACACCCACCCCGATGTTAGACCGCCTAGGGTAGCCATGTTATCGGCAGCAGCGTCACTGCCTTGTTGGCTCTCGGTCCCCCAAGTCGCATTAGTGCCGAACGAATCGTAATTGGTTTCGGCATCGGCGACAGAGATCTGGACCTCCGCACTGTTGGAGTACTGGTACTGGGTGAAGTCCTCTTGTTGCTGTTGCTGAATGGCGTCGTTGTGATAGAACTGAGTATCAACAGTGGGGCCACTGAAGGATGATGAACGGCCGCGGCCGACACCATCTACCCAGAGCTCTGCCGGAGACACATTCAGGGCAGAGTGGCTGGAACTGCGGAGGCGAGAGATGGGGGCGCTGGGTAGCACCTCAGAAGCAGGATAATGCTCGTCGTCGAACGCGAAGTTATCGAGGGCGGACGTGATGGGCGACAGGGAAGGGGATAAGGCTGGTGAAGAGTGACCAGAGAATCCTTGCTGGTGCCAACTTGGACTGAATTCGTCAGGGGAAACTAGGATAAAAAAACATTATTGATGAGGCCCACCATTGAAGAGTCGACTTACTGTCACCAGAGAAGCTAGAGGCTGGACTCCAAGAAGAAAAGTCGATGGGAGAGCTTCGGCCTGAGTTGTCGGACGGGCTGGTATACCTGTAGTTCGTTTGCAAAAAAGGTAGGTCCTCTAAGGGTGACAGCTCTGCGGAGGGGGACAGCTCTGAGTCGAATGACTGCATAGGTGGGTAGCCACCGCCCAAGTTGAAAGTCAGGTCTGAACAGCAGTAAGTGTCATGTTGGAATCAAGTTGAACAGCTTCTGTACCAAGCCCAGACGATCCGCAGTAATTATTGTTATTGTCGTTGTACATCCCTGACGGACTACTCAAGATAAGTTTGCGTTGGATGATGAGTAGCACGCCAGCACTAACAAGTAGAGAGCCTGCTCATCGACAGGTGGTTCGACATGGATGGTTGGAGCGTAGTGGTCGGTCATGATTGGGGAGGGGAGAGGGGGGAAGCGCAGCTGTCGAGACGTGGCCTTCACACCTTTCTTTTAAGGAGAATGGACTGCCTCATCCATGGCACATGAACCGGGCTGTGTTTTCGAGAAAGCGTGTTGCCTTCCTGATCAGGACGCGGCGGGCAGTGCCATGATTGATCCCGGCCGCCTTCCGATCCCCTTCGCGCCTACGAAAGCTGTTGAAGCACACCGACTATTCACCATTAGACCCTCAAGTGACCTTCTTAATGTCGAGGTGTCAGTGGAGGGCAGTACCGCAAGCGATGTCCGAACCCCGTCCGCGGGACACCATGACAATTTAAAACGAATTCATCCGAAAACCCAAAGTTATTGATAAAGAGATAGCGTCGAGCGTAAGGGTATGTATGGACGATGGTATGTGTGAGCCACAGCAATACGAAAGCAGGAACGAAATTGAGAGAATCCTTGGATAAGCGCCGCCGCACCGCATCCTAATCTATGCCTATAATAGCAGACGCCCGTACTAGACGCTGGCCGGCAATGCGGACGTGCCACGTCGACATCGCCCCCCGATGGCCGTCTGTACCCAGTGTTAAAGCACGACACGATCGCAGTGATTAGGAACAGACCTCGGAGCACTAGGAGGATTTGTTCTTCAGGCACTTGCCCCGATGTCTGGTCAAGACGTGTTTCGTGCCAAACGTGACGCCGCACAAGTCACACAGGAAATTCTTGACCGATTTATGGGAATTCTCATGATCTGTAAGGTATAAGGGGGATGAATCGAAGAGGGCGAATGAGAAACCCACTCAGTAGATTGTGCTTTGCGGTAAAGTCGGCGCCGCAATCATTGCAAACGAAAGCCCCGGGAGTTGTCTTGTCCTTGCGACGATTGCGCGCGGCACGACGTCCCGCATCTGTTCCCACCTGGCGACGAATATCTGGCTTGTCCTCGACAGCCTCACCGGACCAGCGGGACGGCGATATGCCGCCTTCAGCGCTGTAGCCTTCGCTGGAGCTCGTAGCGATATTCGGGGGACGCTGCGCGACCCGCCCGCCGGGGTAGAATGCATTCTCCTCTTGTCGATATGAGCCAAAATCGCCATCCCCGAGAAAGCCATCCGCGGCAGCGCCACCCTGCAGACTGAATTGCTGGGTGAGATACGGGAGGTCTTCGCCCTGGCGGCTTGCTGGGCGCTGAGTATCGTCGGAATAGATAGTGGGCGAGACCCCCGCCGAATCCTCGCAGGTATTTTCTTCGAGGGGGGAACTGGGCGGGGGGGAGACAAAGTCGAAGGAGTCGGCCTCCCAGGGGAGATTGGGACTGGACGGCGGAATGGACGAGGTCTCGGAGAATCCTGAGGACGATGCATGGGAATGCCTGTACCTGTACCCAGGAAGGAAGAGCTCTCCGTTCGCACCCCACGGGGCAAGCGACATAGGAGGGTGCAATAAACCATCGGACGGTGGCAGCCGGGGCTCATCGCCATGAAAACTGCTGCCCATATCTTCGCGATCGAATACGAGCTCGTTACCATCCCACTCAAGACTGGAAGCGGAGGATGTAAAGCTGCTGTAAGACGATGCATGACGAAGTCTGGACGTCACAGCATCGGGAGGGAAGAGGAAAGTTCCTGACGCCCAAGGGGGCAACGGCGAGGCGGGCGAAGGCGGGATGGAGCCATACGACGGAGCGTCGATCGGGGAAGAATAATCGTCTTCGACGGCGGAACCTTCGAGCTCGTTAAATTGCCACGTCAGGGGTGGCCGCTCAAAAGTGTTGTCGGAGTGCGTCCGGGGACGAGACCCGGGAGCAGGAGAATTGTAATTAAAACTTTGACTGCGTGGACCGTGCGCATGGGTGTGCTGTGGCAGAGCCTGCAGGCCAGAAGGTTGGTGCGCAAACATGTCGTCGTCCTGGCGCCTCGTATAGGGACCGTAGTACACAACACTTGAGGGAAACTCGAGTCAATTGCGAGAGTGGAGGGGAAGGAAGAAAGGGCTTACGGGGAATTCGCTACAGCAATATCGGGATGCATCCTTTCTGACTTAGGGTGCGCTGGGCGGCTGTCCTCGAGCGGGCCTTCCACATTGATATCTATGGTGTCCGACTCGGCGGAGGAGCGATCGACTGAGCTCAAGTCATCGGCAGGCGGCCCAGACGGCGGAGGTGGGTAGTACAGAGAGTCATAAGGAAATTGGTCCATAGCTGCGCGTCTTAAAGAAGAGATGTAGTTGCAGAAGGAAGGGGGTGAAAAGCGAGACTCACCAAAGAACACGAGCGAGCCTATACCCACAGCTGCTCAACAGCATGACGCTGTTAAGGCTGTGGAAAATGGAAGATTACCCACCCACCGCCCCACGGAGAGTCTGTCCCGATAGACGCGTCGGGGGACTGCCTACTGTGGGTCCACTCAGCGTGAAATTAACTGGTGCAGCGATGGCAAGATGTACCTTCGTTGAGATGTTGATCAGAGTTAACCTCCCATCCGATTGTCAGGATGGAGGGTCACGGCTCCGCGGTGAGCGTGATGACAAGCCGGTTTGCGGAACATTCAAAGCGGGAGAAGGAGGTTTCTTCAACAGCGGCAGGGCAGAGCAGGGCAGTGAAGGCCAGAGTTAAGCGAAGGCGGCGGTGTATTTGGGTCCGTAATGCACAAAGTTTTGGGGGAAGTGCCGGGGTGGACTCGGGATACGCCGACTGGTGACAAGGTTAGGGTGGAGGGCTTCCGGCAAGACGTACAGGGCCCGACACACTCCACGCATCACTAAAACCTCTGAAGTGCACTGCATATCGTCGTGCCTGAGAACTGCCTGAGGAAGACCTAGCCCCGCCCCAGGACTGGATTGAGACAGCAAGCCTCCTTGGAGTAACGATTCGGGGCCTCGCCACAGGTGGGGCAGAGTAAACCGGACCTTTTGAAAACGTGCATGTGGTAGAGAAAAAGGGTGGGATCACGGAGGCCTCTTTCCAGCAAGAACATAAGTAGGCTAGGACAACGGCGGCTAACTGTCGAATCGGAAAATAAAACCATGGCCAGATGTTGCCAATGGAGAGCCAAAGCCGAGCTGAATCGGAGATATCTGGACAGGTTTGGGCGTCAGATTTTGAGACGCTGAGAAAGAAAAGCCTGGATGAGCACGATAAACGCTGGAGTTGAGATCGATTGCAAGTTGAACGTCGTTACGTTGCGAAAGAGGCGCGCAAAGGTCAGCTGACCTTTCTCACGGCCCAGTTTGTAGACGCCGAAGCCTGCTGGCATGAGGCCCGAGGCGATAGTAAGCATACATGTAGACCGTTGGGATAATCTAGTAGCCCGCTCAAGCGGCAGGGCCCACTATCTATCTGATCCTTGTCTGCTCCCGTCGTCCCGATGAAGACTCAGGAAAACACAGTATTTTTCTTTTGCCGTTAATTTGTGAGGGTGGTAAATTTCATTTGCCAACCTCGGCGGACGTCCATCCACAAATAAAAAAGTTTATGGAAGGCTCGGCACCCTCGCCCGACCTTCGGTCGGCTCGAGGGCCTCGCGTGGAGCGTTCACGCATGTGTTTGCCCGGAGTATATTTGCTTCTGCTGCACAGCAGACATGTACATGAGTACAAGGTAGAATTTTGTGCTTGTAGGGTGCACAGCTGTTGCTGGTGCAATGCAGAATCAATTCAACATCTGCTGTGGCTACTTCAAAAGTTCTAGTTCGCGCAGGGTCTATGACTGACAATCAAGTAAGTAGGCGATGCCACTGGGACAACACTGGGAGCCTGTAGGAGGTAACAAGTTCAAATCAGCTTTGATGAAATCAACCGTAACTTGGCTTTCCCGACTTCTTTCCTCAATTGACAACACATTCGGAATTGACAATCATTGTCCTCTGCAGTGAATAGGGGCCCAAATGACCCTGTATCACGTGCACTTTGGGTTCTGCAAAAGAGCGGATTTTCTTTGAGGTGGTTCGGGTGTTACCGACGGATCACGGTAGTTGCCGACAATCACGTGCACTTTCGGAAACTCACTGAAACCACTTTTTTTTGAGGAGGTACAAAAACCCACTACTAAAGATAGTGGGAATATAGCGCAAAAAATATGGATATCACAAGATATCGTACGCGAAACAAATCTCCAGTACATATTTGTGAAAAAATATTATCTACGCTGATTGCAGAAGGATCCTGCCACGGTGCGCAGTGCAGAGGGCCTTCAGTGGGTGGCCGGAGGGTGAGAACACTGGAAGGTCTGCGTTGTCCAATCCGAGACGGAAGAGCTGTATAGGAATGGGAGAATACGAGAGGAGGGATGGAAGATGGCCCGCTCTCCACGCGACATCGATGCGTAACTGCCAGTCGAAGTGGGCGATGTGTTGCCCTCCTCTACGGAGCTGCGCAGATGGAAGACGTTGACTAGCGCAGGGTAAGGCGGACGAAAAGAGAGACCTGCGGGTGCCTCTGTTGGTAGCGAAGGCGGATATGCAAAGATTCGCAGGGAAGATTTCGGGCGGAGCGAGTGGTCCGTTTCGCGGTAAACACTGCGTCACGATAACTACTCGGCGCAGGCCGTACCGAAGGAAAGACGCGAAGCCATCGAATAGTCTGGGGTCCAGTCGGAGAGGGAGAGATTGGACGCAGGTGAATTGCGTTACTCGTCGACGGGATGTCGAATGTGTGGCGCTCGGTATGGACGACCGGGATCCGAAGGTAGACGCACAGTCGCCGTGTCCGCAGGAATCAAGATGAGTGGAGTGGGTGTCAGGCTGCGGTTTTGTATCAGCAGATATCGAGGCCAACGTTCAGACCCCGGGCTGCATTGAGCGACTGACAAGATAAGGGTGATGTGCAATTCTTGGGAGGGCGGACACACGCCACCGTGGCAATAAGAATGGATGTACGAGGGGAGACGCCGGGCGGACTGAAACGCAAGTCATTCCGCGCTTAATGGCAAACGGAGGGGGATGAGGGACGGCACGCGACCGCACGCGGGTGGTGCGCTGCGTTCGTGGGATGACGTCGGCGGCGGTATTATCGTAACGGAGGTGTAGAGATCTGGGAACAGGATAAGGAGTAGGGGCCCAGGCGAGAGGTCGGATGTGCGTTAGGCGAAAATAAGATACAGGGGAGAGTATGGGCCACCATCGAGCCGCCGCAAGTCCGATGTGTATCGCCAAGTATTAAAGATAAGTCGTATGGGCCGAGCGGTGACGAAGTTCCGATGTCGTCCATTGGAGGCGGAGGGATTGTACGGATAATAAATTGCGGGGGATGCGCCGCTCTCAGCGGGGAGATTGTGTCCCGCCACCAGGTATCGTGTGTCCGAAACCGGACACAAATAGATTAAGCGCGAGGCGCTGATCGCGAAAAGAGCTCAGTAGACCCTCGGCGTCCGACGTCCGACGTCCGCGACGTCGCCGGCATTCAAGTGGCGCGCTGCGGGAAGGAAATCAGGCCAACGATCCCCGTATACTTATATCGACGGCGTACCTTCTTCTTTTTCACAGAGGAGGCCGCCGCTTTACAGGTGCGTTTATGCCGTTTCAGAACATGGGCAGTGACGAAAGCCTGTCACCGACATGAGGGCGGTACTAAAAGGCCGACGATGTCTCGTACCTGGTTACACTGTCCGCACTTGTACTGCTTGTCCGAAAAATGCGACTTGAGGTGGTCTGTCGATTCAAATGGTCAGCATCACAATAAAAGACGCAAGATTGGGAGGGACTCGCTCTTCAAATTGTGCATCGCTGTGAAATCGTGGTAACAATGTGGACAAACGAAAGCACCACGCTTGTTAGGATCCTTTCGGCGAGCAGCTGCGGCGCGACGTGTGGCATCTGTCGCAATGGAGTGTCGGAATTCCGGAGGCTGGGTCTGGGGGTCCTGGCCCGCCAATGAAAGGCTTTGCAGACTGTTGGGGGCAATTGACGCATGTCCAGCGCTACCCGATTGTATAGCATGATAGAGATTTCCGGTCAACTCGCCACTGGGACCATCGAGGGTCAAAGGGGTCGCACCGCTCGCTTCTGCCGTACTTGTTGATGGGCCCGCGACTGGGGCTCGATAGGGACTGGCGTCGCGGCGTCGCTGAGCTCGGCGGGTAGCCGACCGTCGAGTCTCGATGCCTTGGGGATCGGGGATAGGGTAATCGCCAGACACGCGGAACTGGCCATACGAGCCTCCGACCTCCAAGGATGCACTATGGAAACCCTCTACGAAATTGTGGCGATCGTTTGAGGAGGCGGGGCCGGACGAGGGCAACGAAAGTCGATTAGAGTAGGAAGGTGGATAGAGGTGAGAACTTCCGTCAAATGGGCCTGCTCCAGTGGATACATCGTTGAGGGGCCGACTTGGACCAACGAACGGACTGCTTCCGGGCAACAGAAACCCTGAGTGGGAGCCGGAGCTCTCAGGAGCGTAGTTGGGAACAAACTGGCTGTTATTCGGTTCGCCCGATGTCCCGTCTTGGATCGAAAGGCCCCCAAGACCATCCAAAGCTCTGGACGGATACGATGAATGGAACGATGATCCTTTGCTCAGACGCTTGATCCCCCCGCGAAGGGTAGGTTCGGCGTCGAGCGCGGAAGTCTGGCTGTATGGTGAGGGGGCACATTCGAGGTCGGAAGGGGACGCTGGGAAGGGGCTGAGGCTGAGGAAACGGGAGTGACTGGAAGACGGCGGCGAGGACGTGTCCGACTCAGGCCCTGACCTCCATCCCGGACTCAAGAGGAGCGGCGAGAGGGGAGGTTTTACAGGATCGTTCCATTGTTGAGCAGCAACCCACTGAGGGTTTGGTTGCTCAGGATGCGGGATTGTGATGGGGGGCAGGTCGGACCCGGGCGCTGAGTTCCACCCCGAACTCAAATGAAGCGGGGAGAGGGGAGGTTGGGCAGAGTCGTTCCACTGCTGAGATGCATCCCATAGCGCGCTTGGGTGCTCGGGATGAGGGACGGTGATCGGA
Organism: Mycena polygramma; assembly: GCA_029449255.1. Lineage (NCBI taxonomy): Eukaryota > Fungi > Basidiomycota > Agaricomycetes > Agaricales > Mycenaceae > Mycena > Mycena polygramma. The sequence goes on along the minus strand of JARKID010000169.1, from coordinate 40,513 downwards.
GGGAGGTCTGAAGGAGGTGAATCGTCGTCGGCAACGGCAAAATTGTCGTAGTGGCTCGTATGAAAGATGTCTGGGATCTGAAATGAAGAGGTCTCTGACTGTGCTCGACGACGGCTCCCACCAGTAGGAGCCAGACTCGGGCCCGGAAACTGTTCCCCGAAGCTATGAGACCGCATGCCCATGACATCGGGGAAGGACGGCGTTAGGTCGGTCTGGATGGCTGCGTCGTAGAACGCAGGCTGCCCGGGCACGCCATGGGCAGTATCCAAACTGAAGTATGTTCAGCGGGAGCACATTGCTATGCAAGGATGGATACACTGACGAGGACCTTTCTATGTAATCTTCAATGTTAATCGTTATTTCATTGGGGTTCTGGGGGCGTCCAGTCATCGGCTGGGAGGGGAATTTGAAGGAGTAGCTGTGATGTGTCCAACGGTATAAGTATCGAGTCAGACCCGGAGCGAGACGGCGTACAAAAAGGAAAGTTTCTACAGCATCGGGGTATTTCGGGGGGTTTCAGCCATGCTGTCGAACCCCCAGTCGGACACATAGTCGGCGCGAAATCCGTGCGGCGGAAGTCTGTATTTCGAATGTTAACTTGGCATTAATTGGTCGTGCAGCAACCCTGGAGTCCACAGACGCCCATGGGTCATGGCGCATTGGTCCGATTGCCCGAGAGCCACCACACGACCAATTCCACCTTACGCGATGGGATGGTGGCGAACGTGCATTGCTTTCGGCGAATGCTGCCGGACAGATGCGCGGGAGAACCTGATCTTACCCAGCAATTTGGTTGTAAGAGGCGGTGCGTAAACCGAGTGCGCGACGTGCTCGCAAGGTTCCCAGGCCGTGCGGGTGGATGAGGGGGAGTTTGCCGTGGCTAAAACGGGGTGGAATGGAAGGGTCAGGGACAACGCACGCGGCCAACGGGGTGCACAATCTATGTGGAACCACCGCCTCTAAACCACACCGCACAGTGTGGCGGCCCTGTGGGATCATTTGCTGCCGCCGCGGGGAACCACCGAATGACGACAGGCCACAGCAAACCTCCTTGGAGGAGGTGATTGGAAGTCGGGCAGGGTCAGAGAGAGTCGTGGTCATTTGGGGAGAGGTTAACAAGGACAGATAGATATCAAGGAGCCCATCCTGCTGCTATATCGTCCCAGGCCTTTGGGAGTATGGCGTGCTAGGATCCAGGAGCATGGCAGATTGACGCGGGATCAGGGTCTACACAGAGCAGGCTCGGCACTTGCGGGCAAGAACAATCCATAGGAAGCTTGATAGACGCGCAGACGCGCGCCAAATCTGCACGCAGGGCAATGCTTGGACTTAGACTCGATCCGGAGACGGTTGTGAGACAGACAAAGTTCAAGCTTGGGTGCCACTGCCACTGATGGCGTTCTTGTAAGCAAAAGTATTAAATTTATGGGTCATACAGAACGTAGGCTATGAAATACACGAGAGAGGATACTACATGCACTAAGAAGGAGCTTATACGGGACTACTAGTATTTTGCGTTGGATTAGGAATCAATGCGCGCAGGAAATAACGGATAAGGTAAACAAGGGATAGTCAAAAAATCGGTGCTGACCACCAGTTAAATAAATGGTCACGGGCAAGGAGAATCGAGGGAAGCGACTAAGTTCACAAAAGCTTGGCACTTCTTCTCGTGTCTCTTCTTCGTTCCCCGTGTCGTATAAGCAGTGTTACACAAGACACAGTTGTACGGCTTGATACCGTCATGGGAATTCATGTGGTCTGTGGCGTTGATTAGATAGGCAAGACGGTGTACAAGAAACGCATACTGTCGAAATTGTGTCGGGCCGTGAATGATTGCCCACAACCGGGGCGCTCACAGAAAAACCTTGCCTTTTTCTTCCGACGGAGATTCGCAGCATGGACCCCCGCTGGGGACGACACCTTTGGGTGGTGGGTAGGGAAGAGCTCTGGAGTGTTCCCCGGCGAGGTAGAAGGACTGGAGGAAATGTAGGATGAAGGGGTGTCTGGGGTGGGTGGACCATTCTCTTGCACGATATAGAATGCACCCGCGCGCTGCTGTGAAGGGAAACTGTGCCTGCGCGGGGGTGCCAACCGATCATTGCTCGGGAGCGTAGATGCCGTCAGGCCTGACCGGGTGCGAGACAACGGGCCGAAGCCCGCAGGTTCTATGTCGGGCTGGAAGACAAGAGAAGGGACATGGTTAGTTTCAAAGAGAAGGGAACCCGGTCCGTCGTTGGGGGAGAGAGCGGAGGACGCATCCTCCTCGAAGTAGTTCTCCCAGCGACCACAATCGGGAAGGGAGAGGAGAGGCCCCACGGGCGAGAGGGTGGGGTTGTATGGGGGAGATTCGACATATATCGAAGGGAGAGAGGGTATCTCCAGACGAGGCAGTATGGCGCTGCTGATGGACATCCGATCCCTCATTCTGGCAGACAAAGAACTCGGCGAGAGCTGTGGACGGTACTCCGACATCGGTTCAGCAGCCGGGTAGAGCTCCTGGTCAAAGCCGTCTAATGATAAGGTACGTTAGACGAAGGTGCAAAACAATGCAAGTCGCGTACACGGAGAGGGCGAGTATGCGCTACTACCCAGACTTCCGCACTCCGACAAAGGGGTCGGCACTCCAGTCATATCCGGGTCATGCCTACGGCGAGGCGCAGTCAAGCGGGTTAGTAAAGCCTCCCGCTCGATAACAAAAGTGGCGCTCACGGCTCGCGTGCGTTCCAGGGACTGCGAGTTGCAGGAGTGGCAGGCGTTGGCAAGATATCGTTGCCACTGAAATAGGCATCGGTCCTCGGACTGTACAGGGGAGTTTCAGTACTGTAGAGCGGGAAGGTGGGCATGAATGAAGGTGCGAGTCAAAACGGATGTATCACCCCGCGAGCATTTTGTAGAAAGGCGTTCCGTAAACCCAGGATAGGAAATTGTATTTTTCGAGCTAGTTTGACATATGGATCACGGCGGTTTGGAGATTAGAAGATTCTGAAGCATTTCCGAGAAGCAACGTGTTTTGCGCGTGCCCATTGCTTTTGCTCGTGAATTGAATCCTTTTTGGCTCGTATCAGCCCATGGCGTAGGTGGCAGGGATTCGCCGATGGTGGGGCGTTTTGCTCAGAATCCGTTGAATGAGCGGCATAGGTTCTTCTTGGAAGAGTAGTTTGAGTTTGCAGGTGTTGTGGCCAAGTTGTGGCCCAAAGGAGTTGGCCAGTACCACCGGCGGTCCACCGCCTCTTACAGAGTTCATTTCCACCGTCGCCTGCCCGTCTGCCCGCCTCTAGTCTCGGACCAAACCCTCATGACATCCCAATTTGGGAACCCTGTCATGAGGGTCTGGGCGTAAGCCAACCACGTAACCGCACCATTGCGCTATCATTTTTTGATGGCAATTCCTACGGTCTCCTTTGCTGTACCGTGCGTGTTTGGTGCAAATAAAATACATAAAAATAGAATTCTTATCTTGAGCTGCGTTAATGCCTGTGGGGCCAAGACTGGGGTCCGAGAGTTGAAGAACCGAATTTTGAGCAGAGATACACGTGATTTCAAGCCATTTCCGCGACGGGACTGAAAATTCCCCGGGGACAGACAGAAAAATTCAGACAGCTCTGGAGCCACATTCTACGTTCATTGTGTCACTTTCAGGATCGGAAAGGGTGTACACAAGCACGATACTAGCTCGCGAATCGTGAAAACATCCATCAAATTGCCATCAAAAAATGATAGCGCAATGGTGCGGTTACGTGGTTGGCTTACGCCCAGACCCTCATGACAGGGTTCCCAAATTGGGATGTCATGAGGGTTTGGTCCGAGACTAGCCCGCCTCGTGTTCTTGACCCAAACCGGTTGTTTCAGTCCCAATAAGGTACGTCTAGATTCTTTGTGTGGGAATTAGCGCCTCTTATATGCGCCTCTCCATTTCAATCCATCTCCTCGCCCTTGCCTCGTGCATCAGTAAAACTACACCTTTGTCTTTGGCAGCTTTGATCTTTGAGACTCATCTTTGACGATCTTTGACTCTCAAATTCAGCTTTGATCTTTGGTTCAGATCTTTGAGACAATCTTTGGCTTTCACGGGGCATCTTGGGTCTTTCGTTCGTGTCTTGTTTTGATGGACATTTCTGGCCCACACATTCTAAATAAGACTGGAAGTTTAGCTTATCTGATGCAGGAAATCACACATTGTCGTACTTTTGGTTCATGAACTGTTTTCACGTCTCGGAGTCAACAAGTCAAGGCAGAAAGAATATAATTAGAGACATTTCAGACCACCAACATGCAGTCCCGAGTTACGCGACACAAAGCGCCCAATTGTGTACGCACACGGGCGACTCCGAATGAAGCTGTCGATGGACGTAGTTATGAACGACCGAACGGCGAAGATGGCAAGTCTTTCAAACTCCGAAGTCCGATCATGATCGGAAAGATGTGTCACTTGGCAACGCCCATCAATTGGTTGGTCGCTTTTCCCCCTTCCCTCCATGTCCCTCCCCGCTTTCCCCCTCCTCCCGTTCTCGCTGAAATCCACTCCGAGCCCTCTCAACTTTGTCAAGGCCCTTCACGGGCTACACAGCTCCGGCGTCGTCAAGAGTCTGCGCCGTCAAGATTCTCTGCGCCGTCAAGATTCTCTGCGCCGCCAAGAGTCAGCGCCGTCAAGATTCGAGAGTTCCTGTTTGCGTCAAGAGTCTTGTTACCCATCAACAGTGCCCTCTTCTGGTCCCCTGCCCTTGCCTCAAAGCACGGCTCCTCTACTGTTACTTTAATCGTTTCCTATTTCACTTCAATGCAGCGCTGCGAGCCGTGTCCGCCGCAGGATGTGTAGCGTCTGGTGAGCCCTTCGTCGCTGACTTTCAATGACTCATGTCCCTTGTCTTAGCTTCCCTCCAAGATTTCTGACGCTGGGCAGAGGGGGGGGGGGGGGGGGGGAGGGGAATGATCCCAAGGGACGTACGTGAACTCCGTATTATGTTTCTCACCCTGTATCTATCCTTCTCCCGATTTCGCAGACGGCCTCTCCTCTTGGCCTCAAGTTGTTGTGCTGCGCTGTGGTTTGGAACCCGCGGTCAGGCCCGCTGCCTCTCCGGACGAAGTCGCTGCTTCCACCGATCGATGGATGAATGCAGATGCCCATTGTGTACTTAGATACTTTGTATATTTTATATACAGCTTCCCCCCCTCCTCTATGTCCCGTTTCGAATGCTCTGAGTGCATCTTTCGACGTCTTCAGGAGCATCTTTGCCAAAGCTCTGCCAGTCTTTGACATCTTTCCAAAGACTCCCAAAGATGTCTAAAGGGAAAAAATCTTTGGGGAGACTTTTGACCTAGCTTTGTCAAAGATGCCCGTCTTTGGGAAAACCAAGTCTTTGGCATCTTTCGCGTCTTTGCAAAGACGCCAAAGACGCCAAAGACGAACATGTAGTTTTACTGATGTGGCTCGTGGTGCACTTGAACTGCTTTTAGAGACTTTTCACGGCCGTACATCTATCAAGACTTCAACCCCCTAAACGGGCGCTCGGGAAGTGGAGCACTCTACGCGTCCGATTGCATGCTCAATGTACCTTTTCAATTTTATCTTTTAGACTGTCCGGATCGCCGCCTGCGTCACGCCTTCTTCGAAAAACTTTCTGTTCTGAAGCTTGTCTGAAGCTATTCAGCATTGCCTCTGGCCCTTCTGATATCTTCACGCCTGACCGCGGGCCGCAGGACGGTTTTGGCCATCACTGAACCCCGCGGACTTTGATTATTATTGAACCCCGCGCACAGAGATATCATCGCTGGCGCCTATGGCACGCGGCTGTTTCGCCGCCTCGTTACAACCCGCCCCCGGTGGCGCCCCACAATCTCACCAAGGTCGCCGCGTCGCTCAATGCCCGACAGATCTTTCCCATTTATGGGAACCTACGGCGTCGCAATAGCTCGCGAAACACTCGCTCACGATTTACTTGCCGGCGAGCGCCATCTTCCGACCCCTGTGCCCGGGCCTTGTCAAGGCGCTATCGGGTTTAATGAATGTGGCTGCCAGTGGAGTCCGCCGCCCTCCGCCGGCGGCGACCACATCCATGTGCAACCTGTGCGACCCTGAGCGTGTTGGCTTGCCAGCAGCTCACTGGTTCCCGCACGTTAACGCTGAACTCTCCTCTTTCGGCCGCCGTGCCAGAATGAAACCGGTATCATGTTTCTGTGGGCGCGCGGCGCTTCTTTGGCTCGCGGGCCGGAAACAGTAAAGCAATTCTAGCACAGCCAGGCCGCCGTCGAATCGAAGTTAATCTCTTCACAGGTGGCGTTCAGAAGTTGACTGCGCCACTTCCGATTTCGCCACTTTCGTTCACTACTCGATCACAACTTGTTGAGTTTTGAAGCCCGGTTATCCGGATTTCTGACGGCAACCTCTCAATTACCCGGGGTCATTCCTTCTAATGTTTCACGCCACCGGCGGCTCGCAACAATATTTCTTCGAATGTTTTCAATTTTGATGGGGTTTGAACGCGATCATGTGACTCACCTGGAGAAACGAAGTTCGATATAACTTCCCAGCGGCTAAGTTTATACGCGACGCACATCTGGAGTATGTTCCGATAAGGTATCTTAGCAACCTAGCAACCGAACATCTGCTCCGTCGAGTGATGCGCCGAACAGCGCCGCGGCCGCCACAGTGGGTACTACCTCAGGCCGGGTCAAGTGGAACTAGGTTTCGAAGTTAACGGATACATTATTGCTCTAGGCATAGTTAAGTTAATTTGATACATCCAGGTAGATACAAGCTGCGATATAATGCGAGCAGCACGAGTGCGAGTTGGTGGATACAGTATGTACAGTATATATATATGGAATAAATTGGCCAGACCAGCTTGATACAGCGATGCAGAACAGACGGAGAATAAATACTTAAGTTGCGACTCTATGGGCAATGCGTATGGGCAACGCGGGGGAAGTAGGTTTTGAGCTCCGAGTCCGCATCGAAAGGCGGCGGGTCACAGCGACCCTCATGTGCGTACCGCTCGCCAGGGTTCGTAAAGGTTTCGTAGCATTTCGAGCACCATAAGCGGTAGTTGTCGTTGGTTTCGGAAAAGATTTCGAGAAGCGGGGGGATCGTCACATCCCGCACTCCACTACGCTTGAACTCCTGCATTTGCGGGCAGTGCAGCTCGTGTCTGCGGCGCGAATCTGCCCTGGACAAGATCGTAAGGCACCCCATACACCACATGCGATCCTTTCCAGTGTTGCCGAAGATCTTCACGGGGGACGGGCGCGTGTGCTTTAATTTGACATGGCGCGGAAGATCGGGGCGGCGCGTAAACGTCTGCCCGCAATAGCACGCAACCTTCTTGCGGCCGGTGCCCTTCCTCTTCGGTTTTCCGACGCGATGGACTGGGCCACTATCCTCGCCCGGTGATGGGCTGGGTAGAGGAGCATCCTCGAGGGGGATGACCTGAAGTTGCTGGACGGGCGTTGAGCCGAAGCAAGAGCTTTCTGGCTCTTGACTCTGGAAGTACCCAGGGTCAACCTCTGCATGCGGAGGTTGTACGATGCGTTCTAGGTTCCACACAATCTCTGTCCTAGACGACACCGGCCGGGGAGCATGGACGAACGACGGAAAATGGGAAGGGGAGTCGAGGGAAGGCAAGGATGAAACGTCTTCCTGATGGCAGGTTGACGTTTCCAGTCCATCATGAGTAGCCGTATATGGGGAAGGGTTACGAAGCGAAGTGATGCAGTCATTGTCGTCCACAAAATGGACGTCGTCGTCGGCTGTGGAACTGATAGGCGAGGATGGAGAAGACAGAACCGACAGGAAAGAGGACGGGCTGCCGGGATCCGAGGAGCACGATTCCGAGTCGGACGCTTCAGTATAGGTCTGGAACTAGATAGCAATGAGTTCTGGGACGACTGAGAGATGTTTCGGGCACTTACCACGAGATTTTCCCAAGAATACTGGTCGTTGGGAGGAAACCCAGGCTCTATGCCATCGACGTCGACTTGGATTTGGCACGGATCGTCGCGGTAGAACACCTGCACCAGACTCTCCAGAAATGACGGGTCGAAATCCATGGATAGTTCAGCTTTGCTAGCAGTCTGAGCAGGCTGAAGGGTTTCCCAACTCGTTGCGGTAGATTTGCTAGAAAGTGGGATGAGACGAAGTGAATACGACACAGTAATAGTATGGGAAGCTTACGGGTCGCAAGAGGCAGCATCAAAGTCGAAGTATTCGTCGAGGTTCACGTCGTCGGAGGAGGGTGTCCAATGAGAGAGATCCATGCTGAAAGAAGAGCGGGAGCGAATGCAGAAATGGACGCATTGGTGCTACCTTTAAATGGATGTTTCTTTTGTATTCCTATATCCGGCGGCTCCAGTATAATTTACACTTGTGGGCGCCTATGTATCACGACGCTCGCTGTGAGAGTTCACTGAAACATGCTCCGAATCCTTCAAGTCTTGACTTACCTTCGGCTCCTCTCCCACTGTGTTCATCGTTGAACTTTGTCTACGCGTCGAATTCCGAATTCTGTTTCCCAATACGAGTCGGTAGCCTCGAGGAGCGCCTCGAGGTGTCGGCAATTTCCCTTGCGAGATCAGGATCTCGTAAAACGACGATCGATCTTGTTGATGCGGAAGCAACCGAAAACAAGTTACCGGGGGTCTAACTTTACAAGGCATTAACGAGAGAACAAGAGGATTAGGCTTACGATCATTTTGAGAACAAGGATTAGATCAGGAAGACAAGCAAGAGTCCACATTCGAAGGTGTCGGGGCGCGGTTGCTGTCCGGTTGCCAACGCGAACAACAAGTCGGGTGGTCGCGGGGGGTGCGCATCATGGAATGTTGTGGGTCCTCATCATTTTCGTCAAATCCAGGTCAAATCTTAGTCCATAAAACCCTATGAAACGTGCGTTAAATCTGGGGGACCCACTTCCAAGAGCTCCACCAGAGTTCTTCCATACTTGCAAGATCAATCCATTATTATCCTGCCTTTCGTCTAGCCCAGGCTCGCTTCGAGTTGCCAAAAAATGGATGGCATTATCATCGAAAATAGTCGAGGGAGTTGATTTAGTGGCGCACCTAAGCGTGGACTATAAGATCCACCAATTGAATATATGCGCGATAGCCAGGTATCAGTGAAGGCAAAGTGAAGGACCCGTCCGGATCTTAATAGTAACCGCAGCCCTGGCTAGAAACCGACGCGGAGCCATGTAGAACTAGGACCTTGCGGATAAGTACAACGATGCCCATTCTGGGCAGGGCAGAAGATGGGATGTCTCCCAGCCGAGTGTTGTGGCCACATAGTTATACGTACATGTTGGCTTCAAGGTTGAACCTGGACCCACAACGACCAACAACTTCCGGCCCGATTTCCGGTGCTGACAAAGCACTTCGTTCGCGCCGCGGCCAAAAATAGACAGTTACTCGGAAACCAAGGTCCTCTTTGGCCCGTGGGGCGGCCACTCGAGTTGTCGAATCCGGAGACATTGGCCAACGCAACATCCATTCTGATGCGTGTCATTAGTAATAGACCCGAGTCAGAATTTCAACGCGGACCAATATTGAGCAGGCTGCCTACCCTCTGGCGCTAGGATCGACTGGCTGGCGGCCAATGAGTACGATGTGACGTACCGTCGAAATTTAGAAGTAATAATATCGATGTCGGCCTGTTCTTCAGCCTTAATCCGGACAAAACTATCCCTGACAAATCTGCGCGATATAGAGATCGCACAAACCACTACGGAGCTTGCGGTTTTGTGGCTACCAATTGTTTATTCCCTTACGGCGGGTGGGGCATGAGATGGCCGAACACAGATTGCAGGGTAGCCGAAAGTAGAAGCCCAGGTAGGCGAAACAATCCAAGCCTACTGAGTGGCCGTCCTGAGAATCCCCTTGTATTGAAATTTTCATTTAGCAAATTTTGATTGAACGAAGCTCACAGGCAGGCAAATGTTGTTCCTTGTTCACTCCTTCAATTTGCCTTCGAACCTTGGCAGAGGCTCGCCCAGTAGCTACTCGGTGAGTCGAGGAATGCCGGGCCCGCAAGTTAGATCGAGGGGATTGATTCGGAGATTCGTCGAACTGAGACAAAATGGACAGGTCCAACACAAATGGAAGACGAGCCGGAACGCAGACAGGCGCGTAAAAACCAGATGCGTGCGTAGAGACCAGAGTGTTATGAAGAGCGCCAGCTGAATGGGTGACGGACGCTGGCAGTGGGAGCGAGCTCCTTCCCCCGCAACCTCTGCCCGAGGCATGCCGCACGATAACGTTTCTGTGAAGTCGCAGCAATGAGTGTTGCACAACGTGTGCACGCACGTTTGAGCTCCGATTTTAATCATTGGGATTTGGATTCCCTAACCTTCCTTGATTTTTCATTCCACATGTCCGGGGCTGGATTTGCCATTGCTGCCATTGTTGCAAACGTTGAGCCATGAAGTATCAAAGATTTAAGAAGCCTAATGACTGTGGTCAGCCAGAGCTTTCTGTAGTTGGGCGGAAATTATCATTTTCGTGGGACGACCGCCTTCTCGTTGAATGCCACCACACAGCTTGCCTGCAATCGTCGGCGCTGTTTAAATGGTTCAACTCCGCTCTGCCTGCCAGTCGTCAGCTGAGTGGTTTTCAAGAGGTGATCGCTTGACGTGAGTCGGCCCATAGCGTAGGCTTTTTTTCCTTTCAGGAGGTCACTTGGCGCGAGGCTTAAGCAAAGGCTCGAAAACGACATGACGGTTTGGAGCAAGTTCGGGCTCCGTTCTCACGCTGTTCGACGCGCGTGGTTCTGTTTGGCAGTGGTGCGGCGATCACGGTCCCATCATGCTCGTCCTTCACCACTCCTTCACCGCGTATCTGTATGTAGGCTCGCTGCTGGGCCGGTTCAAACGCTCGAGTGCACTCTCCTGGGACATGACCCAATCCGGGCGATCGGAGATCACCGATTAGTATCTCATCGGGTCGACATCGATGTGATCTCGATTCTCCCTCTATCGATCTCATTATCATGTTTGCAGCATCGCTTTAACGATAACTGCAGTCTCCTGCCGGAGCAGGTCAGATCGCTGCCCTTCCAGCATTGGTGCGTTAGAAAACACGCATTCACCTCTGCGGTTCTCAACGTGCCTTTAGGATTTGAACGGCATGGCCGACGAAGCATCACGCGATGTTCCATATTCCATCGAATCACGCATCCCAATCGACATCCTCGAGCTAATATTCGAAGCGGGGACGCGAAGTGCCCAGCGGCAATATGTTCTCCAGAAACCCATCGAAATCGCGGTCTCTCATGTCAATAGACGATGGCGGGGGACCGCGGTAGATCTCGCCGCTCTGTGGTCGTTCATTCGAGCTTCACCTTTCGAGGCACTTGACAAATTGGAGACCTATCTCGAAAGGTCCAAAAGCCACGCTCTCTGCGTATGTCTCTTTGCGTACAAGGGATATTGGAAACCCGAGTTGTTGAAGAAAATGCGACCCCATCTTAATCGCATCCGCCAATTTCATCTAATCACGGATTTCATCTACTCCGAACCGTCCGTTAGCGCCAACTTCAAGCGTTTCGACATGCCGGGCCTCGAGTGCTTGCTGTACACTCCTCTGGATACTCCCAACCTTGTCGAAATTCCTCCTGAACCATCCCCACTGCTTCCCTTCACAAGCGGTGCCCCTCTGCTCAAGTTAATCCGACTCAATGGCCCTATGCACGATTTAATACGGCCACCGTTTTCCGGAATCTCCCAATTATGTCTCACGGAGGAACGTTTCCCCATTCCCTTTCGTTCAATCTGCGAAATCCTCGGCCTTTGCGCCTCCCTCGTTAAATTTTCTTTCTCCGGACACACCCAGCGGCCACACCGGCGTTCTGCGACCCCGCTCGATGTTGTGCCGTTTGCACTCCCAGAACTCCGTTATTTAATGCTCTCCAATGGCGGCAACTCCGACGTTATCTTGTCATCGATGACCGCTCCGAAACTATGCAGCTTGCGTCTCAACAACTTTGACGAGCGCGACCTCGCCTATTTTCTCCAGTCGTCCCAGGGTTCGAAATTCCCCGTGTTGGAGTCCTTGTCGTTCTTCGACAACACCTTCTCCATTGAGGAATACCACGACATTGCTCGTGTATTCCCGGCGGTTCGGTCCTTTTCCAGCTCCAACTCTTCGTTCACCGATGATGTGCTGGAATTCCTCGTGCCACATCCAACGTCGAGCAGCGCCACGCATATGCCGTGGCCTACTCTCGGGAGCTTGTCGTTTAGTCAAGCTCAGTTTCAGGAGAAACACCAGGCGATGCTATGCACCCTGGTGTCCGCCCGCATCGCGTTGCGGTCTCCAATCATCAAATTATTCCTGGGCCATGCGAACCGACTACTCTTGGACACCGAGCGCCTTGATTGGCTGCGGGAGAAGCTGCGTGTGGACGAGAGCACGGAAATGCCGGAAGATGAACAGATGCGCATTCTCGCAGACTTTTCTTCGGAAGACAGCCATCGTTGGTGATCGTTGTGGTTGAGTTTGGGGGCTCAACTTCGTATCGCGGGTTTTCTTGGTTTTGGTTTCACATTTGCTCATATGGACTTATTTTTACATATGCATACCCTACTCATCTCGCCGCATACACATTCGCGGTTCGTTATGTTCAGGAATCATTCCATAGACTCGAACTTGAATGATCTACCATCTAGTCGAGTAATTGTGAAAGAAACCCAACTTTCCTCGCGTTCGTGATTTCGGTTCTCTTCGTGTTCTCTCTCGCTACACCCCGACCTTATTTCCAAGCCTCAAATTCTTCGAGAACTCTCGCGGCCACGATGAGCTGAATCAGCGGTTCAACAGCAACAAACACATAGACGCGCGTCTAATTCCTTTCGGCCACCCTTACCAAGTCTATGCTGCCATTATTCGGAGACGAGAGACGACGCCAAATAAATCTCGGGGGCTCGTCCACGGTATCTAGTCTCTCCGCGATAACAGATCAAGCAAAAGCGCGCCGTATCGAAAGAACTGAGCAGAAACGCAAGAATGACAGTGCAATACGCATCCAGGCGTGGTGGCGCGCGGTGTCCTCCATCCGTGCGGCCAAGCAGGAGATGCGGAGGGCGTTTGAGAACGACGTTGAGGGCTTGACGGGCTTGCGGTGTATGGTGCTCATTGGGATGGACCAGGAAGTGCTGGGCAAGTGGGCGCAGACGGTGGCGACCAAGGGTGAAGGTCAGTCGAGCTGTGGACTGAGTCTGACGCGGACTGACGGCTGCAGGGTCTCTTTTCTCTCTTGGAACTGGTCCATCTCAGCCAAGTTGGCTGGTTCTCATTCGCCAGATATGCTTACTGTTGCTTCGTTCCATCGCCGCATCGCCCAAGTCAGTATGGCCTTTCGTTTCTGTGTCGCTGGCCACTGAGACTACTTCTAGAGCCCCAAATGCAATCGCGTATTTGAAGATCGTGAATATGCTCGTGTCTGCGGATGTAGTGGCGCGAAATCTTGGACCGCAGGGTCGCGATGTCGCGGCAGACATCCTGGCATACGTCTTGAAACGCGGTTTCTATTCTCTGCTTTCCGAGGGAATTCGGTCCATCGTACGTGACTACTCATCCACTTTAAAGCGGACTAACAGTGAATTAGCCCGTCGCGGAGTCGAAAACATCCGCATCGCTGCCTCTGTTAGTTCCACTGGCAACTGTGGCCTTTTCTACACTCACGACGGCAAACGACACGTATGCGGAGTCGCTGAACGGACTGGTTTCAAGCATCCTCACAATCCCGCTGCTTCCCAATCGCCTGCCAATACCGAGCTTGACCCAATTGTCCTCCCATCTCCCCCTCGCGTCCTTTGCATTGCTGGTGTTCTCCCCGGAAAGCACCGCAATAAGCGACAGGATCCATCTTGTCGCGAATCTCGTGGCCTTCACCCCACCCCGTTATGCTGCGCTCCCTGCCCCCGCGCTAACGGCCTACTTCAATCTCCTCACCGTTGTTTTCGACTCCCTCCCCCCCAACGCATTCGAGGAGAATTCTCAGCGTGCAGCCGCCGCTGCAGCCGCCGCCTCGGCGGACGTCGACTCTGACGACGAATCCCGTCCGGTGGTCTCTGTCGTCTCCTCATTCACGGCGAGCCCCCCGCCGCAGCCTCTGCCCACCCTCGACGCTCGGACCCTGAAGCGCCTCGCCACCCTCGTGACCCCCGCGCACCTCTCCTCCTTGCTGACGATCACCCAGAAGCACCCGGACGCCACGCGGCGAGCGCTCTTCGGCATGATCCTCGGTCTGGAGGGCATCTGGCCGGGGAAGAGCTCCGCCATTCTGGGCGCGATCGTCGTTGGCGGGAGCGGGACGAGCGTCATCAAGGAGCTGTGGCGGGGGTCTGTGCGTCGCGCCAACGCCGCGAGCATCCTGCGCGAATTCGCGCGTAAGCACTTCACTGTATATCTTCAGGTCAAAAATCTAATTCGTCTGACAGGTCAATCGGACGCCCCCGACACGACGATCCCCCCGCTGTTGTTCCTTGCTGACCTCTACGCGCACGCGCTGCTCACGATGGGCGACGACGAGTTCTTTGGCACGTCCGCGTCCGCGTCCACGGCGCCGCGCAATCCCATGAGCTTGGACGAGCTGACGGTGTTCAGCCGCTTGCTTTTGGACGTTGCGTTTGGGCTGTATCAGGGCCCGCAGGATTCGGACGGGGATGTTAATATGTCGGGCACGACGGGGCCCAGGGGCGTGCGGTATACGTGGGAGGAGGTGCGGGAGAAAGTCACCAAATGTTTGGTGGCGATCCATGCCAGAGAGTGAGTCCTCACCCAGACGTGTCGTTGCGTCATCTGATATCGGTGTAGCTCGAGACGACCGTTTACGCCCCAAGATCACTGGCTGGTATCCACCCAGATTGACCTCCGATCTTTTGTGGAGGCAGCACTGTGAGATTGGCTCCCGTGTCTTGACTGTCGCTTACACGTCCGTAGGTTCGAAGAGCAACAACTATCGACGGGCGGCTCGCGTGCAGTCACGACGCGACAGATCGCTCGTCTAGCGCCGCGGCTCGGGATACTGCACAACATACCCTTCTCGATCCCATTCTCCACCCGCGTCCAGGTGTTCCGCAGCTTCATATACCCCGACGCCATGTCGCGGCGCCAGTCGGAGGACATGTACCCGACCCGATTGCAGATCACGGTGCGCCGGGAGAACATAGCGCAGGATGGGTTCGATCGCCTCAGGGACGCGGACCTCAAGGGCCGGATTGGCATCACGTTCATCGACAAGTTTGGAGAGGAGGAGTGCGTCTTGTGTCATCCCTGCTATTTCTCCTTGCTGAGCCGTGGTTTTCAGAGCGGGGATCGATGGCGGTGGTGTTTTCAAGGAGTTCTTCACGTCGCTGTGTAAAGAGGTCTTCGACACCGACCGCGGGCTTTGGCTGGCGAACAAGAAGAATGAGCTGTACCCTAATCCTCATACCTATGCCATCGAATGTAGGTTCCCTTCGTTCTCGCGGGATACGTCGCTGACCTCTCTCTTTGTAGCACATAACCTGAACTGGTACCGCTTCATCGGGCGGATCATTGGCAAGGCGATGTACGAGGGGATCCTTGTCGACATTGCGTTCGCGGGGTTCTTCCTTGCGAAGGTGCGGACATCGCACTTTTCTTTGTTCTCGTCGCTCACAGGCGCTTGTAGTGGCTAGGCAAGCAGAGCTTCTTGGATGATCTCGCGTCGCTCGACCCCGAGCTGTACAACGGCCTTATCTTCCTCAAGCACTACGCCGGAAACCCGGAGGATCTGTCGCTGAACTTCACCGTTGCAGTCGAAGGTGCGCAAGTCGGATGTTAAGATCCTCCCGTTCCGGTACTGAGCTTGGATACAGACTTCGGCGTCACCAAGACCGTGGACCTCATCCCCAACGGCAGCAACGTCGCGGTGACCAAGGAGAACCGGCTGCAGTACATCTACCTCGTCTCGCACTATCGCCTCAGCAAGCAGATCAAGCTGCAGAGCGAAGCGTTCTTCGAGGGCCTGTCCGAGATAATCGACCACAAGTGGCTCAAGTGCGTTCTGTCCTCCCCTTCAAGTCCTGCGCCCCGTTCATGTCTTTTCAGGATGTTCAATCAGCAGGAGCTTCAGATCCTGATTGGGGGCACGGACTCGCCTGTGGATTTGGAAGATCTGCAGGGCAACACGCAGTATGGCGGGATCTTCGACGCTAACCATGCCACGATCATCTCGTTCTGGAGGGTACGTCGTCCCACGCCCTTTCCTTTGTGCAGCGATCCCCCCAACTGATGCCGTGGCCAGGTCGTCCACTCGTTCGACCAGGAGCAGCGGAGGGCGTTGCTCCGCTTCGTTACCAGCTGTAGTCGGCCCCCGTTATTGTGAGCTTGCCGTTCACTCCCTTGTATGCACCCCCACTGATTGTGTCTGTTGTAGAGGATTCAAAGAATTGGTGCCGAACTTTGCGATCCGCGACGCCGGTGCGGACGAGCTTCGGCTGCCCACCTCGAGCACCTGCGTTAACCTTTTGAAGGTTCGTCGTTTTCCTTGCACACCGACGCGCACTTTGCTTACTCGTAACCGCCGCAGCTCCCGCGATACCAGAGTGAAAAGGTCCTGCGGGCCAAGCTGTTGCAGGCGATTACGTCCAATGCCGGGTTCGACCTCTCTTGATTTCTTCTTAGTATCATTTGCAGTTTGTACGTGTTTTTGGCAGCGTTGCTGCCAGTCGAATGTATCCATAGAGTTGAAGGTACACCGTCATGAAGGCCGAGTACTTCACCGCCGAACGGGGGCGATGTGGTTGTGGAGGCCACTATGGAGGTGCTGATGACCTTCACAACAGGACGGGTGCACTCATTTTAGCTGACAGCTAAACCCCCAGTCGGCAGCGATCCGAACTTGAGCGCTTGAGCGTCGACTTTCTGGTCATCTGAGAGACCGGGGTACTGCATTGTTTCAGTGCTGGATCGATAGTTTTCGCCTTTTACAGAGTTTTCCTGGGACCGAAACGCGTTGCCAATGGAGTGGCATGTGACCGTGTACCGCCAAGCAACCCCCAACAAAAAAAAAAAAACTTCCTCGGAACCGTCATGTCGACGAGCCTTCGAAGACGCAGAGTCTAACCCTGATGTCAGCAGGGAAACGAGTCTAAGTAAGTCTGCCAATTATGAGCTGACGACCAGCCTGCGAGGTTCACCCTGTGCGGTGGCATTCCACGAGGCATCGGTGGACTCATCCCAATAATTTTGATTTTGGGAGATCCGCCACAACAAATCGTTGACTAGTACGGAGGCTGACATGACCGCAGTGCGGCGCTGTTTGCCACAGATTCCGGGTTCTCTTCTTTTTTGTTTGAAAGCGTTTCTTGTACAGGGAAAAGCCATGACAAGATGCCGTATACCAGGGAAGCGGAGAAAAACTGAAGATTCATCGGTAATGATTGTGGTAAGTTGAATCCAATCACATACACCATAGAGCCACGCAACGTCATACAGGCTTTCGAATCCTTTTGCTTGGATCTCGGGATTTAGACTCGCAGCCAGTCCTGGAACGTTTGGTAGGAATCCGAGAGAAAATGCTACAGCTGCTCTCCAATTCTGTCGCCGTTGATCTGCTATTCAGAGTCGCAATTAACGACTGAGCCACTTACGATCCCGTTCCAGTAGCGGTATCGTCCACGCGAATCATACAGCTCATCGACGTCTATCTTGCATCTACAGATTATCCAGTACTGTCGGGTTTTATTGAGTCGGTCCAGGGTTTCAGTAGTAAAGTGGGGCTTACATCGACGACCATGCTAGATGATGTCGGCGGATATTAGCGAGTGCACGGGCTATCAAGTGGATTGCACGAACATCGCTGCGAAAGGACCCAAGAAAATCTAAACGGGTACGCGTCAGCTCTATATCTTTGTTTTAGATTGAAAACAACCGAATAGCCCGACATGAAATTCAGAAAGCCTGGAGCACTGGCAAGAATTTTCCACGGGCATATGATCCAACCTCCGAGGACAGCGCATATAACTTGGCCTCGCCGGATATTGATATACCGCGGCATGAGAACTGTCATATCATTGGCGGCGCTCAATGAGTTTCCAGCTATGGTCGTTCCGAGCACTGCAATAGAAATGAACAAAGTCAGTTTGCCAATAATGGATGATCCACCCACCAGCTAATGCGAAGCTGAAGGCTACAAAGAAACTGGCCGCTCGAGACTCCCAATGATCGATAATTTTGAGAGGGTCCCAGATGACTGAACCGTACAACACCTCGCTCGCAGAAGCAACGGCTATCCCACAAAATCCAACCAGCGTAATAATCGCCGGGATGATAAGAATTTGAACGTATTGGCTGTATAGGATAGGTCAGCTTTCAGCCATAGAATGTCGCGAACACTCACGCCTTCTCATTGATAGCGTAGCGGGTGAAGTCCGGGATATTGATGGAAAGCGTGGCCCAAGCACCGATCGCGCTGTTCAGGGCAGCTAACCATGCCCAAGCCTGCTTGACCCTTCAATAGCCCGGGCTTTGCAAGGCTCAATTCTGGCGGAGCTTTCACCATTGCCCACACCAACATGGCTGTGAATGTAACAGGTACCAGTATTGCCTTCGCAACAAACAGGTGGCGGATGTGGCGCGGGGATATCAAGAAAAAAGGGAACTGCAGGAGCCAGAACAGCACATAACATACCATTGCCGTCGTCGTAATATCCGCGGATTCGGGAAGATGATTTGGGATATGGGCGACTGAGGGCCAAATTGCCTTGAGCATCTGGTATGTGCACTCCGAGCCCTGGTAAGTCTGAAGATGTGATTAATTGACCAACGAGTTTAGAAACAACTGCCGTCCATTCACGCCTATTCCGAACCAAAAAACGGACAGTATAACTCTACTGAGGACGCAGATATAGCTGAACCAAAATCCGAAGGACGCTCTTGCTATTACCTTTTGCGATGCATATTGTCTCGTTATTCAGCAGTAAGCGGATGACTTGCCGGAAACGCTACATGAAGCCGCGCTCCAATGGTCCCGTTTAGAACAATGACCGAAGCAATGATAATTTGGCCCGCAGAGATCGCGGACAAGGCTTGCTTCCTACAACAGGGTCAGAAATTTTCAGCAATTACAGAGAGCCTGTCAAACCAAGATAATCCGACAGCGATCATGGAGCTCGCTAATTCCCACATAGCTGGGTTCATAGCATCGGAAATCCAGTATGCGACATAATTCTCGAGATAAAACTCAGATTAGGGCGGAAAATAAGACTTCAATGCTACTCACCCAAGTGGTCCATGTTCGTAGATTAACTGGAACAGGATCCATGTCCTTGTTGCTCCATCTCAGCGAGGGCGATTCTTCGAGGCGCCACGTAGACAATTTCAGTCTGCTGAGAATTCCCATCTTGGTAGCGGCTTGGGGGAAAGCGGGGGAAAATGACCAGCCACCTCCCTCGCAATCAAGAAGAGCTGGCACACCCGACGTAGTATCCGGTCCCGGAGTCATAGTCAAGTCATATCAAAGTCATACCCGCGGCTAATCCGAGGCGAAATTAACTTGCCGGGAAGAAGTTCAAGGGACACGCGAAGAAGTTCCACAGAGAATCGAGATTAGGATCAGAGGGCATTCCAGCTTGCAGCACCACAGTTTCTGCCGGATTATGACCTACTCTTTGGAAGTTTTCATATCCCGGTGCTCAGTGCCAGTAGACGCTCTAACACAGATGCTCGTACCTCGCATCTGGAAACGCATTCTGGCAGGATAGACATTCAGTCTCCACATAGACCGGGGATTTCTAGCACAGACACGCACAGACCGATAGACCACTAATAGACCGCTACAGACACGGTCACGTTGCGATAGACACGGCTAGAGATCGAAGTCTCGCTTAGTCGCGCGGACAGCATGCATTTTTTCAGAACAGCACGCGTCTTTTCCGACCATCACGTCTATTTCCATCATCCGGACATCGCACTGTCGCAATGTCCACAATTCAACCTCGCTTCAAGGGCGCTGAGAAACAGCTGAAAATTTTCGTAAGTCCGTTGCCGATCGGAGGGGAAATTGTATAAAAGGCGCGCGGTTCGCATGATTTGCGCTACACTCTTTCTCCGTTCACCCATCTTGCTGTAAGTCTTCCTCCCCTCTGTCCCCTTAATTGAACTCGTCACTCATCTCGGCCTACTATAGTTACACTGTTCTAGATTTCCTGCTAACCACTTGTTTCCATTATGTAGGACCTCGATGGCCTACGTCGTTGCAGCCCTCCCAACGGTGATTAAAATTTTGTCTTGTTCAACCCCCGAGTCGGGCATACCATCCGTAGTCTCCTTGATCGCAGTAGTTTTGTGTAGGTAGCATAGTCCCGTCCCATAGTTGACTGCCAATAAAATTGCTGCCCTCCTCCTATGTATCCTGCTTGACCCCGATTACAACTGCCTAACGACGACCACTGCAACGAAGACGAAATCACGGAAACGATCGTCGTTTGATGCTTTTACGCGATGCTGGCATCCGTCTATGGCTGTCTATCGGTCTACTGTAGCGGTGTGTATGGGTGAAACGTAACGCATAACGGCGGCATTGTTTCGTTTCAAAATTTCGGACATGTAACGCATAACGGAGCCCCCGTTTCACATAAATTTGCGTTACACTAAGTTTTTCACCAAAAAACGGGTAAAAAACAGGCTCGCAAGGTCCGTCGTTTCAAGTGTAACACCTAACGGCTGGGCCGTTTCTGGTTTCAACTTAATCGTTTCAGTCACGCTGCAAAATCCGTTTCACCCATACACACCGCTACAGTATCCCACTATCGGTCTAAGCGGTCTATCGTGGTCTACCATAGAAACGGCTGTCTATGGATGTCTAAGATAGACAGGGGGCAGTCTATCCGTCTATTTCTTCTATTTGGTCTACCATAGACCACCATAGACATCCGGTATTTTCCAGATGCGCATGTTACCAGTGCCGTGCGATTGTTAAACCAAAGTTGAACATGTGTTTGGTATTATTTTGATCACGAGCGATCTTGCGTAAGATGATCAACTTGAAGTTGAGTTTCCACAGATCCCGGCCCTGTGGGTTGAGTTTGTGCGTATCGGGTTGAGTATCTCCGAGGAAATTGAGGAAATACCTTTATCCGCGCGTAAGCGAGCCTCGGCAGGCCTCGGCGAGATTCAATATTTATGATCCGTTCGCTCTTCCGTTGCTTCGCTTGTCCACGTCGTCTCGTACCATGATCCCTCATGACCGCATGAAGGACTCTCTTAGTGCGCACCACCATGTATCTGGCACTGCTTGAATGCGCCCTGTGTCTTTGTATCGCGGCGATTCTGGCGCTGGTTTCCCTTAAGCCAAGGAAAGCGGCAGATCTGCCTCCCGGACCTGGCAAGCCTTATAGTCTATATCCGTGCAGGGAAAAGAGCTGCTGAATCGTGCCTGACTAGCGCCAACCAGCTGGCTTGTCGGAAACAGGAACCAGGTTCCCCCACAAAAGCCGTGGCGATGGTTCCAAGAGCTCAACGATCGGTACGGCCCGGTAGTGTATCTGCAGATGGGTCGCACTCCTACGGTGGTTATCGGTACGGCACAGGCTGCTTGGGATATTCTGGAGAAAAAATCGCCCCTCACAAGCTCCCGGCCACGTTTCATAATGGCGCGCCTAACTTCCATTAAACTTGCAGAACGCTGAATGTTAAACGTCACCAGGGACAGGAAATTTTAAGTAACAATATGCGTGGATTGATGTCCGGAAATGATTCATTCTGGAGACGATGGCGTCGGGTAAGCCTTGCTCCTCTGGCCAGATCTATTCGAACAAAATATCGCGTACTAGGTTCTCCACGGTAGGACAACCAGATAACAGGTCTCATGGCGAGGATTCTCAAGTCGTCGCAGTCTCATTCATGCAGAAGGCCTCAAATAACTACAAACCGGTTCAAAATCTGGAATCCAAACAGCTTCTGTTTGAGCTGACGGAAACCCCCGCCAAATTTCGCGAACATCTTGAACGATACGCAACGTCCGTCGCCGTCGTGCTTACCTACGGTAGACGGGTCCACGACATATATTCTGACGAAGTCGTTTGTCTCAATCGAGAGACCCAGGATTTCTTGACCAGCGTTAAGTGAGTCTGTTTACTCCCCACAAATGTGTATGACGGAGCGCCTACACAGTATTCCCGGAAAATATTTGGTTGAGAGCATGCCCGCCCTCCTCTATCTGCCTAATTTCCTGACGCCATGGCGCACTGTCGCGCTGAAACAGCGGGCGCGGGACATCGAGTATCTCACCCGTTTGGTCCAGGAAGTGAAAACCAAAATTGCGAACGGCCGCGCGCCACCGTCGTTTTGCCGCCAGCTTCTTGACGATCGCGAGAAGAACAACATGAGCGAGTTGGATATTGCATATACCTGTGGTGGGTAATGCAGTCCGTCTTGCACTTACCTCCTACTGAACTATAGGACTAGGCACTCCCTTTGGAGCTGGCGCCGAAACCACCGGCGGGACCCTGTCGTCCTTCTTCCTTGCGTGTGCCGCTTTCGGGCCTTCTTTTATTCCCAAGGCGCAGAAGGAGCTCGACGCCGTTGTGGGGCCTGACCGCATGCCGACCTTCGATGACTTCGACGACCTCCCTTTCATCCGCGCTATCGTGAACGAGACGCTGCGATGGCGACCGGTTGCGGTCCTCGGCGGGACACCCCATGCTAGCACGGAGGACCTCGTGTACCAGGGCATGTTCATTCCCAAAGGCAGCACCATTATTGCCAACCTCTGGGGCATCCACCTCAACCCAGCGGATTTCCCTGACCCCCACCGCTTCGACCCCGAAAGGTGTGTCGGTTCGTATTCCATTTCCTCTTCTGATCATTTGATTCAGATTCATGTCGAAGCGCGACTATCCTGGTCCATGGCAGCACTCGGTATGTTGTCCTTAGCCTCGAGATTTATACTCAACTTTCCCAGAGCTTTGGTTATGGTAGGCGAGTGTGTCCCGGGCAGTATCTCGCCTTGAACAGTGTCTACATCAAGTACGCTTTCAACTTGTCAAGTTCAACCGAACTAGATTGTTTATAATTCGTCCCAGCATTGCACGCATCCTCTGGGGCTTCGATCTCAGCAAAGCCCGCGACGACAAGGGGGAGGAGATCGAGGTTGACACTCTTGCGTACACCGATGGTGGATTCAAAGTTAAACTTGTTTACACACACGCTAATATCGTCTGTCCAGGGTTCAACAGCGTCCCGATGCCTTTTCCCATATCGATCATTCCTCGATCGTCAGAACATCTCACCTTAATTCAGCGCGAGAATGAGACAGCGCAGGAGGATCTGAAGGCTTACGACGGCTGAATGCCAACGACGACTTGATGGTCAATTTCTTCTCAACGAACCTCGGAAGCCTTGTCGATATTGTTGAAATTGAATATTTGCAACGACGTCCGTCGAAACATCGTACATATAATCGAAAATATATGACCGATGGGTCCGAAACATCTCTACCACGGTAGAGGACCTTCCTTCTCTGAATACGTCGCCGTCTCGCCGTCATCTCCAAGGGTTGCGAGTCGTACAGCGCCTTTTGCACCGCCTCCCACCGTCCCCGATCCCATTCCGTTCGTCATATTTGTCGCCGTGTATCCAGGATTGTGGATATTAACCTTCCATCCCTGGGCCTTGAACCTGTGTGCGTATCCCAGCGCAAGCATATTCATCGCCGCCTTGCTGGAGCGGTAAGCCGGCAGCTCGATGAAATTGAACTGCCACTTGGGGTCCGCACCCGCACGGAGGGCCATGGAGCCAAGGTCGGAAGAGACGAACACGATGCGGGCGGCGGATGATTTCTCAAGAAGGGGGATAAAGGCCTCCGTAGCGACAGCTGCTCCGAAAATGTTAACAGCGAACGTCTGCTCGAAGTTTTCGCGGACGGACTGCAACGCGGGGTTGTCAACGACGCCGGCGTTGTGTATGAGGACGTCCAGACGGCCGAATTTGGCTTTGACCGTCTGGGCTGCCGCCTGGATGGAATTGTCGTCCGACACGTCGATGGTGAGAAGCTCCACAGGTAACCCAGCTTTCTGCAGGGTTTCCGCCGCGTTGGCACCCCGGCTAGCATTCCTGCTACCGAGAAGGACGTGATATCCCTCGAGTTGAGCGAGCTGCTTCACTGTTTCATAGCCCAGGCCTTTGTTGGCACCGGTAACGAGCACGATTTTAGTAGATGCGGAGAAGGATGACATTGGATGGGAGGGAGATGCGCGAATGATTGTGTATGTGTTGTAGGAGACCCGCTCCGCTCGCTGACCTCGTGGTACTGCTCCCGACTGTTTTTGTTCACTATCAATGCGGCGCGCCCAACCATTCTATTAGTGTACTTATATATCGGCGCTTTGCGCCCCACTCCCTCAGTCGTTTCCACCTTTGCGTGTGACTGAGGTGAGCTTTACCTACTTTTACTCCACGATACTTATGAGATACTCCCAGTTCTCATTATATTGTTCTTACTTTAGGTAGTGTATGACTGCAATACAGTCGTTTCCACCTTTGCGTGTCCGACTGAGTTCTCATTATATTGTTCTTACTTTAGTATGGAATGGTTGTTTTCGGTATGTTGCAGAGGCTTTTATATCTGAAGCGGGATAGGGTTAGTTGGTAAGGTCGGACGTTCGCCGAGCAATAGCATCCGCCCTCTCAACTGGCATGCGGTGATGGCTCTGATTCAGCAAAACCAAAACAGAAAGAAACCCTCCGTTTATCCGTAACGATTCGATATGCAGTCCCATTCTTTGCGAACGGGGTTCGTGTTATTACTCATCTGGAGAAATTTTACGAAGCGCCTTGTTTGACGATTAGAAAGATACCTCAGACATCAATTACCTTTTTTGGACCAGAATCAATAACACACCCGTCGAGTGGGGGGAGATTCTTCTTTACGGATGACCATATTCGTCGCTAATTGAACTACGAGTGAGCTCAGAGTGAGCTCGTTGAACCGGCGAGGGGAGATAGAGCACTCAGAGTTTTCAACGTGCGATTGGTGGTTCGGATCCCTCAGGAAGAACAGCACTGCACATACTAAAGATGTGTGGCTTGGGAAGAATGATTCGAGGGTGGAAAAAATATCTTGTCTATATAGCAAGGACATCGGTGAGCTGGCCGGCAGTCTTCTCGAATACAGACTCATCAAGGCACGGCTTTCTGATGGACACCAATATCGTTGCTTGAAACCATCCATCTAAGAAGGCTATAAGGACGGCGACAGTGGTTATTACAAGTGCTATATTCGAAAGTGTAAGTAAGCTACGCAGCCATCCTTATTTGAAAGCGTACCCCTGGTGATGTAGGAATGGAAACGAAAGACACAGACGATGCTCTTCTATATCTCGTCGGCCGTTCCACTAAAACTTTGTTGGAAGGGATGGATCGGGAATTAAGGACGGGCCTTCGAAAAAACAGGTGTATGAGAGACGTGTAGGGGTGGAATATTTATGGACATTACATCTCAGGGAGGAGGGAATCCTGTTTGAAAGTACCTGGTGTTGATTCTAGAGACGGATATCTTTGGGCTGAGCCTGGATCTTTCGTAGCAATCGAAGAGTAAGAGCAGTGTCGCAATCATTCTGAGCTTGCGCACTCACTGGAGCCTGAGGAGCGCCTGCGCAAAAAGCGTAAGACGGCCTTGAAGCGAGAGGCAATAGGAGACATTCCCCGCGATGGCGCCGTGAAGAAAAAAAGCCCCTACAACTTGGCAGGGTGGAGAGAGAGAGAAAGGGACCAAAGCAAATCAAAGTCGGAAGCCTTGCTTTTCGCGTCAAGAGCCTGTCAAACAAGCGGGCGCATCGGGGCGGCATTACATCAGTCAGATAAGAATGATACGAGTTGAGAGGGAATTTTCTAGGTAATGGTAAACGGTCACGCTGGCAGTATAAACTCTGATGAAACGTCATCAACGCGCGGGCAGTAATTTTTGAATTTTGACACGCACCTGGCATTCACAATTAGCTGGGGAAAGAATTGACGAAGAACAACTGGCTCTTCAAACCTCTAGAGGTTGCGAAATGTATCAGTACTGTTTACTTCTCCACTGAACTTCCCGGGCTCTTTGCGGAGCTCTTTGCGGCCCCCTTTTCGGCGAGGCGGCCAGCGATAGCAGGCTGCTAGTTCAGTTGGCCAGTGGAATGGAGTCACAGTTATTCGGTGGCCTGAACCATAAACGAGACTGCATGTGGAGCAATGCCAGGTGAAGTGTTCAAGTGACCAGTGTGTAACACTGTGTTGGTAGAGACGAAGTTTGCTCTGCCGTAAGTTGGCATAATCGTCGAGCAGTGATGGTTACAAGATGGTCACAGCGTGACTCTCTCCTTGAACTGAGCAAACCAGACCGGGTTTTGCTCGTATTCATCCGTTTAAACTCCAGCGGTGGAATGGACTCTGTCCGGAGCATATACCAAGAGCCGAACTCCCTGGCCCTAGTCAGGCTGCACTTCTTGCAGGCTTGGCTGCTTGCGTCGTGCGGAATTCAAGTTAAAACTGGGAAAATTGAGCATCGGGGCCTCGGCACCTCGGTTAGGACCTCTACAAGTCAATTCCCAGCCCATTCTCAGCTACGAAATCATGTCACCTGGCCTATTCTGAAGGCTTCCAGGTTAGCACCTCAATTTACGTATGGAAGAGAGCATCTTCTTTGCGGTCGACTTGCGTGGTCTATATGAAGTGGCATTGCTTTTGCGCTGATCAACCTTCAGCTCCAGATTATTCCGCGCCTCGCCAATGACCCCCCGAATCCCACTCGAGCTATTGGAACATATCATGGATGACCTTTACATGGACCGCAAAACCGTTGGCATATGTGGACGCGTCTCATCCGAATGGATCCCGAGAAGCAGATATATTCTGTTTTCAACTGTGAACCTGTCTGGTTCAACCTTCCTTCGATTTCTCGACCTTCTGGAATCCCGGACATGCACGTTCGCCTCCTCTGTACATTATCTAGCTATTGACACGGAGACACATCCTGGCCTATTCCACAAGGGAGTTCATCGCCTTGTCAATGTGACGAGCTCCACGTTCCGGCGTGTCTCCGCCCTGCAATCCTTACGACTCTCCAACATCGATTGGACCTATTTTTCTATCGCGGAACAATTCGCCGTTGAATCGGGTTTAGCACGGCTAACGCAGCTGGGAAAACTCGAGCTACACTTGCTTTCTTTCCACGATCTGAGGGGCGCTCTACGAGTCGCTAATTCCTTCCCGCTCCTGACTCCCCTCCGCCTCATCGACGTCCGGTTCTCTAAATACATCCAGTACAATATCGCTTCCGCGCAAACCCAGCAACTTGCGTCTGCTTGGGAAATCCTCGAAATCGATTCGGGCGATGCGATACCGTCGTTATTGCATTGCATCTGTGCGAACCTCGCACGCGGCGTGCCGCTGGGCATACAACGTCTCACTTTGTTGCACATTAACGATAGTAATCGTTCATACGTCGAAGAAGCTCTTCGTTTCGTTCATCTCAAGCTACCCAGTGAGTATGGAACTCTGACAGGCGTATCATACTGACCGTCCCTCCAGATACCTTGCTGCTAGCAGAGAACTGCGACGTCTCGCTAACTATGGCTTCCGAAAAAACGGTACGTGCGAACTGCGAGGAAATAGACGATGTTTATTCATGATCAAATTTAAAGAGCACTCGCGCATCGGAATGGCAATATATGCAACGATGAACTTTACGAGCTACTAAACTGTTTTTCATAGTATTCCTGCGCGTCACCCAGGGCGTCGTGCCGAAGTAAATAAGCTTGCACTTCGTACGCTGACAGGCACCGTTAAGTAGCAACCTCAAAAAGCCATCAGGTTTGACGCACATTTGAGATATAGGCCCCGCTTGGACGGTATCGTTGCCTGCTCGAGGGCCTCTCTATTGACGTAGTCTCCCCGTGGTTTGCGAAGCGCTTGATACGCTTCGAGCCTGCTCGGTACGTCTTCTCTTCTAGTGCCGGGGGGCAGCAAGCACCCTAGTGCTCCGGCTTCTTCGACCGCCAGTGCTGCACCTTGCCCTGCACGAGGGACGATTGAGATGTTTCTTTGTAGTGATCGTTTACAGGACACTGACCTAGGGTAGGGAGCGTGGCATGGGCAGCATCTCCAACGAGAGCAGCACGTCCGCTTGTCCAAGTGTCCAGAAGCGGCAGAACTCGGAGTTGCCATTTGAGAATGGGGCTGTCCGCCAGTGCTAGGAACGCGAGGAACTTGGGATGGGCGTCGTGGAATATATTCAGAAGCTCCTCTCGTGTCCCCGTTGAAGCCCACCCTAGACAAGAATGAGAATTTTTACTGGAAGACCTCAAGTATCTGCCAACCTGGATCGTCTTGATGCGGGTCTTCGTATATAGCCACAATATTGATCAACGTTCCGTTTCGGCAGGGATACATGACGATCAAGCGATATTCCCCTCCTTTGAACATCAGACCTCTCATGCCAGAGATTCCTTCGGTGAACCAGTCCTTGTCGGCGATGTCCTGCAACTTGGAAGAGTCCACAAGGCTGCGGAAACACGAAAAACCAGAGGCAGGGGCCGTCTCAACACGTCCCAAGATGCTGCTACGTATGGTGGACTGCAGAGAAGTCAGCGCGGTCTGGAGATAAAATCCGAGCTCACATGAAGTCCATCCGCCCCGATGATGAGATCTGCCTCGATGGTTTCCCCGTCTTTCAAGATCACCATCCCATCGCCGGGTCTGCAGTCGATCACTTTTCTTCCGAGATGAAGTTGAACTGGTGGCCCTTCGCCCTCTCCGATTGCCAGCCTCATAAGTTCGTCGTGAACATCGCTTCTATGACAGAATATGCTCTTCTCCACATTCAACTGAAAATTCCAACCAAGTTGAAAAATACTGCACCCGATTCTGATACAGTTCAGGAAGTAACCAGCGGCGAGCACCCCCTTCTCCAGTAGTGGCATCAAACGTCACCATCTAAAAAGCCCCCTCGTGAGAATCAAGCAAAGAGGACGCGTTGAAAGACGTACGCCGTCGTAGTGGACGCCTTTCAAATTCTCTCGGCGTACCCCCAAGTGTTCCAAAACTCGAAGCGCATTAACCTGCACGCCAATTCCAGCCCCAACCTCGGCGTTGATCTCACGCGCTTCGAAAACCTGCGTCAAGGATAAACATCAAGAAAGGATAAAGGACAAAATGGTTATTGTCAACCTGAACCACATGACCGCTCCTGCGAAGCGCTATCGCAGCCGCGAGTCCACCGATACCCGCACCAACTACGGACACTCTCAAAGGTCGCGGGGAATCCGAGTCTTCTTGGGTCATGGTGATATTTCTGCCACAAATCGGGGGAGGGGAAGATACTGGTTAAAACGACATCATGGCCATGTTAAATACTCACGGCGGGGACCTGAAGGCGTGGAATCCGACAGATCCTAGCGGCACGCGGACACATTCAATATAAGTGAAAGAAGCCTGGGCCATTCCAGGTGTTTTCCGAACTCCAGTCCAACACAACGGAACAAAAGCGGAACCTGATACGAGTAAACGCGAAGCTCACGTTCATTTCACAGTACTTCCAGCTAGGTAAATCTCGTCAACTCCGTGGAGCGCTGCCCCCACTGGCTCCAAGCTCGGCCAAACGAAAAGACTCAGATCCGTGGTGAAATTTACACAGGTGCCCAACGAGACTTCCAGCTTCCACCGGAGTTTCCGACATTTCAACATTGCTTCTTTGGGGTTTTACGGCCAAGGAACTACAAGACCGATGTTCGTCCGTGGCCGGCAGGGACTCGTACATCCGCAGTGTTGACACTTTTCCGTCCCCCGGCGAACAGTGCGTTGTGAACGGTTGCGCCAGGATAATCCGGCTCATGTTTTGAGAGAACGCAGCGACGAATCGGAAGGGCGAGACGGAGAGGCGGAATTTTGGTCAACAACCGAACTGCACATAGACCGTCAAAGAAACGATACTACCACGCAAAGAGAAGTTAAAAAAGAAAGGATCTTCAAGCAGGCTTTGCGAGCAGATTCTAGCGCCGGAATCAAAAGGGAAGCCACAAAAGCGAAAAATAGTGGAACCGGTCAGAGAGACTTGCCCCGCTATCGAACCAGGTTACGAGTATTATCGAAAGGGGCATCTTTGGTTCAACTTCCATGGCTGAAAAAAATCAACGTGAAGCACGGTTTTCGGCCCACGTCGTCTAAAGGTCTATCTATGTACGTTACTTCGAGATCTATTTCGCCCCGAAGCGCTCATCGAAGCACTTTTGCGCGGCGCATACCGCATCGTACTCTAGGAGAGAGTTCTGCAGCTCTTTAGTCATGACAATTTGATTGGGCTCGCCAGTGGGCCCGTCCGTGGTATGCATAAGCACGCCCACCCGTTCAACCGATCCCTTCCTGACAAAATCGCCCCGCTGCTTCCGAAGATCTTGATACGCCGCGAGTCGCGCTGGGATGTCTTCGCGCCTGGTACCGGCGGGAAGCAAGCACCCGAGGGCTGCCGCCTCCTCGATTGCCATGGCGGCGCCTTGGCCGAGGAGGGGTAGAGTGCCGTGCGCGGCGTCGCCGAGGAGTGCAGCACGGCCGCGGATCCAGGTCGGCAGCTCGGGGACGACGCGTAGCTTCCACTTGAGTATCTCGCCGTGCGTCGGGAGATCGAGGACGCGCAGGAACTTGGGGTGGAAGTCCTTGAACTGTGCTACCAGCTCCTCCCGCGACACGGTCGGCGTCCAGGCTATGGTTCAATTAATTTCGGTGCAAGCTGTCATGATTTCAACTCACCTCCTGTACTGTCCGCATCGGTGAAGAACCCGACAAAGTTCATGAGCGTTCCGTTCCGGCATGGATAGAAGAGCAGCATGCGGAAGTTCCCCTCCTTGGCCAAAACCGTACGCGGGCCAGACACACCCGAGATGAACCACTCCAGCTCAGGCACGTTGCTAGCCGGCACCTCGAACAGGGCGCGGAAGCACGACCAACCGGAATCCACGGGTTTCTGCACAGCGCCGAGTACGTGGGTACGAATGATGGACTGGAAGGCGTGTTAGCTAAAGCTAGCAAAAGGAATTAGGGCTTTACATGAATTCCGTCAGCGCCGAGAACGAGATCGGCGTGAACGACTTCCTCGTTATTCAACGTGATGGTCCCCTCCTCGGGGTTGCACGACAAAACCTTGGCTCCGAGACGCAGTTTCGCCGGAGGCCCTTCCCCTTCGCCTACCGCAAGGCGCTTAAGCTCCTCGTACAGATCGCTCCGATGAACAAACATGGCCTATCTTGACATCAGGGATACATCTCAACCAAGACTGCTGCCACCATACTGGGTTCTTTTGGTGACTCGGCGTAGACCAACCCTGCACTGCGCCTTCTCCGGTTTCGGGATCGAAGCCCGTACTCTACAACGTCGTCAGAATAGCAAGGTTCACGAAATGTTGAAATGAAACTTACACCCAAAAATAGATCCGCGTTCAAGTTCTTACGCACAACGCCAAAGTGGTCGAGGACGAGCGAGGCATTGGGTGGCACACCGAGGGCCGCACCGATTTCGCCCTTGTTCTCGGACGATTCAAAGATCTGGGGCAGACAGTTATATGACAAGAAGGAGAAAAAAGATACGCAGACAGACAGACCTGCACGGCGTGTCCGTTCTTCCTGAGTGCGATTGCTGCTGCAAGCCCAGCGATACCCGCACCGACTACAGAGACATTTAAAGGAGTAGAGAAGTCTGCCATGCTGTTGTTGAGATTCGATGAAGACACAGGCCAGTTAAATACTGACTTCTTTCGGTAGAAAGGGATACGGAAAGCAACCCGGGAGGTAATGGTGCTTACACAATTACGAGTCGGATACTGAACGTCTCCGCCTCCAGAGCTTCGGGCGCAACCGTTCGTCGTGTCGCACTGTCTATGCCGGCCTCTCTGAGCCACGCCCTGAAATGCCATGGAAGTCAACCAAAAAGGGCGATCGTCACGTAGTCACAGTGAACAGCCACCGTTACTTCTGTGTTTGCGTGACACTGACTCTGCTTTCACTTCGATGTCCAAAAACCGCAGAAGAAATTCAGGCCGTTGCGATCGTCGCCCCCGAAAAATCAAAGAAGCTAATACCTGCGCGCAAGCAGGTCAAGGCTGGCGATGTCGTCAAGATGGAAGCACCGCAAACGGAGAAAGAATAAACCGCCAACACGCGCCCTACCCACAGCTCCATAACGCGCCAGCCCTTTGCGCTACCAACTTGCATAGACAGCGCCCCGCTCACGCCCGCGCCCGACACCATCCTCACGGGGGCCAGAGTCGAAATGCGAGTGGGCTCGTATGCGCCGCGCGTCTGTCTGGCTGAGTCGGCGGGTTACAGGAGATGGTGCGTCCGATTCAGCTGGACTGCCTTTCTTCTAAACACTCACGTTTGCCTCCGTCGAAATCCCCCGAGGACGTGATGATGCTGGTGCGTTCCCTTCACTTTCACCATTACGCTCCCACTCACACATCTCCTATAGCTCTGGTAGTGGATCGGACAGAGAGAACGAAGATGTACCGAGTCTGGCATGTGCGTAAGTAGTACTCTATGAATATATCCCTTTCCATATCCCTCGTTTGTGTTCACCTCTCCTCTATCGCGCCGCCGACGGCGACGAGCTTCCACATCCACCAACGACGCGTCCACAGCGACTCGGCAGCGCATAGACCTGGCCACGCGCGCAAGTCCCGCCAGCGCTGCTGTCCACCACAAGCCCGCACCGTCCCCGCACCCCACCGTCCGCGCCGCCGGGGTCTGCGCCTATGACCGCAACTCAGCCCCCTGAATCTGCGCGAGAACGAACGCTTACGCTGTATCTTGGCCTGTCGCAACCGCCGAACGTGACGCGCGTGATGTGCTAGTAAACCACGGGTCACCACGGACTCGGGCCTCATGGTCGCGATCCTTCATCGGCGCACATAGCGTGCCCGTCTTCTACGTCATTGGCCCGCGTCGATGCTTGCGCGCGACACCAGCACAGCGCTGCGCCGCCCACGCTCGCATCTCGCCGTCCGCACCGCTGTGCTCGTAAGGTCAGCCCGACTCGAGACATCCCGTACGGCACGCGCCTGGTGCTACGCCCCGCATCCTCTTGCGCTCCGTCTCTCAAACACGCGCGTCCTCTGCGCCTCGCGCTCGGCAAAGCCGTGCCATCTAAATATCAAGATCAGCAACTAAAAAGCGCACAAACGCGCTTACTGGCGCAGCGAGGCCCTCAAGACCTGCGCGCGTATCCATGCACCGCGCCGCCCGCCGATCTGGCTCCCTGCCTCCAGAGCAGCAGGTCAATGCAAGAATTTGCCGGAGACGTTTGTGACCATGATGCAGGGTGCGTTCCGTTGTATTGTTTCACAACTCTCCGCTGACTTGATTCGCAGTGCTCGAGCACTACATCTCACACCTCATGACCAAGGCGTTCGAGTCTAAGTCGATGTTCGGCGGTGTAATCTGTTTGCCTGGCTGCTTCAGCATGTACTGCATCAAGGCCCCCAAGGGCGACTCGGATTTCTGGGTCCCCATCCTCGCCAACCGAGACATCGTCGAGCATTACTCGGAGAACGTCTTCGACACGCTGCGCAAGAGGAATCTGCTCCTCCTCGGCGAAGATCGGTACCTCACGACCCTCATGCTCAAGACCTTCCCCAAGCGCAAGAACATGTTCTGCCCGCAGGCAGTCTGCAAGACCGTCGTCCCCGCACCTTCCGCATTCTGCTATCGCAGCGCCGCCGCTGGATCAACTCGACGATCCACAATCTG
Organism: Mycena polygramma; assembly: GCA_029449255.1. Classification (NCBI taxonomy): domain Eukaryota; kingdom Fungi; phylum Basidiomycota; class Agaricomycetes; order Agaricales; family Mycenaceae; genus Mycena; species Mycena polygramma. The sequence goes on along the minus strand of JARKID010000169.1, from coordinate 6,794 downwards.
TTCGAACACGTTCTTGTGCGCGATCTCTGCCGCACGTTCTGCTTCTCGATGCAGTTCGTCGTCGGCATGGACCTCGCGGGAACACTTGTCCTGCCCGCCGCCATCACGTTTACCCTGCACCTCATCATCGCGTCCATCATCCCGCACCACACCAACACCACCGTCCCGCTTGTGCTTCTCGCGTTCGTGCACACGCTGCTGCTCGTGCTCATCGCCGCCACCTCGCGTAAGTGGGCGTACGTCGGGTGGATGCTGATCTACCTCCTCAGCCTGCCCACGTAGTCACAAAACTCTGTCAAAACACGCGTCGACAGCCCATCAATGAGCTCCGTGTCGGCTTTCGAACGATGCCCCGCCATCTCAACGTCCCTGGTAGCGTGGGCAATGGGCGGCGGCGGCGGCGACGACGGTGGTGGTAGTGGATGAATGAAAAAAAAGAGCTGCACAGGCTCGTTTGGCCCATCACCCACCGCATCAGGACGTGCCGTAGTGCCCCAATTGGCATGTGCCGCCTTTCATCCAAGTGCCGCCCTTGGCCCAATCAAACGCGGCTCTGCGCCGCTAATCACCCAATGTGCCGCTCTTCCCAATCGGGCGCGTGAGCCGCGTCTTGTATATCCTCACATGAACGAGGATATACACGTCTGTACGACACCGCGGCCAGTCCATTTTTGGCACCTTTGATCATAACTGATTCCTATTCATCTGCCTGGAGAAATTCCGGGACACATTCTGCCGTCATACGGATAATACGGCCGTTGCAGACTTGCGCCTGAAAACTCCGATGACTAACTTGCGCCGTTTTTCCGATTGTCATCAGGCGCAAGCGGCGGTAATGCAACCACGCCGCTGCCTTAAAAGAGCGAACTGGTGAAGAATTAAAAACCATGGCCAACATTGAACATTCCCCTCGCCCATTGAGTGTGGCGATAGTTGGCGCCGGTATCGGCGGACTATCTGCTGCAATTTCACTGCGACGGAGCGGACACCATGTCAGAGTAGGCAGCCTATTCAGATGCATTGATTTGGATCCTGACTTGGTACCTGCAGGTCTACGAAGTCTCTCAGACGAACGTCGAAATCGGGGTCGGCGTCGGTGTGCAGGCCAATGCCCTGCGGATCCTAAAGCAGTGGGGATTTTCTAGAGAAAACCTGAGACCCGTAGACTTCGACGGAGTAAGTTAATGTCTTTAGACTCCGTTACAAGATCAAAGCTGACCTTGACCTTACTTAGGTGATCAATTTCGATTCGAAAACCGGAGTGGGAACAGAATTCCCATGGCTGGTTTTGCGACCCGACGAAACTCATGTATGTATTTGACTTGAACTATCTGCGTGCGTCATTGAAGCAGAAGCAGGATGTAGCCTGTCAACGAATTCATCTCCATGCGGAGCTCAAGCGCCTTGCACTTGGCGAAGGTGAAGGCCCTCCAGCGCAACTTCTGCTTGACAGCAAGGTTGTGGGTTGCGATCCGGAATCAGGAACAATCACCTTGGGCAAGGGCGAAATCATTCACGCAGACGTTGTGATCGGGGCGGACGGAATTCATGTTTGTATTTTAATTCAAGGCCCTGGACAATCCATTCTGACTGGCCCTAGTCCGTTGTTCGTAGCAGCATCCTAGGACACGTTGTCAATGCCAAGGCATCAGGCTGGTCAGCCTTCCGTTGTATTTTCGATGCCTCGAGGTTGAAGGAATTTCCCGACCTCGGCTGGCTGACCGAGGGACTCAGCGGCGGCAGATCGGTCGTTTCAAAAGAGGCGGCATTCCGAATCTTCTTCATCTACCGCTGCCGAAGTGGCACTCTCATAAACTTTAGTGGTATGTTCACAGAGTCTAAACAAGATACTTCAGGTGAGGCAAACATGGCACTCGTTCCGCGTGATCTGAAACGAGAGCAGATTGGACGCCGACCGCCACTCGAGCGGACATTCTCGAGGAATTTAAAGACTTCCATCCAAAGTTTCTTCGTATTCTGGATCTAGAGCCCACCACCCCCTTCCTCAAGTGGCAGCTGAAAGTCGTGCCTATTTTACCGACTTGGATCCGCGGGCGCACTGCCCTTCTAGGAGATGCTGCCCATGTTAGGGCAAGGCGCGGCTATGGCGATTGAAGAGGCAGCGACGCTTGGATGTTTATTTCCTCTTGGCACCACCCGAGAAGATGTGCCTGCTAGACTTGAAGCCTACCAGATACTCCGAAAGGCGCGAGGCGAGTTTGTGAACACCGAGTCCGTGGCTCAAACAGCAGTCCCAGAGCAGCGCGGTGCATATGCCAGATGTGAGCCATATTACTGCCTCCCCTTACGTCTTTGCCAATTTATTTTCCAGCTCGCGAAATGCAGGCGGCGATCATCGAACACGACGCAACAAAAGTTGCCCAAGAGTACTATGATGCCCATTTTGGTGGCGGAATAAAAACTTGAAGCGCATCGCGTCCGGGGCCATGTCTTTGTGATACGATTGAGTGAATTGCCACAATATATTTTGGAATATCTGTATATACCCTTCCCCCCATTTCTGTGCCCGAGTTCCGCCGACCACGATGGTCTCCCGCATCGGCCAACGACGCGTCCGCAGCGACTCGGCAGCGCATCGACCTGGCCGCGCGCGCAAGTCCCGCCGGCGCTGCCTGCTTGTGCACCATCAGCCCGCGCCATCCCTGCACCCCATCATCCGTGCCGTCGACGTCGCGCTTCACCCCCCGCGGAGGGGCGCGTGGGCACGCACTAGGGCGAGAACCGGCGCCCCACCACGGCGTACTGACCGCTCGACTCGTCGCCGAGCAGCAACTACAAGCGGTCGACGGTCTACGCGGGATCCATTGCGTCAAGCAGCAAGGGCGGCTCGGGGACGCCGCATGTCGTGGGGCGAGACGGGCGTCCTTGGGTCTCCTGTCCGGGGAACGTCCGCGGAAAGCCCGTGCCCGTTCCCGTTCCCGTTCCCGTTGGACAACGTCGTGCCGCAGCCACCTGCAGGCTACGAGCCGTTAAACTCCCCGCTTGCCGCTGGATCAACTCGACCATCCACGAAATCGTTCTTGTGCGCGATCTCTGCGTCACGTTCTGCGTCTCTCTGCAGCTCGTCGTTGGCATGGAGCTGGCGGGGACGCTCGTCCTGCCCGCCACCATCACGTTCACCCTGCACCTCATCATCGCGTCCATCATCCCGCACCACACCAACACCACCGTCCCGCTTGTGCTTCTCGCGTTCGTGCACACGCTGCTGCTCGTGCTCATCATCGTCACCTCGCGCAAGTGGGCGTACGCCGGGTGGATGCTGGTCTACCTCCTCAGTCTGCCCATATGTATGTGTTCTGGCACTTCGAACAACTTCTCGTGTGGCGCGACGCGCGAGATCGAGGGGGACGAGACTGACACGGGCCGCAAGGAGGGCTCGACGCATATCGTGATGAAGCGCTGGGCCAAGTTTGGGCGCGAGCGGGGTGGAAGAACGGGACGCAGTCCCGCGACTCAGATGAGTATCACAATCGAAAGTGCGTGCTTATTTTCTCGAACGACGGAAGAGCTTTTACTGATGGACGGGAGCAGGACGGCCAGCAACCGCTACTCGATCGCGTCTAACTCGGACCAGTTTCACCAGCCGGCGGACGGCGGGTCATCGACGACGATCGAGTCGCCATCGGGCTATGCGTCGCCGCCGCGGGGGCGGCGTGACTGCAACACTCCTCATGCTGCCCCAGCCGCTTGCCGTGTCGTGCCACACCACCGCAAGCGCTACGAACAACCCCATGTCGTCGTCGACATCCGTCAGCGGCGCGCGCTCGAGCGAGGAGGGCTACCACCCGGGTTCGACTGCGCGCCACCTCATTCCCAGCTGTCGTCGACACATGGGACGACTCGTAGGATGCGCCCGGGCCTACGCCGCCCCCTCGCCCACGCAGGGAGTCGTACCGCGCGAGCATGGACCAGACGCCGCCCGGGAGCGCGAATTCGTTCATTACGGGCAACAGCCCCGTCATGTACGACGAACCCGAAATGTTGTCGCCCACCGTGCGGCATCCGAATGGCACAGGCATCGGTGCAGGAGGCGGGGGCGGCGGGCCAGGGGGGCGCGGGGTGCGGCTGACGGACAGCGAGCCGGAGGGCGGGCTGCGGCGCGTGGCGCGCCCGAGTGCCCGGCGGCCGACGTCGCAGTCGCCTGTGAGCGCTAGGAGACAGGGACAAGGCGCGCAGCAGACTCAGAAAAATCGGTACTCGCGCAATTCGATGGGCTTCAGTCTCCCGCCCGGGGCAGCGCCGCCCCAGGGATATGGGCAGTGATCGTGATCCGGATGAGGGTTGGGTATTCATATTTTCTCTTTCTTCGGATGGGGCCGAGGTGGAGTCGAAGGACTGGTTACAGGGGGTGGGGGCAATGGGGACGAAGACGAGGACGCTATACATAAGGCAATAATACTTCTGCTCCGCACACATTCTTTCCTTTCTTTTCTTTCTGACCCACCTTATACCTCTAATGTAATGCAGAATAAAAGCATAGTCGGAATTATGGATCGTCGCCCTTTGAGATCAAAGTCGTAATGTGGCGAACGCAGTTGGCTATCATAACAACACTATTTATTTCATACTAACGCGACCCTTGATGCGACCTGAAAACTCCACTCTTCAATCGCTCTTCCAAGGACGTTGCCGGCGCATGGCGCGTCTGAGGTCTATCCCATCGACTTGTTGCGCACGTCTGCTGTCCACCTGTAAATATCAGAACCTCCCGTGTCGGGGACTCGCCGAACTGTTGCCTCCTCGCGCGGTCAATTCTGCGACAGAGACTGCGCATCGAGCGCCGGATCCACTCTGTCGGGCATAGAGTCATCGAGCGCCGAATCCACCCTGTCGAGGAAAGAGCTTAATTCGTTGAGGTCCCGCAAAGCCATCGCTGCGCGGCGTACGGCGACGCCCCTTTTAAGTGCCGCCACTTTGGCTTCGAGCCTCCTTTCCTCTACCATCATGCGGCGGTACTTGCGCTGGAGCTTCTCGTATTCGTGCTTCCAGTCTTTGGCCGGCCGGACGGGTTTCGTTGGAGGCACGGGGGTACTAGTAGTGCTAGTACTGGCGGTGGGTGCGGGATTTTCCTTGTGTGCGTGCAGGTTACGTGCCCGGGCAGCCCTCTGTGCAGGAGTAGGTTTTTTACGAAGCCTGGAGGGTGCTGTCCTCTTGCCGGAGCCCATGGTTCGTGTCGTGTAGCGCGATTGCGAGAGTACTAATCTAACGACCTCTCGCAAGGGTGATTTGACTGGGCTGTGCGGAAACGTTCGAGATAACGCCAATTAGATAGTTTATGGTCATTGTAAGCTGTTTCGCACCCGATAAACCAAGTTGCTGAGTGGCGGCGCGTCGATTGTCGAAAAGCGTCGTTGACGCGTAAGGTCACAAGGGTGGCGCGAGAGAGTAACAGAAGTGTGACCCTCCTGATTCCATACCACCACAACGATATATTTCAACCACAGTACAGACCGTCTTGCAACCCCGAGAATCGCTGGTCATCACCCACCGTCTTAGGCCTCTCTGATGACTAGCAACGAATGCATCTCGGTCCTCGGCTTATAGATCATTAGATGACCTTGGCTGACTCGCCACGGATTCGGCCTACACTCGCCCAAACATACATGTGGTCCGTGCATCCATATGCTCCTGGTCCGTGCGCCGTCTCCCTGGTATAAAGGCGGTGCCAATCCTTTCTCGGTCCTCCACCACTCTGGCCAACCGGCTTAGATCAAGTGTAGTATCTGTTCTTTATAGTCTAACCGCTATAACGGGGCCAAGGCTCCCTGAAGGTTTCACTATTTTTGGCTTCCCTCTTGGGTCTGGCGCTGTGTTCTGCTCGCAGAGCCAGCTCCGGATCTAGTGATGACCCTGCCGTTGCACTATCGGCCTGCGTTGTCCGGCGATTTTCTTTTCCAACTTCTCTTTGCGGGGTGTACACATGCGTACGTTTATTTGACGGTCGCTGGGTGCTTCGCAAACGGATTTTGGGTGAAATTCTCGGCGCCCGACGGGCATTTTGTCCTTACCAGTGCTTTCCCTGTCGCACCCCGTTGTTGACTCCATGCTCAAGTAGTACTTCCTTCATTACCTCCTGCCGGATCCTTCATCGAGTCAAACTCGAAGTGTTGGACCGATAGTCTTGCCCTTCTTGTTCAAGATACGAGCCTTTGTTATTCTGCTGTCGCGATCGAACACCTCAGTTCGCAATGCTAATTCACACAGGTTGGCTACGAGCTCTCCCAGCGAAACTTTGACCAGAGAGACGGTTCACACCCGACCGGCTCATTCAATCGTGTAAGCCTCGTTACCTCTTGAGTTTCTGTCTTTCCTTATTCGTCCCTTTCTAGCGAAAAGTTGCTAAATCAAGGACCCTGCAGCGGTATCCGTACGCGAAGTAAAAACAATGGCATAAAATATCAAAGTTGCTTCGGCACCTACTTGGCCCCGAAGCGCTCTTCAAAGCATTTTTGCGCAGCACCGACCGCATCATACTCCAGGAGATAATTCTGCAACTCTTTGGTCGTCACAACTTGATTGGGCCCTCCCATAGTGCCATGCATATGCACGCCCACCCGCTCAACCGATCCCTTCCTGACAAAATCGCCCCGCTCCTTGCGAAGATCCTGATACGCCGCGAGTCGCGCTGGGATCTCTTCTCGCCTGGTGCCGGCGGGCAGTAAACACCCGAGGGCTGCCCCCTCCTCGATTGCCATGGCGGCGCCTTGACCGAGGAGGGGCAGAGTGCCGTGCGCCGCATCGCCGAGAAGCGCGGCACGGCCCCGGATCCAGGT
>JARKID010000168.1:0-216484 GCA_029449255.1 Mycena polygramma | reverse complement strand
AGATCGTGTCAGGAGACGCGCCAACGGCTTTGCACACCCAAACAGAGGACGACACAGGATCGATACAAGGGGAGACCGACGAGCTCTTCTCCGCACCGGCTTGATCCTTGAAACTTGGTGAGACAGTGGGCAGCTTTTGCAGCGCACAGTACTTACACGATCAACGTAGCACATTAAATTGGCCATGACACTGTCGGACACATGCAACTGCGACGTGTGGAACGTGCTGCAAATTTGAGACGAACCAATCTTGAAGAAACGGCAGCGCTCGGTCAGGCGCGGTTTTTTCAAAGAACGAGGCGAAACAGAGCGAGCATGATCACGCGTCCTCCGCATAGACTCCGCGTTGCTGGTTCGTTTCAAAGCTAGGCGTTCCTCTCGGGGCAGCAGCGCTCCTAAACAAGACAGGCTTTAGAATATTGAAGAGTGTTTCGCTCGGTTGCGCACCGTCACCTTTGACTCGCCTCGCATCAACACACTGACAGTCAGAGCCAAATTTCAGAGCCCTATTCCCTGCAGCGTCGAGACAGCCGAGCGTGCAGCGGCGAGCGGAGCCGACAATGCGGATACCTGTGCACACTTAACAACAGTTACTTGCAAAAGCGCAACTAAATTCACATGAACATCCCTCTCCGAATTTGACTGCGGCGCAACCATCGCTAACCTGTTTGCATCCTTGGCGGCACAGCTCCAGGTGCCTGGTAGACATGAAAGATTAACGCTGGAGCCCGCCACAACGACGCGCACCTGCTTCGACGGAGATAACGTGAACAATCACATCCCAGCCCATACAAGAATATGGGGGTTAACTCTGAACTGTGAACCGAACACACGCGGTCACACCGTCGACCATAGCCTTCAAGCCGAAAAATCAGCACGAACTGTACCCATGCACCATCGAGATTGACACCGACCTCTAACAGGTTTGGGGTCACAGCGACAGTATGGACCGTATTTGACCGCTCTGGACGGTCGAAGATTATGCGTGGCACGGTCGCCCGGCTCGAAACAGCCCTTATAACACCGATTTTCGGTGAAATCAGCCATTCTGCGAAGGGCAGAATCAGGCAGCTATGCCACCTGTTAAGACGGGGGGCGTGGGACACGCCAGCTAGCTACCACTGTAAGCAGCTCAATAAGCGGATAAGTAAGCAAGGATCATATAAGCCATGGCATTTACAAATTTACTAATGGGGCATCCGCTCGCGACCAGCCGACATACTAATCTAAAAACGCGGGTCCCTAAACAGACAAAGGTTAGAAACGCTTAGCAATACCGGGCGCGACTAATAGTGAATACCTCGCGGCCAATTTTCAACCCCAATTCGCGCAAGTGCTCCGTGAGATGACAAGAGATAGCCAACGAAATTGCGTGACGAATGTTCCTCTCGACCGACCTGTGGGAGCGGGTCGGGTAACAGTGCTCCACGGTGAATCGCAAGTCTACGTGATGCGCGCAGCGTAAGCCAGCGATCGGGTTGATCACAGGACAAGTCCAAACGGCCGACGACGTTGCGATCGGGTAACCAAAGACGAGTGGAGGGCTAGACTGGCCAACCATATATTTCTTGCACACATTAACAGTGAGAGCGCGGCGAGACGAGAAACAACGATACTCACCGCATCCACGTAAGCAAGATAATCGACACAGTCCACTTCGGGGGCAGTGTCGTGGCAGCCAGGAGGAAAGAACGTGGAGCTACCAGCTCGACTGGCATCACCGCCAAGGCCACTTGGAAGACGCGGGAGAACGGCGTCATGTGGACCCTGAGCGTAGCCATACAGGGTGCCTGGGCTGAAGGGAGCGGGTTTAGCGACACGGATACATCGCCAGCGCTTTCATACCCGGATATAAACGGGATGCTGGGAAGTGGCTCTTGAGAAGGGGCTAACTCAGGACATTGAGCCACGAACACCAGGACAGTGAGAAGCATCCGCACCGGAACTCCCAACTGCCGATAACCCAACGGTAGACGAGCCAGGGGAAGGGGGAGGGGACCAACTCAGCCGGCCTGTAGCCACGGTCAGATGAAGCACGCGACATGTCGCTAACGCACAAGAGCAGCCCACTCTATACTTCACGGCCGGCATACCGTCCGACGTAAAGCACCCACGACGGCAATACGATTGCCGACCTGAGAAAAGGGAGTCACGGGTACAAGCAAGCAAAGCCGGCGGAAGGCGTACGCCGCTGTCTGCAAGTACAAGAGTCTCGATAAAGACGACACTTGTGAAGTCTACAGAAGTGACCGACACGAGGCGAAACTGGTGGCTAGCGTCAGAAAGGGCCGCTCGATACGACGAAGGCGGGGTGTTACCCGGGTGGGAGACAAGTTTCGAGACGGCAGCGCAGTTGGAAAGCATTGGGGGGTAAGAAGAGAGAGCCACAAACAGGCGGAGCGGTGCGGACAGCACAGGCTAAGATCTGCTTGATAAGGAGGGGCAAAAGTGTGTGACAAAGCAAGACAAGGTCGCGCCGGAGCCCGAGAGCGGCGGGGGCAGCTGACAGAGCGACGTTCGAGAACGTGCGACAGGCACAGAACCACGAGCAAAGGGAGGAGAAGAGGGGGAGGTCAAAGGAGGAGGGGGAAGACAACAGCCGGCAGCAGGGAGGCGACCAGCGGGAACAGCGGGGATAGCGGATCCAATCAGGCGAGGGTAGGCGAAAGCAGAGATAACGCGAGGAAGCACAAAGGCAGGGAGGGACAACGCGACGAGAGACAGTCTCGGAATCGTGAAGCCAGAGCGGAGGAGAGTCATGGAAGAGATGGCATTCGGAGGGACAAAAAGACTTACGTTTACAGTTTCTGTGGCCCAGCTGATAAGGCGGAACCATTCCCGCGATTGCGAGAGGTCATCAGTTCGATACATGTCGCGAGCGTTCTTTTTGACACATCTAGTCACCGGATAAACCGGCCCGGACCTACAACGACCTAGCGCAGCTCAGACACATTGTAGGATTATCGATCTGAGACCTGGTTACCTACGGAACCAGGAATATCTCAGGCCAGTGGGCGCCGCCGCCATATGGCTATCCCCCCAACCGTACGTCGTCCTATCCGTTGTCGAGATGTAATTCTGTAAGTAACAACATCGACATCTGTCGTAGCACAAGATACCGCCGGGGGTACCGATTCCGATTCCATTGCGGTGAGACAATTCTCGTCGATTCCACCAGTAATTGACGCATAGAACCAGTCCCAGAGCCAGGCGGAATTGCTCCAACGTCTAGACCAACTGGAGCTCCGACAGATGCTGATTGATAAATCGACGTTGAAAGTTGGCATGGTTCGTGTGATCATCCTGTTTCAATTGGTCGACCGCTGATTATTTGTTTCAAGTATTTTGCAGAGCTTGCGGAAGACCTCATTCGGACATCCAAAATCGATCGGAGAATCAGGTACTTGCACCCAGAGGCGTGCCTCCAGTCGAGCTTGACAGACATTAGGTACAGCCTTTTGGATCGCCTACAGGAACGAGTCGAGTGGATGAGCGAGCACACCGAAATCTGTAGCCTTGCATACAGCGGTCAATTCCGCGCCGACATCACTTCAGTATGAGATAACTTTTATTCTTGTGCTCCGCTGATGCTCTTGACAGTTGCTACAGGAGTTTGGCTACAATGATGAAATGAGGATCCGGAAAGTCCTCCTGGAAGACGACCGAGTCATCTCCCATATCTTTCGTGAGGTCATTCACTCCGAGTCTGGGAAAGAGGAGATTTGGCACCTGGGCAAGGAGGAAATGTCCGGCTTCATAGACGTGTTGCACAAGGTAGCGCGCCTCAAGGTTTCGATTACGATCAACGTACTTATTTATGCATTCACAGACCATCGACATGTCGAGTGACGACGTCTTTGTCTTTCCCGCGCGCCGTTTACTCAAAAACCTGTGTGCCGCTGCGAAGGATTTCCCGCTTGCCTTATTCCTCCAACTGGATTATGTCGACACAGATCGACAGATTGGGCGAGGCGGATTTGCCGATACTTTTCGTGGGCAATATCAAGGGCAGGATATCGCTCTCAAACGCTTGCGAGTGTATCAGCCGGAACCGATCAAGGCCTCACCATTCTCAAAGGTACAGCGAACGCCACTCGCTTAGTCCCAACCCTGGCTTGACGAATGTACAGAGCCTGTTACAGGAGGTGCTTGCCTGGGTCCATCTCAAACACGACTACGTTTTACCGTTGTTGGGTCTCGATGAGAAGACATTTGAGGGTTACCCACCCTGCATTGTGACACCATACATGCGGAATGGTACCCTGCTCGACTTCGTCACAAGTCGGAATGACAATCTGTCCAACAAACAAGTGGATCAACTTGTGAGTAAGACGTGCACGCTATCTATCTCTCCCTGACACACGAGTCAGCTCTTTCAAACTGCCCAAGGTTTGGCCTTCTTGCACTCGAAGAATATCGTCCACGGTGATCTTCGTGGGGTGAGGGGAGTTCTATGGTGCGCTTGCATTGGGTTTTGACCTTGGTACTGTGCAGAATAACGTCCTGATCGACGACGCGGAACATGCCCGACTCGCCGACTTCGGACTGGCAATCGTGACTGATGCTACCCTTGGCACGACTTCGACCACACACCGCGGTTCCCTGCGGTGGATGGCACCGGAGCTGCACGACTATGAGCTCGAATTCAAACGTACAGAAGCGAGCGATGTTTATGCCTTCGCGTGTCTGTGTATCGAGGTTATATTTCCGACTGTTCTAGATTTCTGCTGACTATACCTGAACAGATATACACCGGCGCACAACCATTCTGGTGGATCCCGCATGACATGGCGGTAGTGCTTCGAGTACTGGATGAAAAACGCCCTCCTCGACCATCAAGTTCAGGACCGCCTGATGGAGCTCGGGAAATGTCCGACGGGTTATGGGCTACTGTCCGAACTTGCTGGGCGCATCGACCCTGGGATCGTCCTCGTATGATCGAAGTAGAGTTCTGACTCGTCGGACGTATTGGCTCAGTAACGTACGATTCTTGGTTGTGTACATTTTTCTTTCGGGCAGTACACATAGTTTACGAGCAGAAATACCCTTCGATGAGCAGACTTCCGTCCTCGACAAGTTCGTACTGTCGCGCTGAACCCGAAAATTGCTTCAGCGCATCGCAGGGTAAAAAAAAAAACTTGGCCGGACCGTCAATTTCACCCGAGCGTCGGGCTCTGGATCGGCGCCGAGATGTCTAGTGGGCGTGGACGGCGCGACTCGCTCGAGGATTTCGTGAATTCGACCGGGACAATGTCGAACCGCAGTTGAAGTCCAAATGCGATTCAATCATCCAGGATGTAACAGCTGAGTTTTTATTTTGAATACCCTTCCCCGACACTCTTTATTTCCGTTCCTTTATCCCGACCTGACCCGGCTCGACGCGGCTGCCAAGACGCTGCCGCCGCCAGGATACCATCTGACGTCGATCCAACACTCCTTGATTCTGTCCTCCCCTTTCTGTTTCACTTGCCGATCGTTGTATATAACCCTGTGATGTCCGTAGTTAGTCCCCTGGTCAATACTATCACTACGCCACTCACCTCGTTGGACCGACCACCCACCGAACCGAACCCTCTCGTGTGGCGGAACTAGCAGCCGACTGCTGCTCTCCGTCACATCTTTTTGAGTGCTCGATACTTGTCTCAGCTTCTCCGGTTTTCCCTCAGATTTGTACCCCTGAGTCTACCGTCTTGCTGTCGACACCCTCTGAACGATTAACTATGGACAACCCGATCCCCCATACCCGTGGCGCTACTCGTGCCGGTATATACCCAGCTCCTCCGGCCCTCTTCAGTCCCGCTCGACTATCTTTCGGCACCGTGGACTCTGGAGACCTGCTGGACTTGGAAACCCCCGCCATCGATCCGTCGATGAGTGACCCGTCTGCTTTGGCAGCGGGAGACCCACACGCTTCGGCGTCCCTGGGATCGTCTGCCAGCGCTTCGCGCGCTGGAGATGCGGGCTCGGAGTCGGAGACGACGACGAGCCTGGCTGCTTCGGCAGTGAGGAACCACTGCACTTCGGTGTCGGTGGGACCTTCCACTTCGGTGGAGAAACCATCCGCCGGCGCCGTGCGCGCTGGAGATGTGTCCTCCGAGTTAGCAACACTGTTGACTGACTCGGTGGATTGGGGCGTGCTTGGCAATCCATTCGCGCTGCCCGTCGAGAAGAAGAATGATTCGGGCTGGACGCCCGTAACTCGTAAGACTTCGCGCTCACATCGCGAACAGTTGAATCCAGATCAGAATATACGTACTTTGAATACATCTGGTTCAAGCTTGGACGATGAGTCAACTGTAGCACAGGCTTCCCGCCAGATGAGTGCTGAAGATTGTGAGCTCCTTGCGAAGCGCCACGAAGTGTACGCTGCTCGTTTGCGCGCAGCGTCGGGGCGCCCAATGGCATCTCACACGTCCGATATCCATATCAAGGACAACACACGCAACACACGCGAGAAATCCTTGGCGGGGCAGGAGAAACCTGCTGCTCCCGTTAGTGTGTTGCCGTCTGTCGCTGGACCACTCCGCGGCAAAGGCAAGGGCGCAGATCCCCGTAATTGGGGTGACGTCCGTTCCTTGGATGGATTTTCCGCGGCTGAGCTCAAAGCGCAGCACGACGCGCTGCAGAATTATGCTGAGTTGAATCAGATAATCAAGGAAGAAGGGAAGACAAAACCTTCTGATCTCTCTGCGGACACGGTCCAAACCGTGAAGACCCCGTACAAGGGAAAGGCTCAGAGAAGACGTTCTAAGAGCCCAAAGTCAGAGAGATCTAAGGGAGTTAAGGGAGGCAATACTACCTTCGTTGAACGACTCCTGAAGCCTGTGGAAAAAGATTTTCACAAGGCCGAACCTGCAAAACCCGAAGGTTTTGCATCTGTCTCCGACCGCGATGCGAACAACGATCGCGTGTCCAAGTCCGGACTTACTGTTGCAGAAATGTTCGCTCTGCTCAACAAGAAACTTGATGAGTTAGAGCGTCAACAGAGGCAGAGTGCTAAAGAGCACACGAATCCGTTGCGCGCTTCCCCTCCGAAGAAGCGCGACACGCCCGTTTCACGGGGTGTTACACCTGGCAGATTGGCCGCTGAGAATTTCTTTGAGAAATCTCTGCGTGGCACTCCAGGAGGTTCTTCTACAAGCCGACCGCCGCCTTCCGACCCGTCAGACGAGTCGAGTTCAAGCTCGGGCGAAAGCTCTAGCTCCTCGAGTGCCGACGAGTCTGGATCATCGTGGCGCGGTGCGCGAGGTCTACGTTTGTCGTCTAAACGCAAACGTGGCCACGAGCGCAAGCAGAAGATGCTTTTGAAGCCCATTCCGCCATCGCGATACAACGGCGAACCGAACGCAAACGCGATTCAACGCTTTGCCCGAGAATCGAAGACATACGTAAAAATGGGTCGCGTTGCTCAGAAAGAGCAGATCTATTACATTTCCTATTACTTAGATGGGAAAGCTCTCGATTTTTACAATCAGGTTGTCGTACCTGATGAACAGCGCTGGGATTTCAAGCAATTCTTCATGGGATTGTTTGAATTCTGCTTCCCAGTGGACTTCCGTAACGAGCAGAGGAAGCGCCTCATCCGGTGCTTCCAAAACACGAAAGGCGTTGCAGCGCACGTTGCGGAATGGTCTGAGATTTACAACACAATTGGGTTAGAAGATACCCAAGAGAAGATTGTAAGGCTGTTCAACAGCTTTACTTCCCCGATCCAGACCGAGATCTATCGCAAGGGTATTGATCCCGAGGTCGCTACTTGGGACGATGTCGTCCAGGCCGCTGTCAACGCGGAAGTCCTGGTGAAGCTAGGTCAGAAAAACGAGAATGAGCTTTCTGAGACTGGATACCAGTCTCAGGAAGATGACGAAGACTTTGAAGAAGAATATGAATCTGGTGAAGATGATGATGTCGACGCCGACGCATCGGCAGAACACGAGGACGAGAAGCCCTCTGCGCAACAGCGCGGAGGGCGCGTTGAGACGCAGCAGACGCAGCAGACGCGAGGCCAAACCTTGCGTGTTGCTGCTGTTGATGTTCCCGACCACGACAATCAGTCTCAGAGTGACTATCAGTCGCAAGGACGGCGTGAGGAATACATGCGCAAGGGCCTGTGCTTCAACTGCAGCGGCCGTGGTCATTTGGCTCGAGACTGTCCGAGTCCAAAATCAGCACGCCCCAGAGCTGAAGCGGAGATAGATACGCACGCCGCGTATTTCTCCAACGGATCGAGTTCGCACGACGCCTACGTCAGCCCAGGCGTGCTGGAAAGCATGCACATTGGGAGCGTACGGTTTGATATCCCTCTCGAAGTCGTGGAGGGCGGGGTGAGGCCACTGGAATCGTGGTGGGAGCCCAGTGAAATTTTCGATGATTTTTACTCGAAGTTCGACGCCTTGACTTTGGATTCCGACTCCGAGACGGAACTTGATTCTGATTCTGATCCCGAAATGCCTTCCCTGGAAGCCATTGACGACAATGAGAACGAGTTAATGAGCTGTAATGGCTCCGACTATACCTCCAGCGAAGTTTCCGACGGGCATATGCCCACTGATTCAGGCGACGCGCGCGTGCTTGGGTCAGGAAGCCAGAACGCGCCTTTGGAAGTGGAATATCTGCTCACGGACTCTGGAAGATATTTACCCAGTCTGGCGAGCCCACCAGTACTTTCCCGCTCTCCATCCGTGCGCCAGAAAGACTTGAAGAATGACCCACGGCCGTTTGGGCCCGAAATGAATCCAATGTCCCCAGTGGATGGTGAAAGATCCAGAAGACTTGCAAAAGACTCTCAGTTGGCACCAGCACATAACGGCGATTTGGACGCGAAGAAAGAAAGCGAGATGGAGGCAGGAGACAAGCCTCATTCCGATGAATCCGATCACTCCGTCCCTGATCCGCTGCCGTTTGGCATTTCGATCTCCGCGGAACCAAATTCCGTGGTTCAATTTCTTGCACACGAGCGTGGCACTGATTACTTCCATGAAGATGAACAGATACCTGCTGGATCCACTGACTGGTCCACTCAAATCCCCAGAGTTTTGTTCAAGCTCAACTCTGGCGTTGATTATTCCTTGATGCCGGACTGCGTTCAACACGCGCATGCCGAACTTGAAGTCGTTGAAGATTTTGACACTGAACACGTTGCTTAGATCGTCGCGTATCGACGACCTGGAGGGCGGATGTAACAGCTGAGTTTTTATTTTGAATACCCTTCCCCGACACTCTTTATTTCCGTTCCTTTATCCCGACCTGACCCGGCTCGACGCGGCTGCCAAGACGCTGCCGCCGCCAGGATACCATCTGACGTCGATCCAACACTCCTTGATTCTGTCCTCCCCTTTCTGTTTCACTTGCCGATCGTTGTATATAACCCTGTGATGTCCGTAGTTAGTCCCCTGGTCAATACTATCACTACGCCACTCACCTCGTTGGACCGACCACCCACCGAACCGAACCCTCTCGTGTGGCGGAACTAGCAGCCGACTGCTGCTCTCCGTCACATCCAGGCGGCTCCACACTTTTTCCATTGGAGTCTTGGACTCTTGGCAGCATACGCCCTCGCAGTACCTACGGCAACGCACATGGTCCACATTGTTTTTCGTGCATCGCGCGTGCCTCCGTACGTCGGCTGACGACGGACTTGGTAACGGGTAACCGACGCTTGCGTCCTCAATGCATCGCTCAGAGTCGGTATCCCGCTGGATTCACCGTGGCCGCTCTAGATTTTCGACGACAGGGATGAGACTCGTACATATCAGAGGCATTGCGAGAAAATACTGCGACGCATCGCGTTTGAGCGTTCAAATTTCAATGATTCAGATTCGGTCGTCCACGATGTCGCGCCAAGAGGCCAAGACTGTACGATTGTGATGGCCGTCTCCAGGTTGAAAACTGCTCTTGGGTGCGCGCAGCGTTCTGTGTTGCTTCAATCCTCTTCCTTTGCCACATTTGTGCCGGGGTATTTGAAGTGCTTAGTGGTGAGTCCAATCGTGTGCAAGGTCGAATACCAACAGGCTTCCGCAAACCGTCTCTATAAATACCCCTGTTCGTTTCTGCACATCACTGATACTGCCAGCTACGCGATGATTGATTGATGCGATAATTTCCGGCGCTCACCACATAAAAAGGCACGCCGCTCCTCGAACTCTGCATTCTCTTCCTTCGGCCGCGCCCACTTTTTTCTTCGTTTTCGCACTCGCCCTTTACTCAGAACTTGACGTTCTCTTGCCTTTCACTTTCATTCATTCTTTCGCTTTTCACCACACCACCCACACCACCACTTTAACCAACACAATGCAGTTCTCCGTTGTTGCCATCCTCGCGGCCTTCGCTGCCGGTGCTCTCGCGGCGCCCGCGCCCATCTTCATGCGTCAGGACACTTGTGATATCAAGAGTGCGTTTGCTGCTTCTGGGATGTTGGTCTGCGTATTGACCAAGCTGAATTAGACTGTGTCCTCGACCTGGCCCCCTCTGTCGTCTCGTGCGGCTCTGCTGCTGCCCAGCTCGGCGTCGGTGCGTCACCTCCATGTCTTTTATTCTCCTTCCAATCCTAAATATTATATGGCAGACCCCGTCTCCGACGCAGGCTGCCTCATCGCCGCCGCCAAGGACGTCGTCGACCTCCCCCCGGCATGCAGCGGCTGCCTCGCGCAGTTCGGCGTGAATGTCCCCTCGACCGGCGTCGTCGGCTCGATCGAGAGCGGACTGTCGTCTGCTGGGGACGCCATCAAGGGTGGGCTCTCCAGCCTCGGGGACGATATCTCCGGCCTCTTCTAAAGGACAGACGGAACATGAAGACTGTTGGTTTATTGTATATATGGGTGAAGGAAGTAATGAAGGGTATAATGGAGTAATAATCGATTAATAAACTTTGCGAAGACACACTGGCTGCCGGGCAGATAGAGAATACTGCCATATCAGAACGACTCGGGCCCGCGTCTTCCACAGGCCTTGTCCCCGAGGTCTCAAGTTCACGGAGTGCGCGGTATAAACCACCCCGGTAGATGAAGGTAGAAGTTTAATCCCGATACATTATCACATGAGAGAAAATGACTAAGAGTAAGATGCGATTGGATTTTGGAACGGCCCCGAACTCAACAAGAAAAATAGCAAGGATGCGAGAACTACGACCCAGCCCCGAATCGGACGGGGGACATCTCCGTGAAACTCACATGCCGCTCAAAGGAGGGGAGATGCGGACCATCCGCCGCTGGGTCGGTACGCACAGTGATTTGACGCTGTATAAGTTATGCCAGCCCGGCAGAGCGCCGGTAATGAAGGTGGAAGAGCACCGCCAGTTGTCGAAAGTTTGCATTGAGAGAGCATTATCACGGTTCGCGTGCGTCTGAGTGGTTCTCAGACGCGCAAAGGAAAGATCCCATAACGCAGAATTTGGGTTAAAATCTAGTCAGGGTTGAAGGGAAATAGCGCACACAGTAAGTACATAGAAACAGACAAAATATCAGATCAGACCAGTAGATACGCAAAAAGATGAGAAACGTAGCTTGTCCAATGGTAGAAACACGCTCTTTTTTTTTTTTTTTTTTTTTTTTTTGAGAACACGCACTTCACTTCATGCAGTAACCATCCTCACACACCCCTCCGGATCCCCTGGCACCCGCACAAGGCCCTTGAACACCGTCTTCCCCAGCAAAAAATCCACACGCTTCACCCCGTCATTCCTCGCTGCCACCTCGCGGTCCCGCAAATGCGGCGGCGGCACGCGGCTCCGCACCGCCTCCGCGCGGCACCGCTTCGTGAACGCCTTCGTCACCGCCTGTCGATCCTCCTCACTCAGGGTCTCCCAGTCCGCGTGCGAGATACGCTCGTGCAGAGCGCGGTGCAGCGCCACGAGCACGTCACCGAGGGAAATTGGGATCTGCGGCGGGACGGGCGAGGTGGGGGACGAGGACGGGAGCGCGAGGTCGATGGGCCAGAACGGGAGGCGCGGGTGTAGGATGCGCAGCGCGGTCTGCGGTGGATGGAACGCGGGCTCGCGGATCTCAGCCACGCCCAGCGGCGCCGCCTGCGGGGGATTCGCATTCACGAGGCGCATGGGCGCGAATTGGAGCGGCGCGAGGTCGAAGTGGAAGATGGGCGAGGGCGCGTCGCCGTTGAGCCACGGGTGTATTTGCAGCGCGGGCTGCGCGGCAGCGGCAGGGGCGTACGGGTTTCCGATAGGGTTGTTCAGCCAGGAAGGAGGGGGCGGCGCGTTTGCGGCTCCGAACGAATGCGCGCGGCGGTGCCCGGGGGTTAGGTACGCGGATTGGCTGTGCAGGAACGCGGGGGCGGCGGGCTGCAGGAAAGGGGAACTTGGCAGCGTGGGCGCGGGACCGTGCCAGGACGTTGTGCGCTGGCGGTTGGAGATAGGCGCCCAGGACGCCGTGTATGCGGACTCGTACTCTGGTGCATTCTCTGGCCATAATAAACTGTTGGCATTGAAGTTTTCAGGAGTACCTGGGGGTGAATACGGGGAGGCGGGATAGAGCAGAGGAGACGGCGGAAGGAAGGGGGAGTGAGCCGCCTGAGGTGTTGAGTAGAATGGATTGTGGAGAGCGGTCGGTGATTCCTCGGGCACGTACACGAATGGCGCGGTCATGATGGTCCGACGAATGTGAGCTGAAAGTAGGCTTCCGAACTATAAGTTTATGTAAAGAGTCCAGCAGTGCGATATGCCCGATGGTTCGATAGAAGTCAGCCCAGTATATTGCCGAGTCACTAAGACCTGACAGTGAGACGCCGATTGCTGTCTGGGGCTGTAATCAGTTGTTGAAGATCGGAGACGAACGAGATGTCGATTTTGGCTGTTGCTGGGTAAAATTATCGGTGAGTAAAGCGGAGGACAATATGGAAGAACCTCTTACAGTAATGTATACGATAGATGTGAGTCCCCCTGCAATCGCCGGCGAGCTACAGAGAGCTGTTGAGGGTAAAGAAATTGTAAAATCGCCGGTGTTGACTTTATGGCTGAAAATGTTTGCCGGAAAGAGGGGAAAGTCGACAGATGGTAAACGATCACGGCCAAGATGCAGATTTTTGCTTTCCCGGTTGAAAATGGGCCAGTAAGTAGGTCAGTCCTCAGGCTATTGGGCGCTAACTTGGCGCTAAAAAGGAGTGACGAATTTAACACCCTGGCGGGCGGAAGACATAGGGGGGGAGACAGCACTTACGACAGGCGATTGGCGTTAGTTGCAAGTGCGAGGGATTTACTGCTATCGGTGGGTGTTGTGGAAAGCAGATGACTGTCGAAGATAAAGCGACGAGCGGTGTTTACAGTTGCTTATCACTGATCAACATTTGATCCAGCTCGTCTTCCTTCTACCCACCACGTTGAAGCCCATCTTTTTGCGTCTGGCTCTCCCTACTATGGCCTATCCAAGCCCCCTGCATGTCCACAAAACCAGGAAAACGCTGCATTTTTTTTTCCTGATTGTCCTTCCCGTCGTACTGTCCCGAAGTCAGACTCTGAGACTCGGAGTCTGAGTGTATGAAACTCAGAGAGGCGATTGATTTTCGGACGAGGACACAGTGGATCTTGGTCCATTATACATCTTGAGATACTTCCAATCCCCCATTCCTATACCACAGTCTACCCAAACCTAGGTTTCACCTCCTGCTCCAAAAACTGCTGAATTGTCCCAAACTTCACCCCCAGCGCGACGAGCTCGGGATCCGGCAAGGTTTCATCTGCGTGGATGTCCCTCTCTGCGTGCAATTGGAACTACAGTTGCGCCACGTCAGTTCAAAGAACCGATACGGGTCCACATGGAGAAGGAGATAATGAAGGAGGGTAAACACACCATTTCGTCGAGTGCGAGGACACTCGTGGGAGGACCGTTGACGATGCTAACGTCGGCACCAAGAACTGCAAGTCGTGGTAAGTAATGTGAAAGGGGGAACATGAACAGGGACAGCCGCACCTTCTCCAGTCATCGCCGCGAGCTTCCCATGCGTGACCCTTTCGTTCAGCACATGGTACACCTTTCCCGAAATCCCCTTTGACGCATCGGTGTAGTTATTCAGCAGCGCCAGTGTCGCGGCAGGGACGTCATGCTCGACCCAGGTCCAGCAAACCGTGGCCTCGGCCTTATAGTACGGGGCTGAGAGGATAAATCCGTTCGGGGCCTTTTTGAGGAGGCCCATTCTATTGGAGAAAGGAAGGCGCGTCACATGAGAAGGGAGGAAAAGAAGAAAGGTGGAAGGCAAGGAAAGGGGGTACGGACATCCAGTAGTTCTCAAGGAAGCCGCCGAGACGGAGCGAGACGTTGGGGACACCGGAGGCGCGGAGGTACTCCTCGACTTCAGCCTTTTCTGTTGATCGATGACGTGGTAAGTACAAAGTAAGTTGGAACGGAAGAATGTCCACATACGTTCATAGTGCAGCGCGTTCTTGTACTTCCCGCCGGAGAGTTTATCCATACTCGGGAGCGAGCTTCAGGCACGCGGTAAGGCCAGCTCAAGAATGGAAGAATAAAAGACATACGTGAAGATGAAGAATTTCACGCCCGCCTCTTTGGCAGCGTCAACCATGTTCTTCCCCTGCACAAGCTCGTTCGGACCATCTGCTGTGATCGGCATGATGATCGCAGTGACCTTTAATCCCACTTTTAGTGTGGATTCTGCGCGTGGTGGATTTACGTACCGCGAAGACCGCCTCGCTGCCACGCAGGGCGTCTGTGAGAGACGCTCTGTCCAGCGGATCGCCCTTGACGACCTCCATTCCTTCCGCCTTCAACTTGAGGGCGGCCTCGGAGCCGGGGTTGCGCGTGATTGCGCGTGGGGTGAAGGTTCCGTCTTTCAGGAGGGCGCGCGCAACGGCGGCACCTGAATTCTTCGTGTAAGAACTGCGATTACTAAGGACAATCATAGGAGGGATAGTACTTACCTTGCAATCCAGTAGCGCCAAACACAGAGACGATGCGAGGGGAGGACATGTCTGGAGAAGGAGGTTAATACAGGACTGCATCTTTCACCTCGCCGCTTTTAAAGCTCAATCGAATTGGCGGTCGCACGGTGTGGATAAATCGGAGCTCTGGATGACTGAACGATGACCGAACCCAAATTACGTGACTCGGCGTGTTATCCGTCTGCACCCGTTGACCCCTTGCGCAACAAATCGCTGGGATCGGGGAACGGATCCAGAAGGCCAGTCAGTTAATAGCGATTCCAAGCGATTCAGCGTCGATGTGTTGCCATTGGGAAGGTCCAAAAACGTGGATGAAGTTTGGGCTTGTCTATAGTTCAGCGTTCGAAAGGTTGAACATTGAAGCTTGCACGCTTGAAGCTTGAAGAGTCACCGGCATTTCCTGACTGGCTCTTTCGACGAATGATAGGCTCTTCAAGAAATCGCGTCGATTAATTTAGCCTCCGAGTTAGACATCATAGGCCGGCAACCACGCCCTCCCGGTCGCCTTCTGGATCTTCAGTATAGCCAGATCGAACCCATCCATCGTGCGGGCGTTCAGCGCAATGTCCGTCCGCTGGGTATTCGGAAGGAATCGCTGGCAGATGGAGACTCCGCAGATCTTGCAGAATCCGTGAAACACGAATTTCCTCCCGAACATATACTCTTGCAACTGGTCCAGCGCGGTAAACGTTACCGCCGTCGCTGCCGGATAGGTCCATAACGCAGCATCCTGGTTCGAGTTTCAACTATGCGGCAATCTTGAATCGTATGGGACTTACGCGGATGCAGCTGCTGCAGTTGCACTCTTGCACCGTCGTGATCTTCACGGGGCTTCGTAGCTGGTAGCGGACTGCACCGCAGTGGCAGCCGCCGGTGTAGATGTACATTTGGTTGGGAATGAATTCTGCGGCTGCAAGCTTCGGAGCTGGGCTCTTCGCCTCTCGAGCGGCGCCGTTACGCGTCACAAGCTCCACATCCGCGAGGACCCGGATCTACGAAGGTCAGCGCGCCGCTGCAGTGCCTGAGATGGGATGAACACACGTTGATCGCGAGCGCCTTCCCGTCGAAGGCCTGGTGCATGCGCGCCATGACGGACGTGCCGCATGTGGGGCAAAACTAGCCCTTTCCTTCAGTGCTAGTGTCGCAAAGGTGAGAAGAAAGCGCACACCTTGTGCGCCATCATCTCGAAATTAAACGTTGTCAGACTGATATCCTCCCCGCCTTTGACAACGGCAAAGTGGTCGTCGCACGCCGGAAAGAACCAGAGATAGCCGTTCTGCACGTCGATGCAACGGAATTAGATGAATGCGTATCGGATAGATCAAACGCACTTTGGAGCAGATGCTGCAGCTGCACATCGCCGCTTGCTTGAGCTGCGCGTGTGTCGTTATCGTGAACTTGAATGCGCCGCAATGGCAATTTCCTCTATACAGCGTCAGTTGCAGACACTCGGACATGGTAGGGGTCAGGGCGCGTTGATCTCGTTGTGGCTTATAACCCTGCTTAATGACAAATGAAGAACACCACGAAGCATACTTCGAGACCAAGATGGGCATCAAGCGTTCCAAAAGGGATGAGGAGGTCAAACTCCATCACACGTGGCGGGGAGCATGGCTGAGCGAGGCGTCAGGATGATTTCTGGAGCAGCTGGTCAACTTACCTGGGTTGATTCGTCGTCGGCTCTAACTCTGATTCATGACCACTGATTGTGCGACCCCTAGGATGCCAAGCCAGTTAGAATGGTAATAAGAGGCCGCAGCGACCAGATTCGAGGCCCAAGGGAAACTTTAACCCGCACCTAGACGGTCCTCTATTATTCAAGCATTCGACCCAATGAAAGTAGAAGTGCATCAGCCGTTGAGATCGGCCGCAGCGAGCGTCCGGAGAAGCGGCAGATGTCCTAGTAAGACGGATGAGGGCAGCCGATACCGCCCCCATCGATGTAAGTATCCCGTCCACTACTGAGCAGCCAGAGCCGAGTGGATTACAGAATCCAGTTTGGATCCGAGTCCAGTGAGAAAAAAAATGGCGCTGGGTCCAGTCAACAGCCTGCCACCGAGCAGTACCAAGTTAAAAAGTGGCTCGTGGAAGGCTCCACGAGCCCTTGCAGCAAAGTGGATGATCCCGGGTGATAATTGAGAAAGACGATGGTTGTCGGAGAGGAGCAGTGTGACGGTGACGATCAGTGACACCAATCACCCACTGCGATCACGTGTCTTCTTGGTGTCTTCTCTTTTTCATGAAAATGGGTTGCCGGCAAGCGGCGGTGCACAAACAGTCAAGATTTAGGAAGGGGTCCTTTCCGCTGAGTAGTTCAATTATTTTCCCTTTGTCCTGGTATTTTTCAACGATAATTTCAATGAATGTTTCAACTTGATGATGACGTTGTTGTGATTTCTGATACAAAGTCCTCCTGGAACAGATACCGAATTGCATGTTATATGTTGGTGAGCCTGAGAATGCGTCACAATGAGCGGTATTCCTCAATGTATTCCTACTCAACCTGTGTGGGCCTTCGTGGCAAAATTAGGAGGTGTGAATCCTGTCTCGTGTGCAACTTGGGTTTCTCAATAGAATTATCCCAATATGTCCCTTTGAGCATCCACTTTTGTTTTTTTTTTTTTTTTTTTTTTGCATTTCTTACACAACAATCGTAGATGAGCTGGATTCAGTAGAAGCATTTTCATTTTCTTGAGGGAGTAATCTAATCTAATCGCGAGGCTGTGCTAGAAAATTGATGCCCCATTTCACGTGACACTTAAGGCGACATTTTCGGTACCCTGAGCACAATCAGAACTAAAGTTCTGTTTGTGAAAGACGCAAATGACAAATGGGAAAAGGTACGGACCCCCAACAAATGCCATTAGGACCGCAGATATCACTTGGTATGGGCTTAGTTGTTGTTACAGCTCTTTGCGGAACAACAGGCGCGGACGGTTTTTCTACCGGCGTTTTAGGCACTTTTTGATCCTTTTCAGTCGCCCACCCGCCCCGGGCTCAAATCTTGCCCGTTTGCCTCGAAAATTGGACCATTCGAACGGCACAAAGTAGACGCATCGGATGGCCGACTCAGATTTTTTATATTCAACATGTAGTGCTTTCGTGGGACAAGGATCGGTATTTAGCAGTTGTTTTTGGTATCGCCCAGCTGCACCGTCATGTAGACTGCCCAGAATCATCTAGTTTTTTTACTGGGCTATTCTGGACCTATTATCTAGCGGACTGTCTCCTCGGATTTGTATCAGCTGCTCTATAAAAAAATAAATCTATTATGCAAGCGGCCAAATTTGGGTGAAATTCATCGTCAGAGGAATCCCGCCGTTTCGGTCTGTCCTGTGTCAGCATATTTCTATCCCTCGACCAGGACCCACCTCAGGATTGAATAAAGACATCCCCCGGCTCAAATCTCGACCAAGGTGCGACTTCCCGTCGCGCGACGGGCCGCAAGCGATCAGTCACATCTCACGTGGCATGACCCGGTCACTCTGTCTCTTCCGTCTTACGCACACGTATACCATGGGCGACAAGAGTGGTACACATGCCCGTAGAAAGTCCAGGCGACTACAGAAGGCCGCACCATCTTCCACGCCTGTTATCGAGCCACAGCAGCATGCTTCTTCGGATCTTTCCCCCGTACCCAATACCCACGATGACGAGTCCCATCCCGCCCTTGAATTCCCTGCTAGTGACGAAGATTTCCAGGTTGAGCCTCACTCTCTTATTCATATCCACTCCAGTATCAGACGGAAGAGACAGAGTGACCGGGTCATGCCACGTGAGATGTGACTGATCGCTTGCGGCCCGTCGCGCGACGGGAAGTCGCACCTTGGTCGAGATTTGAGCCGGGGGATGTCTTTATTCAATCCTGAGGTGGGTCCTGGTCGAGGGATAGAAATATGCTGACACAGGACAGACCGAAACGGCGGGATTCCTCTGACGATGAATTTCACCCAAATTTGGCCGCTTGCATAATAGATTTATTTTTTTATAGAGCAGCTGATACAAATCCGAGGAGACAGTCCGCTAGATAATAGGTCCAGAATAGCCCAGTAAAAAAACTAGATGATTCTGGGCAGTCTACATGACGGTGCAGCTGGGCGATACCAAAAACAACTGCTAAATACCGATCCTTGTCCCACGAAAGCACTACATGTTGAATATAAAAAATCTGAGTCGGCCATCCGATGCGTCTACTTTGTGCCGTTCGAATGGTCCAATTTTCGAGGCAAACGGGCAAGATTTGAGCCCGGGGCGGGTGGGCGACTGAAAAGGATCAAAAAGTGCCTAAAACGCCGGTAGAAAAACCGTCCGCGCCTGTTGTTCCGCAAAGAGCTGTAACGGTATACGGACAACGATGACATTCACCATGATGAACGAAGCTAGGAAGGAGCCATCCAAATATCCTGGATGTGTCGAAGCCGGGATGAAAACAGTTGCGGCTGTTTTTCAAAATCGTGTAAGCCTCTGATTATGACAATCTTGTCGAGGGCTCATTATATTTTGTAGAGCGGAAATGAAAAATGCATCACCTGTGCTTCGGGGCCGCGCGGTAGGGCTCTTGGAGATCGGCCTATTCCGCCGGCCTCAGATCATCCATATCTGGAGGCCTGTAAATGTCCTCTCCGTACTGCGGCCCTCGAGATGTGGATGATCAAGGTGACAGCCGAAGACGAGGATATCCCTCAACGTGGCGACACTGATGTCAAGAACAGCCGACTTGCGCTCAACCCCGACATCCTCAAGTTAATTGCCGGGGCCATCAAGGTTGCGTCCGGGCATGACGTCGATAGCCTACTCCAACCGGAGCCCAAGCGCCTGGAACATACCATTCATTGGGCGCTAGAAAAGTTGCATTCGATGGCCGAAGAAGATAGCTCCATCTATGCTCCGTCCTTCCTGCAACTCTCGGACAAGCTCAAGGATACGATGCAGCATATCGCCGACGAGGATTAAATACAGTGTTTGACTAGTTCGAAGTACAATACACGGTTTCACCCAATTTTTATACGCTTAGATTGGTGCTTATGACCAATAGTCAAGATGATTGCCAGGTGTATAAAAAAGACACTTTGTGAATGTGTTGGCATAATACAGCTCACCCAGAGTGTCAGAGAAATACACGTGGTAAGAACCGTATATTTATGACACCCTGGCGGAAGTGTTCCACAACGACGGTCCAAGTGTGTCCAATAAAATACAGTTCCAACCATCTGCAACTGATCTCATAATCCTCTAGGTCTGAAGCGTCTCTGGTGGTTTAGCAACAACCCAAGCTCAAAGATAGCAGGATGAAGAGGTCAGGAGGGCTGAAATAGGTAACGATATAATTATGGACGAAGATTGACAAACTTGCCTCTTTGGGTGCAGATCACGAAAGTGCCTTGAAAAATTCCGGTCCTAAACATGGGGGCTCCCATAGAAACTTCTGCAAAAATTCAGCAGAACTGAGACGATATCTCTCTGTCTGTAGGTCCGAGATTCTGTATCAGAGTTGACTTTTCAGTGAATGATTCGGCAATATTTAAAATGTTGCCTTTTTGAGATCAGATCACAAAAGTGGGTCGAAGGATTCCGGTCCCAAACATGGGGGGTCCCATAGGAGCGTCTGCAAAAATTTGGGAGACATGGGACGATATGCACCTATGTGAGCGTCTGAGCCCTTATTGTGGGGACACAAATTTGGCTGTCAGCGGATGATTCTGCAACATTGATCAATATGCTACTCGAGTAGGTTTGTAGGTTAATTGCAAGCTGAATTTCTAAGTACATTATCCTTGACCGATTTAAATCCGGCTGCAGCCTTGACAGCGTCCCGAAGATGCCGCATATAAAATTCGGTGTGTTCGAACCGGACATACCGCTCCCCGAGATTAAAGCCTGCAGTGCCACATTGATGTTAATACCCATGTTCTCTTCTTTGACACAGTTTGCCGGGGGTGTTCCTACAACACAGCTTGCCGGCGTCGGATAAACACACTTGGACTGAGATGTACAATAAGTACACCCGCTCGGAGGTGCTTTTATAACACAGTCCGTCGGAGGTGTCCAATAAGAACAATTGGCGCGAGGTGTACAATAAGTACGTCCGCTCGGAACTGTTGGGAAGCTGCAATTCCTCTGCTGCATCTAGTAAACACGGTTCCAGAGCAAGGCCAGTGGGAAATTTACCAATCCGTGTACGCACCTTGTTCCTCTGAATTGTACGACAACCCAAACGTGAGCGCACCGCACCGCTGCATCTCAGGCAGGCATACATTCATTTACAAATATTATAGCGCAATCTGCGTGTAAAACCACGGAGAAATGAATATTTCCTGGATCTTAAATCAACGCTAAATCCACCTTAAATCATCTGCATAGTCACCTCTGAGTTGCTACATAGTTGCGGTAGATTTAAGCACCCAAATGAGATGTGTATTGTCCACAGTTGGCGCGAAGTGCGATCCTGAACGGGCCGGGACATGTATATTTTGTACAGTTGGATGCCAACCGCATTATATTGCAGGTTGGAGCCGTCTTAATCTTGCATTTCAACTCTTTAGCACAGAAGCCATGATAATATTAATTGCGGCGATTACGGGACTTGGTTTCACCCCTCAATTTACGTTCCACCCGTACAGCTTTCATCAACCTGGTGAACTTCTTTCGCAAGCCCGGGTATTTCCCCTCGAAAATGCCATGATCCCCACGGCACTGAATCTTGAACTCAGTACAAACGGCGCGAATGTTGCCCAGCTTCACAGCCTCGGAAGTGTACTCCGAAGACTTGAACAGTGTCGTCCAATCCTTCAGAGGAGTATTGAGGCCTTTTGGTGCGCAGCCATTGTCCCAGTAAGCTAGGGCGTCATCCAGTGTGTTCGTTTGGGGGATACGATCTGGTCGCGGCGTAAATTGAGGCGGTGTTGGGGACCGTGCAGGCTCAGCGGCCACGGAAGCAGGCGGCAGAACGGGCATTGTTATGGGCAGTGCCGGTGTACTCACTGGAAATAAAGCATGAGACTCATGAGATACGGCAGTCAACGGTAGCGGACAGACAGACAGTACATACCAGTAGTTGCTACGGCCGTTGAGGACGCCTTGTCGATAAGGCCTTGAATTTTTGCAAGGAGGGTGCCCTCGAATCGGACAAGATCAGTTTTGGAGACCGCAGCTGTCGCATCTTCACCCATGAAAGTCTCGTGGCGGTCGACAAGTCGGTCGTCCATCATGATGTCGGTAAATCCTTCCTCGTATGCCATTAGCTCGTCCAGCAGATAACGCATCAGAGTCCCAACCTGTGGACCCGTAAGTGCTCGATCAACAGAGATTGCGGAATGATACTTACATTCTCATTCGACGACCAACCTCCCCACCATTTCACGGCCTTTAAGCTCCATTTCCGATCAGCCCACAGAAAGCGGTACTGCGCTCCACCACGCCGAAAGCAATGAGTTGTGAATTTACCGTTGCGACCTTGCAGTACATGTGATTTCTCCACAACACTGTCCAGCAGATTTTCGAATGCTGATCGGCTTGTACATTCACCAATTTTGAGTTGCCCAGTGGACGCGATCGCGGGGAATACGAAATCGGTCCCCCTGAGAGGACGACCGAGCAGACTGATCATGTGGCATCTCCAGGCTTCGACGTGCGTGTAGCAGTCAATCTCGGGGTGCGCATGATCAATCGGCACGTTGTATTGTTGAACTTCACATCGTTAGAATTGTTCGGCTTGCGGATGGTTGCAAAAGTACCTTTATTTGGGTCCTTGTTCGTTTTACGGAAGATGAGCGAGAACTGGTGGAACGAGATCCCCGTGGGCGACAGCTGGTTGAATTTGATGTCTTTGAACTGGAGATTGACAAGCTCGTCATTTCTAATGTTCGTAAGAGTCAGTTCCGCTAGCCAAAAAAGAATTAAACACACCGAGTCCACAGTGTGAATGCAGTGGTAATGAAGGCTTTGAAATAAAGCCGCTGGGTGACAGTGAAGTACTTGATAGCCTCATCGCTGTCAAGATACTCCATGATCATTTTGAGATCGGCAGGCAGCATTGGGAGTGCTTGAGTCGCTGTACTAGTACGATTGTGGCGGTTTTTGAGCGACTCATAGTACGTCTTGAAGCCACTCTCAAAGACGGGGTTCCCTTCCCACTTTGACGTGTGGGAATTGTACTTCCAGAACTCCCCTTGGCAGCCTCGAACACTGCCCATTTTTGTCAGCCAGCCAGAGACGCAGAAAATTTCACGCACCGTTCAAAGTAATCTTTAAACGCCGAACGAAGACCCTCTGCAGACGCGAACCCTCGCTCAAGGTGCTCACATTTATAGGCCGTGAGTGCCCTAAGTGCAAGAGGCGTGTCCTCCGAGATCACGTCGAATGCAGTCCCAGATATCTCGTCATCTAGACGGCCCTCCGCCGTCCAATCCACGAGCCACTTTTTGCCACTCTTGACGTAATTCGCATACCCAGCCTTTGTCCGCGAGGACTTGTACCAATCCTCCGTCGTCTGCCGGCTGTCGCTGAGAAGCGAAGACGCCGAAGGAAGGGTTGGTGCTGTGGGCACCTTTGCCTTCCCGACTTTGGCAGCTGTCTGACCAGAAGCACGTCGTTTCTTCGAAGACTTCTTCGTGGGAGCAGGAGGTGCGGCTGGCGCTCTTCGAGTCGTCGAGGCAGTGGCTTTGGTGGTGCTGCGAGTCTTGCGCGTGGTTTCTTCCCGGGGCATTTCTACGCTGACGCTGCTGACACGAAGGTGCGAGGCGGCGTGGTGGACCAATGAGAGTCGATATTGATAAGCAAAGACTGACTGCTTTATACGCACAGTAAGGCACAAGTGCCTCATTTGCGCTGGTGTACCCGCCGAACAGCTCAAGATCAACCGTGAGATTTAAACGGTTCAAGCCGGTATTTCCCAATCGGGAACTGCTTAAATCTAACACCTCGCTTCCCTAAATCTCCCCGGACTATGACCTACATAGTTGAACAGAAACCCAGCTACTTGTGACCAGCGCACTTTAGTGCATTTCAAATTCACTTTTGATACCTGCCTGCTCTCGTACTGCACTGGATGGCTCATCCGTGCGGTCTGGCAAAGCGAGAAGCAGCATGTCGGCTTTCGGCATCAATGGAGAGGCGCTCAACATGGATTTCGTTCTTTCTGGACGGGACGCATAACCGCCGATGAAAATATCGAATTCGGCCCAGGCTATGTATACCGGCACGATGACCGCATCTTTGACATGGCGGTCGGCAGTTCAGGGACCTACGTCCTTCTCCTGGTTAGGAAGGAACCCAGCTACCTGGGTCTACTACACTTCAGCGCAACTCCGGCTCCACACACGACGTTCCGAAAACTCGATGTCGGTGATTTGGCAGTATCTTCTTGTCTTCGTGTCGCGCTCGATGACACTCTGGGCCTGGTTCTAGCCCTCGATAAGGAAGGGAAGGTGACAACTATCTCGTATGCGTAGTAAATACATATATTGCTGGATATATTTGGATGGTCTTCAAGTCCAAAACCCTCCAACAATTCTTGATCGGCCCAGAGACACCGCTAAATGCGGCAAGCAGCGTGTTCTGTAAATTTCTCCCAACAACCGACAGGTCCAAATTTTCCTTGCATTCTTAAACCAAAGCTCGGTATATATTAGAAGTGTGTTCTCAAGTATAGACAAATCCAAATTCTTGCAGGACTAGATAACGGGCCAACCCTTCCCGTATGTATTCTCGACCCCGGTTAAAGCGTAAGGTCTGGTCCGAGTCTGAGGGGCTCGCAGTCCTGGGTCTGGGTGTAGTTAGACGCGTCCGCAATGGCGTCCTCAAGGGGAGAGAGAGTATCGGTCGTGATGAGCGTCGTGGGTTTCTTCCATCCCTCCGCGATGGGAAGGCGCTCCTCGCGGAAGAAGATCTGGACGAACCTGGCCCGAGAGCGTGAGTCGATAATAGTTATCTGGAAATTCTAGAGACACACTTTTTGGATGCGACGCCGGTGAGCGGGTTGCCAAAGATGCTGAGGTAGAGCGCAGACTCGCGGCAGCGGAGGCGGAACTCCTTCTGTGTGTTCACCAGGAGGGGGTTCGTCGCAACGCTGTACGCGAGGCGCTCGTGCTGCACGAACCCGGCCGAAGTTGTGTCGTAGGTGTCCTTCCCCGGGTTGGCGTTCGCCATCGTGGTGAACGTGGTCTCGTTGAAATGCAAGTTGTCGCCCGTGGCATTCCCGTAGTCGTTGCGCGAGATCGAGGCGTCGTGCTCGACCATATTGTGGCTAGGGCTCGTCAGTGGATAACCATGCAGAAAACGGATTCCACGGACATGGCAAGGGCGTCGAGGCTCATCTTGTCGAAGCTGTTGCCATCGGCCCTGGTGAGTAGGCCGAACTTGGCCGCGACAAGAATGGGGTCCCAATTGACATTGAATGCCTCTATTGCGCGGCGGACGCTGTCAGCGAGACCCGAGTCAATGGAAAAGATAACGGAGCCGAACCTAAGGCGGCGTCCATGAGCTGGGTAACTGTAAAGTTCCGCCCGTCGTGGGGAAGATACCCGTGGTTGGCAAGCCTTCAAAAAATATCAGACCAGACTTCAGCGAAAATTGGGACTCCCTCACGTATTAGGTGGGCTCAGAGTAAAGCTCCTGCATGCAGATGCAGGTGCAGGAGGCTGTGCTGCAGGTCACATCAGAAGTTGCCGGAACCAAACAACCGGTCTGATGTCAAGCACGTCAACTCCCACCGTCGTCCACCGCCAGTCGGGCAAGATAATTTCAAAGTTCTGCATTCATTCATTCATTTATGTCTACCTTGAATGTATGTACAGGTATCAGCACTCGAATAACCTGCGTCTCGAAAAAAATGATGTGTTTACGGGTTGTTTGACGGCGCGGCGGGAGGCCGACGACGATGAGCGGGAAGCCCAGCCGGGCCTCACCGACGAGCTCAAGACCTCGGGTACCATCGGGAACGTCCGGAACTATTATTTGGTACTTGATGTGACCTGCAGCACAGCCTCCTGCACCTGCATCTGCATGCAGGAGATCTACTCTGAGCCCACCTATTGAGTCCCGGGCACGGCGAGCGCACGTCGGTCGATTTAGCGGGAACGAAGGCATGTTGATCCTGGGACGTAGTTGCGTCTGCCACGGCGAGAAGGGATGCAACGACGAGGGAAGAAATTTTGAAGTGGAACATGCTGAAGACAAGAAGGAAGTGAAGGGATGCAATTCAGAGTGAAAGCGTCTGGCCTTTTATTCTTGACGGTAGTACGGTAGTCGGCCGCATCTGCGGTTATGAACTTGACAATTTGTGCTGACCTGACTTGGGCCGGCAGGCAACTTTGACTGTGCAGAGGGTCGTCACTTGCGCAATCGTATAGCAAACTGGAGAGCTCCCATTGGCTGTGATGTTGATCGCGAGGTATGTCTCCCCGAAGAGTGTGTATCCCCGAGCAATACTATCCCCGCTAAGAAGCGCAGGTTCATATGAATGCGCAGCCATCCTTGCCAGTGAACGCCAGGGCAGCCATTGGAATGAAACTAATGAATCAAGGCCTCTTGCTCTTTAATACCTTGACGCTCAACTCCGGAGCTGCACTGCCTGGACCCACATCGAGTTCCCAGTTGCGAGGGTCGAGTCGGTCCACTCGGATGTGACGGAAGAGTTAAAGGAGAAGGATGGGTAAATCAGCATCGGCACTGATTGCACAGCCCATGCATATGGGTCCGGCATCGAGCCGGTGGTTGAACTGCACGTTGACATTCCGTACTGTCGTGTTCAAAATTAAACTCAGGACAATGGCTGCCTCCGGTGGAACTAATTTTCGCTCTTCTGGACCAAGAATAAACGGGCTTCCAGCAACCCGCCAACATTTCGACACCGAGCGTTGATTGGCCGATGCATTCGTACGGGTTCATCTCGCCACCTTGTCTCCGTTTGTGTTAGGCGGGAGAAAGCGGCGCAGCGGCTACTACCAAGAGCTTGGCTCAGACTGGTTCGTTTGTTTCTATATTCAGCATATTCGATAGACGAACAGGTCAACGAGTAATTCTAATTATTATCTCCGCGTGAGCGCTGTATATTCTAGAAATCCCCCTGAAAACGGAACGAAGTTAGGTCGGTCCATTCGTGAAACATAATAAGCCGTACCAAGGTTCCAAAAGCAGGTATGCCCTCCTTCTAGCACCCTTCCATCATCTCGGTATTTCCTCCGAGGTTCGAAGTAATAAGAACCACCTCGGCACCCCACGAGACGTACGTCTCTCTTATCAAGGGGTGACCACACTACGGAAAAGTACGGCGATTAGATATGGGGTTGTATTGGGATTGAATCCGCTCACAAGATGGACATTCCAGCTGCAAACCAAAAATCTTGGTGGCTGATGATTTCCGCGTGGGAGCCCCACGAGTGGGCTTGGTAGTCGTAAGAGTCGCCCAAAATGACATAGACCCAGGCTGCGGATATATACGCACTGAATATTAGACGGATCCACCCGACCACGCGGTGTACTCCCTCGAAAATATTGTGGTTGGCCTCGCGCACCGAGGGAAGCTATTGAGCGGGGTTTCAATCGTCGCTTCGAATGGTAGCGCGCGCGGACTCACAGCGGAAGCCATCGAGGTCACGACAGCCATAGTGCCAGTGACGAGCCCCGCAACGGCGATCGAGGTAGGGTATTCATCGATCTGCACCATGCGATACACCAGCCAAGCTGCGGCAGACGCCCCACAGCCGCTGTGAATCCCTCCTAGATGCTGAAGGGCGGACGTGAGACCCAAACGAAACCAGAGAGGCGGTCACTGCACCGATGGTTAGTACCATTCAAAGCTGAACAGAAATGCGGAAGAGGGTGTTGACAGCGAGGTACAAGAACCGACCGAACAACTCGTTCCGAACCAAGATAGCGCACTGCAGATTCCCCAGAACGAACGCGCCCGCATATCGTTTAGGGTATGCCCATTTGTCGGTGGCGGCGAGGACCAATGCGACGAGATTCACGGATACGATGAGGGTAAAGTATTTTCTGGGATCTGTGGTTAGTGGGATCTGTGGGAAAAAAAACGTACCTATACGTGTTGAACCACAGCTGGAACTTTATGGCGCGACTCTTGCGTTCTGGCTTGGAAAGGGCAAGCGGGTGAGCGGGGTTCTCCGAAGCCGAGGAGGAGAATCTAAATTTGAAGCATGCTGAAGAAAGATTTCATGATCAAGGTATGTCAGGGGAAAGACGTCTCGTCTTTTGTCCTGTTTACGGAAGCGCGGTAGTTGGGCGCATCTGCGGGTATGAAAGTTGATAATTGTGCTGACTTGCCTTGGGCCGGTAAGCGACATCGACTGCGCAGAGTCATCATCCTTGCGTAGCTGCCCTGGGTCGTAATTTCGTAGAGCTCTCATTGGCTGTGTCGTATCCACATTAATTCACAAGGCTAACCGACGCGCTGACGGTCGAATTTTCTATGTGGAACAATGTATACGAAGGAATACAGCTAAGGGAACGATTCGCAAGGGTCTCAACGCAGGAGATTCAGTCAGGATCGGGTCGGGAAGATGTTGGCACTCACCGCGGCCGCCCTTGGGCCAGAAATAAGACCGGTTGTAGCATTCTTCCACACAGGTCGCCTGAAACTCCAGGCCTTGTGCTATGAGTTCGTGGTACTCGATAGTAGCGCAGCTTGAAAGCCACCAGTCCTCGCCTATATCGTCTTCGGACGTGAGATCGAGCTGTGCGGAGGTCAATCGCGTACGGCCTGGGTAGAAGGCGCGCCGGTCGCGGAGAAGGTGGATGAGCGGTAGATGGTCGAAGTTCAGATGCTTCGCGGTTATTCGGAGGGTGGTGAGCTGTGGGAGGAGTGCGGAATTTTTGGCGAGCACTTCGGTGAAAAAGTTCATGTCACACTCTACGTCGACGGTTAAAGACACGAGAGACGGCACGGCCCTGAGAATCTCTAGAGACTCCGGCTCTGACCAGTCAGTCTCAATGGCGAGATGTTCCAAGGCACAACGCGAACGTTTCATGAATTCGAACACGTGGACCGTGCGGCAGTGGCTGTTGGTCAGGTCAAGATGCCGGAGGCCAGGGAGGTCGAGGAAGTCGAGAGCTAATCCGCAGAG
This sequence comes from Mycena polygramma, assembly GCA_029449255.1. Lineage (NCBI taxonomy): Eukaryota > Fungi > Basidiomycota > Agaricomycetes > Agaricales > Mycenaceae > Mycena > Mycena polygramma. Next base: position 187,501 of record JARKID010000168.1, on the reverse strand, counting down.
AACCAATGATTGGAGATGGGGCAATGTGATGATAGGTAGTGGGTCTTTGCAATTATGGCGATCGACCTCCGCTGTAAGATGTAATAGATGCGGGCATTGCCGGAAGACATCGAGCAGAGTGGACAACCGAATTTCATCCCGAATTTCTAGGGTGGTTAACGAGAGTGAGAGGAGTGACACCGAGGGAGGCGCCGACTCAATTCTCAACTCCACGAGCAGCGGAGCACGGTCCTGGATTGAGAAACGCTCATAGGTAGGGCGCTCATGGGCATAATGATCGCTGCGGCGTGACCCAAGCGCGAGCCGCTGCAGACGGGGGAATGCAGCGTTATGTTTCTCGAGTGTGTCGAAGTCGTTTTGGGAAAGGATAAGCTCGAGAGTATGAACCTGAGCAGCAACAGAGGAGATGAGAGGAATGATGGACGTGGGGATCTGGTGGTGCATCGATCGTATTGCGACCGATAAAGGGTGCCCTTTCGCCCGCGAAAGCCACGTCTTCATAATGGGGAGAGCGCCGTCGTTGGGTACATCGGTTCTGTCTCGACCGCGTTGGATGAATGCAACATCCAAAGACCGCCAAAGTTCGCAGGTGCCCAGGGCAACCTCTCGCCAATCGCGGCAGATCTGCGCCAGCAACAGTGGGGGAGCCATCGGGGAGGGCCGCACTCGTCTGTGATCCGGTAAGCAGTCAACGAAAATAAGGGCGATAATTTCTGGAGGAAGCGAGTGAACAGGATACACGATCTGAGCCAGCTTGAGCTCCAGAGTGCGCCGCTGTGCTTCGAGCTCGGAGAGGTACATCTTATGTCGCCAGATTGCTCGGTTTACTGCCTCCAAACTGGCACGCAACTGGGGCGTAGTAGAGGAGCTGAGGGGCACAGACATGACCGTTGGAGGCAGGGATGGGGCATCATGCCCACATTGTTCGCAGATACTCGACATGAGGGTTTTGGGACAAGATTGGGATCAGTGGGCTAGCCACACATGAGCAAATTAGGACAACCATGGACACACCTCTTCGCTCCCACCATCATCAAGCATCATGTTACTCCAACCGTCCGTTAGGCTTTTCGTGTTTACTGGAGTGGGAGAGTTCTACCCATCTCAGACTCCTTGAGGACGTATGTAATCTCTCTGCCTCGGCGCAGAGACCGCTATGAAGGAATGGAACTAGAATGGAACGACTGCGCGGCCGGCTCGCTTTGCAGTGGATTTACTTCAACTTCGTCACGGAAGCCAGTTGGTCGCTTGAACTTTACTGTGGAACTATATCTACCAACTGACGCTGAATGTCTGTCCAGGACGTCGATGCGATCCTCGACAAAAAATTGGCCGAGACGATCCTTTTTTTTTCTCTTGGCGTTACTCGCGCTCGCTGAATCCTCGTGCACGAAATCAAACTAAATGACCCCGTCGAGATCTTTTGATGTACTCTATCTAACTGGATTAACAAGGTTTGTGTTTTTTGTTTCTCATTCTCGTGGTGATTCTGAGACACCACAGCTGCTCAAATACGGGCCCGGATGGTGCTCCCTGTGTCCAGCGTTCCCTTCTCGATTTCTGCCGAGGCACGCCCAAAGATCCGGCGTTGGGAGGCCCCAAAATATTTGGACAAATTGTACGTCTCACAACTCTCACCTTCCTGACTCTTGCTGATTTCCGCCCCTATCCACAGACCTCCGCCTCATCAGTCCTTCACCAGGGGAACCCGGTCGTGGCATTCGGTGGCATTACACCTACTTCTTGTTGTTCTCACTGCCTGAATAGCTGATCCGTCTTTTCCTTTCTTCTGGTCGGTGTAACGTGTAATCATCAGCCAGTAGATTCTCTCCGAGGCGAAAATGAACGAGCCCGCCCGGTACGCGGATAACATTATCGTGAAGAAGCAGCAGGCGAAGAGGATCAGAACGGCGGGGGGCACGGTCTGTTGATCTCCGCTGTTTTTCCTTCTGACAATCTTCTCTTCTCCGATCGTCGGGTTGTAGGGCGAGGGCGATTTCGACATCCTACTAACTGTTCGGCGTGTTTTTTCTGCTATCGGCCTGAACTGACATCTTCTTCATATGTTTAGGATCGTCGAGCTGTCTCGCGCCCAGTCTGGTCAGGCACGCCGGCTGCTTCCCGCTCGTGGCCGACACGCAATATCCCTCGTTGCGGAGTCTGAGCGTCCGATGCAGGCGGGGTGGCTACGGGAGCGCGCATCATTAGGACGTGTTCTCCTGACGTCCCTGAAATCTTTGTCGGGACCATTCCAAGGGATGCAAGAAGTTGCAAACTTCGGCAGCCTGATCCGAATTCGCACCTTCCCCATGGCTGACGTAGAAGCTCTTCTGAACCCACCAGGGTCTGATTCCCAACAGACAGCGGCAATTGCAATACAACAACCGCTAGGCAGCAAACCCTCCCTAGCCAAGGTCTGGGTCGCTCGTCGACGATGGGATGGCTAGCGCAGCTCGCGGCCCTAGCTGGTACGTCGAGAACTTGGATTCATTCAAAAATAAAAGCCGGGAAGCCGTAATCTTTCCACGGAACTTCTCCACAATCGCGTCTCTATGGCAATGGTCTTTCTCGAAAATTCAAATTTCTTCCTCGCAATTCATAGGCGATCTCGGTGTGCCCACAGTTTCACATTGTCGTTAACTCAAATTTGCGAAGAGTCGCCGCCTTTGGTACCGGTGTAGGGCAGCGTTACTGTTATTTTTGGTCAAAGATTCCGCAGTATATTGGAAACAGCGCCTCTTGTTGGTCATTTTCTGACCCTCAAGCCCTTGACATCGGCGCGGCGTCTCGACCCGACTGGGCATCAAGGCACATAAACCTCTTCATTTTGCCGTTTGGGCCTATTAAGCGATCACTGCCATGGAGCGCTAAGATCTTAGATAACCTCTGGGGTGAACACTCTTGTCGACATCGCAAGCTCAAGCTACGAACCCCACAAGAGACCAACGAGCGACTGGATCTATCACGAATCCGAGAACGGGTAGGCAAGAGATACGGACCCTTCTTTAAGGAAGTTCGTTCGGCCCCACATAAATCAGTTTGGAAGGCGGAGTCTGCCACTAAATTTTGTTGCGGTGAGCCACATGTTACTTCTCTCTCACGGCCGCCTTGGCAGAAATCCAAGGCGTGCACTCTCGGAGTCGGACCGCGCTGAATGTCGAAACAGGAGCTGCTTAATTTTATGCAGCCGCGACCGCCACGCCCAATGATGAAACCACCTTGCTTGGGCCACCAGTCACCATAAAAGAGCTCATTTGGAATCTGCCCACCAACGGCTAATGACCAGATCACGGACCTGTTACACAAGGCCTATTTCAGGGTGCCAATTTCTTGTGGAAATTCCCGAACGTCACACGGCCGTTATGAACACTTTCAAAATGGATCCGGTTGTGGTGTTTCCCGTTTCTTCCCCGCCCGCCACGTCCCCTGCATCCACCCATGGCCTCGATCCCTACCTTCGACGACACGCTCGGCGCGGCCCTCATTGGGTTCGCCTTCAGCTGTGTCGCCTTCGGGGTGAACACGAACCAGGTCTTCACCTACTTCCAGAGGTACCCTGAAGACAAGGTGGCTTACAAGCTCATGGTGCGTTACTTCCAGGCGCGTTCATCTCTGTGTACTCATTTAGTCTCGCAGGTCGTCCTCATCTGGTACGCGTCTGGCACCGCTCGTGTCCATCCCATCCTCACATATCATCCAACTCGACTAGGGTTTTAGAGTGTATAGACCAGGCATTTATTGGGCACGCAGGTAAGGCACATTTCAAGTCTCCTGGCCCGGCTGACCATCTACATGAGTTTATTGGTATACGATTACGTGCGCACGCTTTCTCCACCTCGCTTGCGCGCACTCACCCTTGGGCAGAAACTACGCAAAGCCGTTGGTGCTCCTCACCGAACCCGTTGCTTTCACTCTCATCGTGCGCACTGCGGACCTTCATTTTCGCCGTCTTTTTTTCTGCTGATGCGCGCCCACGAATAGCTGCAATTAACCATCGGGGTAAGCTCGGTCCCGACGGGCGCGCGTCCGTTAAAATAATACTGATGATCTCTGTCAGGTCGTAATCGCGACCATCGTAAGGCTGTGAGTGGACATCTATTTTGTGTCGCCGAAATACCGCTAACGCCGAGCGCAGATGCTTTGCGATGCGGCTTTGGCGGTGTGCGTGGCTCCGTTTCATTAACACCCGATTCGAGAGATTAAATTTCCATTCCGTTGTTGACAGTCAGCCAAAGAAACGTCACGGTTACCTCCACTGTGGTGAGTTGGATATTCATGTAGATGTATATAACCTACTAGAGCTGATTCTGTGGCGTCTTCTAGGTGGCGTTGACTTTTTCCGAGTTGGGTGAGTTTCTTCCACCCTAAATGCGTGGGTGGGCCAGCGGACTGATTCCCCCCGAAAGGTCTTGGCATAGGTACGCGCTGATATATCTCGACTCGAATCAACGGTAATGACCACTTGTGTAGCATATACTGTTAGATGGTGCGTGATATCTTCCCATTTGACTCAATTCTAGTCGCTGATCGAAGACTTGCAATATCAGCTTCCAAGATCCGTTCCTCGCTGGTTTGCCAAACCTTAAAGTCCTGGCGTCATTTTCACTAGGGGCCGGCGTGCTCACTGACCTGTTTACCGCGTGTGCACTGAGCTTCTTTCTCCGGAGGTTCAGAACGGGCCAAAAAAGGTAACCCCGCTCGCTGCAGCATGCATATTTGCCCGCGGATCAAACTGACGCGCGTGCACAGAGCAGACTCACTCGTCAACAGTCTGACGATCTACGCAGTCAACACGGGCGCGTTCACATCTGCTATCAGCCTTCTTACTTTGATCTTTGTGCGTCTTTCCTTCTGAACCACCGAACAATTGATTTAATTATTGGCATACTTAGTATGACCTCCGGCCGCGCAACTTCCAATTTATGGCGTTCTACTTCATTCTGAGCAAGCGTGAGTTCAAGATCTGCTGCAGTGGGATCTCAGCGCTCATGATGATCTCAGTCTACGCCATCTCTTTCATGTGCACGCTCAACACCCGCAAAATTATCCGCGGCAAGGGCACCGACCGCGAGACGCCGGGTATGAGTGGGTCGGGGAACATATCGGGCAACCAGTTTTACATCAGCCACACCCCGCGGACCAACATATTGGACTACCGGCGGGAGTACAGATCCACGCAGGGGGAGACTTCCATCTCGAAGGTGCGGGGCTACATGTGATAGTGGGTGGAGATTATACTTATGGACTCACAGGACCCGTGGACCACAGGCTCTCCGACTGTTCGGCAGGGTTTGGAAATCGGTATCCACCAGGAAGTCTCTGTCAGTACGGACTTGGAGTCGCAGGTCGGCAGTCCGTACGACCACCCGTACATGGTACGGTAGAAATAATCCCCGCCGCTGGTGGATCTGGGGGAAGTCCGAAAATCAATCACCACCGTCTTTTTTGTATCGCTCTTTTTTGTATTATCTTCGTTATCGGAATCATTCGCTTTGTCGTTGAGAAGGAAGATCCTACTGGGCGGTTGAGTAGGGGAATTCAATGTTACTTGTGAACAGAACGAATAATTAACAGGACACCGTTTGTGGTTGGTTTTTGGTTTGGTTCTTAAAAGCTGCCTCTGTCTAGTACTCCGAACTTGCAACCCCTCCCAGAGGTGTGGTCGCGATCACAAACCGTCGGCCCTGGCAGTAGTTGGGTGGCAGTTACAAAAGGCAGCCGATGCGAGATGTTCACTGAACGGTCCTCCCTTTTTGAACATTCTCGACCCTGAGTCAAAAGGAAACAAGATCGCCTTCAAATATCTTCAAATTGCCTTCTACATCAGTGGAGCTTGATTATCAATTTATCTTGACAGAACTCTTGCAACACCCGGGCCGCGGCGCGCCGCGGCACTGACCCCTCACGCTTGCGTGGCACGGCTTTGAGAACTGGGAACGAATCTCTAACATGTCTCCCCCCATTTTCTATTTTCTCATTTACCAGCACAGCTGAGGAAGTGGCTACAGCACTCACCAGCGAAATAAAGGGCAAGAATGGCGAGTTAACTTGCAGATTGTATACTCGCGGCTGAACAACTCTGTAGTTCTGATCACTGGGACTTCGCTGAATGGAATCGGCTTCGAAACCGCCCGCGTTCTGGCGAAGCATGCAAACCTGGTCATCATCACCGGCCACAACGCGGACAGGTTCTAACTGACTGCATTCATCGACGCCCAGTGCAGCATGCTGAATCTTGTTGCGCAGACTGAAACTGGCCGAGGACAAGATCAAGGAGGAGGTCCCCGCAGCCAATCTGCGCCCGCTCATGCTGGATCTCTCATCGCTTGCTGCCGTTCGGAACGCTGCAGCAGAAGTCCTCGCGTATCCGGAGCCGTTGCATGTACCAAGTCCCGCGTTGTTTCTAGCTTGTGACGCGTTTGAATTCGGCAGGTCCTGATCGGGCCGGCCTGACCCACAATGCCGCTGCGCCGCTTGGTCCGTTCACGCTCACTGTAGACGGCCTAGAGATGCAGATGGCGACCGATCACATCGCGCCGTTCCTCCTCACGAAACTGTTCACGCCGAAGATTCTTGCCACGCACACGACGCAATACACACCCCGGGCTGTATTCGTCTCCAGCATCGGCCACAGTCAGGGTCCTGGCGTGGACCTCGGCGTTCTGGCGCACCCGGATCCCGTAAATTACAACTCGCATATGGCATACTGCCAGGCAAAGTCTGCGAACGTCCTCTGCGCGATCGAGATGTCGAAGCGCTCCAATGGGCAGATTAACACATATAGTCTACACCCAGGAGGTACGTCCAATCTCGTCTTTTTCGATGCAACGTACGTTTCTGATATGGCTCTTCAGCTATTTTTACAAATATAATGCAGAAAGGCGAGGGTGTCGCTGCGATGCAGGGTCTTGGTGGGTGACACTTGAGCAACTCCTGAAGGAGGGCGTTGAAGAATTGGACAGGTGTCCTCGACGCGGACGGCTTACCCAGTGAGACAGCGAATTTTAAGACGATCCCCCAAGGGGCGGCGACGTGCGTGTTTCCAGATTGAACTTATATTGAACTGATCATGAGAATAATATTCATGCACACCCATCAGCACCGTGGTCGCTGCTTTCGATCCCAGGCTAAATGGTCGGTCTTGACCGCTAATCGTCTGTGCAGTACAATTAACACTGTCTGACGACAGAAAACCCGGGGGCCTACCTGAATGATTGTGTTGTTGCGAATGAACTTGTTGCAGTGCACAACGGTAAGTTCTTCAGCTCCAATCTGGTTCTTTTGTTCTTGAACACCATTACGCTGGGAGCGACTCGCTGACTCTGTCATTAGGCCAACGCAGAGAAATTGTGGACTCTGACGGAGGAGATAATCGGGGAGCCCTTCGTTTTTTGATCCCGAATTGGGGCCAGCATTTGTCACTTGGAGCCTTGCGTGCACAGAGCTCGTAGAAAACGTGAAAAAGTTCCTCCTGTGTTTTTCTAGGCAAAGTTTGAATCGCGGTCACGTGACGATTCCTGCGCGCCTCAGGTTGCACGTCGCGCGCCTGAATCAGGTTGAACATGCTTGACCCATCCGTCTGTGACCCCGTTTCCTTAACTCTTTCAGCCCGGCGTGAAAAAATTGAGCCTCAGTCAAACTCAGACCACCTTTGACTACCCTACCGACAGACTTGCTGCAGACTGAAATCTTAATCGCTGTGGGAATTTGAGGTCGGCTTAAAATGTTTCTGCCATGCGCTCCCCCCGCCTTCGCGCTGACCCTTTTCCTGTCTCACGTCGCGCTCTCGATCAGGGCAATCGGTTGAGAGGAGTTTGGGCATCTGTCTTCGATTTCCGGGCAACAAGGCCTGAGGCTCTCGCTATGGGGCACAACAATTATTTAACGGGAATGAGGAGAGACTAAATGGTGAATTGAAGTATGGTAGAGTTGCAGAATGGAGGACAGGGTTATGTACAATACGCCGAGCCTAGGCTAATTTGGGGTACACTACCCTAAGCACATCGTGCCATAATCGCCGCGTACCAGAGAAGAGAGGGGAAAAGAGGGGAAGGAGTAGTAGCGTACTCCGGGATAGTTTATGTATAATCATACCGGGTGAGAGTCTCTCCCCTAGTAGCCGACGAGGCCATAAGCTCCGCCATGTCCAAAGCCACCGTGCCCAAAGCCACCGTGTCCGAAACCACCACCACGGCCAAATCCTCCGAAGCCACCGTGACCGTATCCACCACGGCCACCGCAGGCGGATGCGCAGCGGGGAAGGGAGCAGTCCTGCGCGCAAGGGTCGACCACGGGGACGACTGGGATAACGGGGATAACAGGGATAACCACTGGGGCAACAACCTCAGTGACCGTGTTGATTGTGGTGTGGTCGCCTGCAGCGTTGACGGTGAGTCAGTCAGGCACAAAGACACGCAAGGCGGTAACGCACATTTGGAAAAGCCTCCCGGGGTGTTGATACACTGCGTAATGGTGTTAGATGAGCTAACCTGTTCAACAATAAAAGACAGCACTCAGTAAATGCGGGCGAGGAAGAAAAAGAACAGAGCTCGTACCGTGTTCTGCTCTACGTTGTTGCAGAGTTGTAGCATGTAAGGCGTGCACCCCCCGGTAGCACACTCGGAGAAGCATGCATGGCCAAGGGCCGGCGCGACGGTGGCCGCAAGAGTCAGAGAAACCAGCAACTATTGGATATTCAGTATTGAAGGAGACGAGATAATTCTTTTGAGGACTCACAGAGCGGAGGTTGAAGAACATTGGAAGAGATGTGAGCGAGTCTGTGAGTCTGATGCTTTGCTTGCTGGCGGAACAAGCCCTTTTATACCCAAATCCAACCCATACAAATCGGCATTCCCTCCAGCAGGCTTGACAGCGGACTGGCAGAGTCAATGATAGGCCGCTTCCCGGCAGCCGCTGAATACAATCCAGATACCTGGTATCACGTCGACAAAATTCCCAAAGCCCGCCTGGCGGGGCGTGATTGACATGATGAATGTATGCCCAATGCATACGGCGCGCCTGAAGCCGGTTAAGCGAATGCTTGAGAATTCACAGCATTCCGGAGGTGTTGGGCCCCGACGACATTGGCACTGATTGCCCCGCCATGCCGATGTTGAATCCACAAGTACACGTTGACAGCCAGCGCCGAGATAGGTGCGGTTATTTCCAGCGGGCTAAATTAGCGGTGGTACAGGCAGCGGACAAGATAGTAAGCGGCGCTACATGTTGAAGCCAATGAAAGAAAGAAAATTGCAAAAAGTGTTGATGTCTGGGATCGTGTCGTTAACCCGCGGATGAGAGTCCAGATACTGGAACGGCTCGGGGCGGAATAGGTAGAGGCGGAAGAAACACGGTGGCATCCTGTCTATGAACGTTATTTGACCTTCGCGATTCGCAATTTCATCCATGCTACTCAACGGTGGCCGCTCTAAGTCTGCGTCCCCTTTTCTGGATCCCCAGCGAGAGTTTTATCTGCCTCGTTGCCCCCATCTGCCTCCTTCCCAGTCTTCTCGATCCGCAAATTACGCACAAACCCGGCCGCCACCAGCGCCAGCCCCGCCACGGGCACGCCGAGTACGAAGACGAGCCGTAAACTCTGCGTGTATGCCCGCACCACGCCTGGGACAATGTCGACCGGCAACGCATCATAAATCGCAGTTGGGCTCTGCTTCACGATCGCCGCGGGCGCGTCGGGCGCAAATCGCGCTAGGTACGTATTCAAGGCGGAGGCGAGGACGGGTTCAGCGATTCCTAGGCCCAAAGTGCCGCCGAGGAATTGCGCAAAGGTGCCCATGCTAGAAGCTTGGCTGAGGAGGGCGGGCTTGTCCTTGAACTCGGCTCTAGAAATTCATGTTTGAAACTTTACCAAGAACGATAAACGAATGGGTTGACAAAGACGCACTGGATAGCCAACAGCGTATTTTGCACGCCCATGCCCGTGCCGATCCCCAAGAGAATCTGGAAGCCCGCAATCTCAGCAGAGGACGAGGCGCTGGTGACGGTGTAAAGCAGCCCGGAGCCGACGCCGAGGAATAGAGGACCACAGGCGAGGAAGGGCCAGCTGTTCGATTGCAAGTATGTATCAGCTTCTGAAATAATGAGCGGCAGAGGGAAAGACGCACTAGTATCCCATCTTGCCCACGATCTGGCCCGCGACAATGATGGTGAGCACCTGCGCGAGCATGAGCGGGAGGATGTCGATTCCCGACTTGGTAGCGCTGTGGTGGCGTACTGCCTGATAGAATATGGGGATGTACTGCAAGGCGTAAAATTCTGGGTGCAATGTAAAGCAGATAAGGGACTCACGTAGGAGAAGACAAGAATGGCGAAGCGCGTGAGGAAGCAGTATGCGAAGATTCCATATCTACTTCTCGTCAGTCCCAACATTCGGGCTAGAGGCTAGGGTATAATGAAACCGCACATCGATCGTGAATGAAACACCGCCGTCGGCGTCATCGCTCGCTGGCCGAGGTATATCTCCCATGCCACGAACGCTATTGCCAAAACGCCTGAGAGGACGAAACACTATGAACATGGTCAATGGCTCTGTAGATGACGGAATAGCGATAGAACTGACAACAATGACAGCCTTGTCGTTCCACGGCTTGGTGTTCCCGCCCCATTGGAGGCTCAACACGACGCTAGTTACGGCTCCAGCAACTAGTGTCGCGCCGACAAAGTCCATGCGGGCGACGTCTCCCAGGAGATGCGTCCACGATCGCTTGGCTGGATCAGAGCCCAGAGGAGGGGAGGCTTTGAGGAGGAGGGTAACCGCAATCACAGAAACTCCTCCCACTGGGAGGTTGATCTACGAGGTATGCACAGGTTAGTAGGTACAGAGCTAGTTCAGAGCGAGTGAGATTCACAAAGAAGCACCATCGCCAGGTGACCTGTTGGTAGAAAGAAAAAAAATGCGACTGAGTCTATATCAAGGGACGAGGAGAACAACGTACATGATCCGTCAACGCGCCTCCAATGAGCGGCCCGATGATGGAAGACACCCCGAAAACTGCGCCCGCCAGCGCAAACAAAATGGGCCGGTCTTCCAACCGCGTAACCTGCGATATGATCTGGATGCTCGAACCAACTGGCGGCGCGCAATCATCCGATAAGTTCACTCAGTTCCGTGGAAACAGGACGACGCACATATCCCTGCAGCGCCGACCCCTGACACGGTCCGCCCGACAATGAGTTGGCCGATGTTCTGCGCTACCCCGCACACCAGCGAGCCAACTTCGAAAATAACAATCGCGGTGACCATGACCCATTTGGCGGGAAATATTGCGAGGATTTGGCCATATACGAGGAGGAAGACGGCTGTTTAAGGGCCGTGAATTCGAAATTTCACAGAGGTTTGGGGACTCTTACTATGCGAGAGCACGAACGACGTCGCTACCCAGCCTTGGTTTTCGAACGATTGAAAATCCTATGGGGCGGATGAGTTAGATTGCGTAGCATGAGCTCTTGGACGCACCGATGCGATGCGAGGGAGTGCGGTAGCTGTGAAGGCACAATCAAAAACTTCAGTTCTGGAAGAATTGATGCAAAAATGATAAGCACCCAAGATCGTTTCGTCCAAAGCAATCAAGAGAATAGCTAGTAAACTTCGTGGCTTTTGTTGGAGTAGCGATAAGAAAGAAATCGGGGAATACATACATTGCCCCGAAGATAATCGCCAGCCTCTTCCCGGTCAAGATTTCGCTTTCGGTAGTCGTGGGTTGCAACACATCCTTCTCAACTGCGGGTGGGCTGTGAACTGCATTCATATTTTCTGAATAAAGCACCCCTCACTTATATACGCTGAGCGGTTGCTGAACGGACGCCTGCGGCCCAACGTACGGCATACGAATTGCGTAAAAGTGCCCAACCCCGCTTTTTGTCACTGGTCACTGGTTCGTGTTAGATGGCACAAAGGCAGGTTCAGATACTAGGCAAACCCCGCCGCCAGAAGAGCGGTGAGCGGCGGTTTACTATACAGTGAGACATGGGAGCGACCAAGGCCCGGAGCAGTCGGATTTTTGCCGTGGTATAGCCTACGGAGGTAGTGAACACGCGTCAGTAGCTGCTGAGCCAATGCTGATCGGTGACTGACCGATGACCGACTGCTCAGTGCAGCTCAGCGCTGGCATGGAGCAAAGTTGGAGCAAAGAGCAAATGTGGGATCAACTGATTTGTCAGGCACGTGCTGGGAAACGTAACGCGTAACGCTGATCACGAACCACCACGTCAGCCACCCGAGCCTTGCTCAACCTCGAGCTCACAACACTCCTGTTTTCTCCGAGTCTTCTGTGGCGATGTCTTCAATAAAGTTGAGTCGTTTGTGTTCGGCCCCTCTGTTTCGAAAGGACATCGATCGATATCGTCAAGATATCGGGCAGGGGGACTTTACCTGAACAGCACGGTGCCGAGTCCTGCTGACACTGCTGAGACGCTGGCCTTGCCACAATTTTCTACTGACAAGCGTCGATTGGAGCGTTATCATCTTCTTACTCCTGATTCACCGAATTATCCCCATGACTCCTGTACTTACCACACGTCCCAGTCTTTCGGACTTTCCTCAAGATGTCCTTCTGGAGCTCGCCAAGGAGCTAGATGTTGCCGATCTGCTCAATTTCTTTTCGGTCAGTACATGTGCTCCCACATCGTTCATCGATCGACCTTTTCCAGGTCTGCCGGGCAGTGCGGGAGGTGCAAACTCATAAAACTCTATGGCTCAGCTGTCTCTCGCAAATCGGGAAGTTCGAAAGGCACCCGCCCCCTATTTCGGCGGGTAAAGAGCTCAACACACTATCTCTTCCTGAGCTTCAAGCCGCCGCTCGTAAGGCGAATCAACTGATAAAGAACTTCAGGTCTGAGAACCCACGCCCTGCCCGTATGCGCACTGTTGTCGTGGACGTTCCCAACGGAATCCTCTGCATTCCCGGAGCCAACCTGGTCATTGTTCATACCGGTTCGAGTCTCAGTTGCTGGGACGTTGTGACCTCGCAGTGCGTCGCAAAGCTAGAAGTCCACGGCCTTGGTATGATGTCGCAGCAGCCTTGTTTAGTGGATATCGAAGGAATGGCCTTATTTAGTGCCGTTGCAGTTCAGTAAGTTTCTCAGCGATATCCGATTTTTCTGTCGCTCAGTGTATTGTCTATTCAGCGACAATGCATATCTGGTTGCTGTCAATATTGATTTCCGTGATCGCGACCACATCTCCATTGCCCATGTTGTCTCCCCCGCCATAGGTGTTCTTCCGCGGGTCACCCCAACCACATTCTTCATCAAGCCCCGGCTCGTGGCAGTGTCCTTGCAAGGCAGCGACGTGTTTTCGTGGCCCATAGATGCCGATCTTGAAGTCCAGACCATTCCGCGTGACCTCGCCAATCTTGTGAGCGACTTCATTATTCCAGAAGGGTCGGTGGATTGAATTATCACTTATCAGCCAGTGGGGATCATCGATAAAGCGGTGGGGGGATGCCTAGCCTTTGGACCAACCCTATACATATTTCTTGGGGGGGCATTGGGTGTGAGCGCCACCATACAGACCGTGCTGCTTCCTTTCCCTACTCGCAGACCCACGTTCAACGCTACCGCCGCACACAACAACATCATCACATTGGCAGTTCCTTACCCCAACGGACGCAGCTTCGCCGACGTCTTGAACGCACAAGGCCCCCATACTGTGATGTTCTCCCCTCGTGTCGTTATGGTTGTCCCGCGTTATGGCGTGGCTGCCGTGACTTTGTCGAGTTTCCGCATCATTGGGGAGGGGTTCAAGATGAATCTCATCCACTTCTGGACGGGACGCATAATTGCCGACGAGAACATCGAATTCGGCCAAGGCTATGTATACCAGCCCGTCGACCAGATCTGTTGCATGGCGGTCGGTAGTTCAGGGACCTACGTTCTTCTCTTGGTTAAAAAGGAACCCAGCTACCTGGGACTACTACACTTCAGCGCAACTCCGACTCCACACACGACGTTCCGAAAACTCGATGTCGGCCATTTTCCGGTATCTTCTTGTACCCATGTCGCGCTTGATGACGCTCTGGGCCTGGTTTTTGCTGCCGATAAGGAAGGGAGGATGACCACCATTTCTTATGTGTAAACGCTTGACTTAATAAATCTCTCATGTTTCTGCTGTTTGCTACATACCTTTGGAACCCTCGGAGATCGCGACCAAGTGAAGAAGCGAATATATATTATCCATCGTTTCAACTTACTGATCGCTTCACAGCGGATAGTACATTAGCGAAAAATCCTAGCGGGGAATGTCTGCAACAGTGGTGATGCGTCCATCACCCGGTGTGCATGGGTGGATCACCGACAGCAGCTCTCTTCCAAGTCTACATCTTCGACGAATCTGCGTGGACTGGGTCACCGCCGCACGAACGTTGTCCCACATTCCGTCTCCCACAAATCGCCCCGAACTCCACCGCAGCTCGAACGCAGAACCAGAGCCACCACTGACATTCAAGGGCGTGGCAAAACCTTGTCATACCTGCGCCGCGTTCTTTTTAGACTCAAATATTGCAGAATGACAAGTGTCGTTCTCCCGCCGGAGGTTGAGGAGCTCGTGATAGACCAGATGTACGACGCAAAGGCGCCGTTGGGCTCCTGCGGCCTCGTATGCAAATCTTGGCTCAGAGCGAGTCGATACCATCTTTTCGGCGCTGTATCGTGGCATACAAGGAACTGGGGAGGATTCCTACAACTTGTCAAGTCCCCTCTGGCGACCTTCATCCCATCCATCCACACCCTATCGATTTCTGGATCCAGCGGCGAAACTACCCCCCTATCTTGACAAGATGCTTCCTCAACTGCCCGTCCTCCCGGGACTCCGATCGTTGCGGCTGTATATCATCTCTTGGACGCATGTGTCGAAGACGACGGTCGATTGCCTTGCGCAGCTCGTCTGCAATGTTCCGCCCATTCGCGTGCTGCAACTGAGGTTGCTCCGCAGGGAGACCATTGGGCTGCTGGGACATCTGCTCTGTGCTCTCGGTCCCGAGCTGCACGAATTGGACCTGGACTTCTGTTACGATGTCACTACCGGTACGCCGTTCCTTGGCATCTACCATTTCTGCACCCTAATAATTGGAGATTCTCAGATGATATCAAAACCCACATCAACCTCTCGCGGACTCCCTCCCTCCATCAGCTCATCCTCCAGCCCTTGAAAGAAGAAGGCGACAATGCACCATGGGCCCTGCTCGCGGCGCTCCGATGCAGCATCACAACGCTCACTCTCGAACTCTCCATGACCACCATTGACGTCCTCGACGAATTCGATTGGGGGAGATTGGGCTGGACGTCGTCGAGGACCCAGTTTCCCGCGTTGGCGCATCTCCGGATTCTTGTAAGGGACTCTCGAGCCTTGACTGGGGGTGAGCGTGCGCTTCGTCTAGCGCTGGCCGAACATGATTCTCGTGGTATGTTGGAACTAAATCCAAGGCGCTGAAGCACGATTACAGCCCCCATCTCAGGTCGGCGCTGATTATGTTAAATGGAGGCGAGAATTCGAATACTCGGCCCTCGAGCTTGTTTTGAAATTTTATGCAGGCACCTCAGATGAGCCTATTGTAGATTTCCGTGGACCCGATTGCCCCTTTGTTCTCTAGGAGGCGAGACAATTGGGCTCTCGAGGAGTCGCAGCTTTATGAAGCTCTACATGAAGTCAAAAAATCCTGGTAGAGGGATGCAGCATATTTCTGCCATCGTTGCGTGCTCCGCATCAAGCATCGCGCGTTCCGCTAACAACTAATAGTATTACTAACATCAAGGAATTTCTCCATCCGATTCAGGCACGTGGTCGCGTCTGTGACGAGCTATCACGTGCGTTGTGACAACCTTTTCTTCTCTCCGACGACCATGTCGATTCTCGACTGTATGTTGAGGCCATTGCAGAACCCATGGGCACCTCATGGAAAGCTGAAGCTTCTGCCGCGACGGGTTTATGCGCCGGTGTTGGGTGTATCTTGATTCCAGCGACTCGCGACTCGCGGCCGCGAGTTCGACCGCGGACGCGTGTAGTGACGGGTGTACAAACTACGACATGCGTCCTATTCTAGCGAATCAGTTGAGGTGCGTCGCACTTCGGCTTCATATCCTACCCACTCATAATTCCTTATTTCGTGTTTCAGGGCCTTGTAGATTTTTCTCTTTTGATTCCTCTGCTGGCCTGTCTCACCGCTCTGCTCTTGAATTCCCCCGTTCTTGTCTTCCTCTGCGCATATCTGCTATCTCCGAGTCGCTGTGTTGTCTTTCATTCCAACTGAGCAAATCTAAGCTCCCCCTCGCTTGCTCGCTTCGAAATGCCTGGTGGTCTCTTTGCCTGCCTGAAGTGCCCTGGAAAACCCTTTGGCTCACATCTGCAGCAAAAAAAGATGCATTCGGCATTTGATGCGTTTAGTTTTCTGACCGTATGCACACCTATTAATCGTTGCGCTCGAGGTAGACCAATGTCTCTGTCCTAAGACGAAGAAATGCCTCTCTTCGCATGGTAGCGCATGCCCCCCGCGTTCTATCAATTCGTTTACAGCCCTTGTGGATTTCTTTCTCCTGCTCATTAATTCTTCGTTCATATTCCTTTCTACGTAGAGTCTGTCCACTCTGCCATCGTTCAATACTCCTCTCCGACGTCCTCTCTCCACGGGCCCCTTTTAAAGAAATAGAAAGCACGGGTTTTGTACCACACATCCGGTTCCTCTGTCCTCTGCCGGCGCCGTACCTGTTGAATGTTCGATTTCAATGACAAGCGCAAGTAATCTTTCCACCTGTCCAAAGGTTCCTTTGATCCGCCGGAGACTAGAATCGTATAAATGGGCTGCATTCGACGGAAAGGTCAACTACCCAAGTAACCCAACGTGGGATACAAACACTTTCGAGCTGCCCTCGCGACAAGCCGTGAAATATGGGAGATAGTCGCGCGAGAGGTTGCCGTTCGTCGTGTTATTCCGTCACCATGTCCTGATTTTTTCTCCAAGATTTTTCAAGGAGATCTCTCGCAAAGTAAAGTAATCTCGCAGCCGTCGGGAGCCATGTCAACAAGCCGTCGGGCGCCCCCGCTAAAAGTCGGAAATACACGGGGCGGGGCTTTCCCGGTTATGGTGTCATTTCGCCAGTGTCACCATTCTCATGTTTATTTTAGGGTCTCTGCAATTTCTCTGCAATTTCTGGTCAACAATCGTCTGTAGGACACGCAAATCGACCTCTCTAGATACGATCTAGTTTATGCCGCGCCCTGGGCCGACTTGCACGCAAGGAAACAGAATCCGACAGCTAGAATCTAAAAATGTTCAACAACCGCCGGATGCGTGGGATCGTTGATCGACGGAGACTGTTATGCTGACGAGGTTGACGGTAAAGTCCCGCTGTGCTATCGACCGAGGCCCGGCGAAGGCGGCTGTCCCTTCGTTAAAAGCTATTTCCTACGTGGCCACCACCCCATCCTTCTGACTATCGCCCCCAATGAGCCTGCACACGCACGGATCTTCAAACGATGGGACGATAAAGGGGGACGGGATGCTGAAAGGGGTCAAGTCTGAGGAGAAGGAGAAGGACGAGCGCGCACACAACCTCGACCTCGACGCCGGAAACGAGCATGTGCGCTTCCGACAGCGCTGGTGGCAGCTTTGGGTCCCCGCGCACCGGCCCCCGCCAGCTCCCTCCTCGCTCGACGACGCGGCCGTGAGCCCGTACGTCACAGCCTCGTTGCTCTCGCGCCTCACCTACACGTGGATAACGCCCATGATGATCCTCGGGTACCAGCGCACGCTCCAGGCCTCGGATCTCTGGCGCATGGGCCCCGAGCAGGAGGCGGGGTACTTGACGGAAGCGCTGGAGGCGGCGTGGGCGCGGCGGGTCGCGGCGGCGGAGGCGCACAATGCGCGGCTTGCGCGGGGGGAGCTGAAGCCAGGTGTGTTGAAGCGAGCGGGGTGGATGCTGCGCGGGCGGGAGCGGCGCGCGGCGCTGCGGCGCAAGTGGCAGGAGAACGACGGGCGCAAGGAAGCGAGCCTCGCGTGGGCGCTGAACGACGTCTTGGGCCATTTGTTTTGGAAGGGCGGTGTCTTCAAGGTGCGTCACGATTTCGCTCTCCCTTATTCATATCATTTATTCGCCATCTACGCCCCGCAGGTGATACAAGACACCTCGCAGCTCATGGGCCCCATCCTCGTCAAATCCCTAATCAACTTCGCCAAGGCCCGTGCAGCAGCGAAAGCCGCAGGCGAGACGCCCGCCAACATCGGTAACGGCGTCGGCATGGCTATCGGGCTGCTTTGTGTTGTCGTCACCGCGAGTATCTGCCAGCATCAGGTACGCACAATTCTTCACCTCAAATCCTAAATCTCAAACAATCATCGCACTCACCATCAAATCATAGTTCTTCTTCCGTTCGATGACCACAGGTGTCCTTGCGCGCGCGGCGCTCACGGGCGCGATCTACGAGCGCGCGGTGCACCTCACGCCCGCCGCGCGCCTCCGATTGTCCAACAGCGCCGTGCTGAACCACGTCAGCACAGACGTAAGCCGCGTCGATGCGTGTGCGCAGTGGTTTGTACGTCTCATCTTTCACCATTTATCTCCTCCGTCATACATTCTAATAAATTTATCACTAGCACGCAGCGTGGACGGCACCGATACAAAGTGGGTGTTCCCTTATCGCACTGTTACTTACATACTTATAAATACGGTTTTCAGCGATTGTCTGCCTTATCATCCTACTGGTCGAGCTCGGGCCGTCGGCCCTCGCGGGCTTCGCGCTATTCCTAGTTATCATCCCGATCCAGCAACGCATCATGGCGCAGCAGTTTGTTTTCCGCCGGGACAGCATGCGCTGGACGGACGCGCGCGCGTCGAAGGTGCTCGAGGTCATCAGTGCGTTTTGCTCTTTTCCCTCACCTACCTCATCGTCGCATTGATTATATGCTAACAACGTTTCAGGCTCGATGCGCGTGGTGAAGTACTTCTGCTACGAGGGGAGCTTCCTCGCGCGTATTTTCGACATCCGGACGCAGGAGCTCAAGGGCATAAAGAGCATCCAGCACTCGCAGTCCGCCAAGTGCGTCCTGAGTTATCTTTTCTACGTCCACTCACCACCTCCCAGCATCGCCCTGGCTTTCTCGCTCCCTGTCCTCGCCGCGACGCTCGCGTTCGTCACTTACACCCAGACGTCCAAGCAGTTCGACGTCGCGGTCGTCTTTGCCAGCTTTTCGCTCTTCCAGGTGCGTTATTCTCCTCGGTCTTATTATTCAAATATAAATCTAGACCTAAATTGCTTACTTACTTGCAGCTCCTACGCCAACCGATGATGTTCCTCCCGCGCGCGCTCTCCGCCATCGCCGACGCGCGCAACGCCCTCGCGCGCCTCTCCGCCGTCTTCCACGCCCCGCTCCGCGAGGGCGCGCCGTTCGTCATCGACCCTGCGCAGGAGGTGGCGATTTGGGCGCAGGGGGCGGGATGGGTGTGGGAGGCGGGCGTCCCGCCCGCAGAGCAGGAGAAATCCAAGAAGCAGAAGAAGTCGGATGCGCTGAAGGTTGCTTTGAAGGAAAAGGAAAAAGCGGTGGATTCCGAGAAGGACCAGGAGAAGGTGAACGAGAAGGAGAAGGACGCGGAGCCCGAGCCGTTCGCGCTGCACGACATCACACTGAGCGTCCCGCGCGGCACGCTCGCCGCCGTCGTCGGGCGCGTCGGGAGCGGCAAGTCGAGTCTCCTGCAGGGGCTCATCGGCGACATGCGCACCACGGGCGGCAAGTGGGCGTTTGGCGGCCGCGTTGCGTATTGTCCGCAGTCGGCGTGGATACAGAATGCCTCTCTGGTGAGCATCGTGTTTTTCCTCTCTAAATTGGGAAAAAGAAGGCAGGCTGATTGGTGCGTAGCGCGACAACGTGCTGTTTGGGCTGCCGTTTGAGGAGGCGCGGTATTGGCGCGTGTTGGAGGACGCGTGTTTGTTGCCAGACTTGCAGCTTCTTGCGGACGGGGATTTGACAGAGGTATGTCCTGCTTGGGTTATCCATCCAGGTCGCTGTTGCTGACGTTATTATTTTTCTGTGTAGATGTACGTCTTTGCAGTTCGTTTGGTTTTGTCATCCGACTGATTCTCCCATAGCGGCGAGAAGGGTATCAATCTGTCAGGCGGGCAGAAGCAAAGGGTGTGTGTTGCGTCCTTGCCACTACCCACTACAGTCGAACTAATATGGGACAGGTCAATATCGCGCGCGCATTGTACTACGGCGCAGAAGTCGTGATCTTCGACGACCCATTGTCCGCCGTGGACGCCAACGTCGGCAAGGCCCTCTTCCACACGGCAATCCAGGGCCTCGTCGCGCAGGGCAAGACCGTCCTCCTCGTCACACACGCGCTGCACTTCCTCTCGCAGTGCGACTACATCTACACGCTCGACGGCGGGCGCATCGCCGAGGCGGGCACGTACCCCGAGCTTATCGCCCGCGGGGGTGAGTTTGCGCGGCTCGATCGCGAGTTTGGGGGTGCGCCTGCGGAGGGAGGGGGCAAGGGCGTGGATGGGGAGGAGGAGGAGCCGCAGATGCAGGTCGTGTCGGTGGAGGACGCTAAGGCCCGGAGTAAAGGCGCGGAGGGGACGGGGAAGATCGAGGGGAAGCTGATTGTCAAGGAGCAGCGCACGACAGGCGGTGTTTCGTGGAATGGTGCCCGAATTAATAATCCTGCGGTCCTTTGCCTGATGCTGACTTGACTTGATGCGCAGTATATGGGCGATATATCAAGGCGGGCGGTGGCTGGATTACGGTACCTGCCATTGTGCTCGCAGCGATCCTCATGCAGGGCAGCCAGACCGCCAACTCGTATTCTCTAGTATGGTGGCAGGGCAAGTGAGTGTTTTGATCACCTTTGTTTTCGTGGAAGGATGCTGAGACTTGTACGCAGCACGTTTAACAAGCCCTTCTCGTTCTACCAGATCCTGTATGCGCTCCTCGGTATTGCGCAGGCGATTTTCACGTATCTCCTGTGAGTCTTCGACTGCAATGGGTGGAAACATGCACTAATCAAATTCGTCCTCAGGGGCATCCTCCTGGATATCTTCGCGGTTCAGGTTTCGCGGAATCTTCACCGTGATGCGATCGTGAACGTATTCCACGCACCTATGTCCTTCTTTGGTGAGTTTCCCTTCCTACGGATTTGTTCTCCTCCTCATTGCTGTACTCCACCCACAGATACCATTGTGCGTCGCATTCGGCGCTCATGAACATTTATTCTGACACAACTTTCCAGCCCATGGGACGGATTATCAGTATTGTGCATTCTACCCCTCATTCCCATGCTACGATACTAATCCTACTCCCAAGTTCGGGAAAGATATAGACAGTGAGTGTACACTTTCCTTTCCCAGACTTTCTGGACTGACTGTTATTCCGTAGCCATCGACAATTCACTACCAAGTACGTTTGTTCACTCCCTTCGCAACCTCGCTAACCTTCGTTCTTCTCAGTGTCCATGCGGATGTGTAAGTACTTTGGTGTGCTAGTCGTCATATGCCCCTGTTGATTCCCCCTCAGTTATCCTGGTCATCACATCGGTTATCGGTTCAGTTATCGTCATCACCGTCCTCGAACATTACTTCAGTAAGCTCGCCAGCTTGTTCAAATGTTCAGATCTTTAACTCGCGCCCTCAGTCATCGCCGCCTTCCTCATACTTTTCGGTTTTGGCTACTTCTTGCAATTTTACCGCGCCAGTGCGCTCGAGATGAAACGGCTCGATTCAATGCTCCGCTCGATCCTTTATGCACACCTGTCCGAGTCGCTCACTGGTGAGTATCTCATATTACTCTGGATGTCAAATATTTATTATTGTCAGGCCTCCCCACAATCCGAAGCTACGGCGAAGTCACACGATTCGTTCAGGACAACAAGTACTACATCGATCT
Organism: Mycena polygramma; assembly: GCA_029449255.1. Classification (NCBI taxonomy): domain Eukaryota; kingdom Fungi; phylum Basidiomycota; class Agaricomycetes; order Agaricales; family Mycenaceae; genus Mycena; species Mycena polygramma. The sequence goes on along the minus strand of JARKID010000168.1, from coordinate 165,617 downwards.
CGAGAACCGTGCGCTCTTCCTGACGGTCACGAATCAGAGGTATGATTCGCTTAGCGTCGGCAAACACCTTCCCGATGACATGGTTTCCTTTCAGGTGGCTCGCTGTTCGACTGGACGCACTTGGGTCGATCCTTGTGTTCCTGGTAAATTTATGTGACAGTCAATCCATGGGTTGCTCTCTGACGACGCCCCTTGCAGGTTGGTATATTCGCGGCCGTCGGTCTAAATGGCGTCAGTCCCGCAGAAATCGGGTTACTCTTAACGTACACGAGTGAGTTTTGTGTCCAACAATATTTCTCTCAAGCTGAATCCTGCTTCCAGCATCGTTGACGCAGATGTTTGCCGTGAGCACGAGACTGTCCGCCGAGGTGGAGGTGAGTACTTCTCGATCGCGGGAGACCTCTTCTTATTCTATCTCAGAATTACATGAACTCCGTTGAACGAGGTATGACTTGAATGGCTCTGCCTTAAAAACCGATGCTCACTCACGTCTTGTTCTAGTCGTGCATTATGCACGAGGCGACGTTGTTCCTCAAGAAGCCGCACACGAAAGCACTCCGGAGAATAAACCGGCCGCGCACTGGCCTGCACACGGGGCGATTGAATTCAAGGACGTCACGATGGCGTACAGGCCGGGACTGCCCAATGTGTTGCATAGCATCTCGCTCCAGATCACAGCCGGGGAGAAGATCGGTGTCGTGGGCCGCACCGGCGCAGGCAAATCGTCTCTAACGCTGTGTCTGCTGAGGATTGTGGAGTACTTGGGGAAGATTATTGTTGACGAGTGCGTCCCAATTCTACTTCTTCGCAGCCAGGCTGGCTAATCCGTTGACAGTGTTGATATTGCGAAAATTGGTACACTCATTCAAGGATATGCACACACTCAGCTGCTCACGAGTTGTAGGACTCACCGACCTGCGGGCTAACATCGCGATCATTCCACAAGAGGTGCGTATCAGCGCATCCTGTCTGTATCACGAGTTTTTCTGAACCCTTTTGTCAGCCCGTGTTGTTCAGCGGTATGTTCCTACCCGCATCATCTCCGCTGCTGGCTAAGGAAACTCTAATAAGGTACCGTGCGCACGGCACTGGACCCTTTCTCCAAATACGACGATGCGCGCCTGTGGGACGCGTTAAGGCGCTCTTATCTGGTCGAGGCGCGGCCATCCATCCCTGTGGATGGGGAGGAAGCCTCGGGTGAAAATCGGCATCGCCTCACCCTCGATACTATACTTGAGGCCGACGGCGCGAATCTCAGTGTCGGGGAGCGCAGCCTCCTCAGTCTCGCACGTGCACTGGTCAAAGATTCACGGGTGGTCATCCTCGACGAGGCGACGTACGAGAGCCATATTTATCTGTGGAAGTTTGCTAACGCAAAGACAGTGCCTCGGTCGATTTGGAGACGGATAATAAAATTCAGCGCACAATCCAGACACAGTTCAAGGATCGAACCTTGATTTGCATTGCCCGTGCGTCTGAATTCTCGCCCACAGTGACATGGTGGCTAATTCTACTTCCGAAAGACCGGTTGCGCACCATCATATCGTACGACAAAATTCTTGGTGAGTCGTGATTTGATTCATTTCCTCTCCGGTTACTGAGGGACACATTCTGTAGTCTTGGATGCAGGGAAAATTGCTGTACGTGTCACTCTGGGCGGCTTATCGAATGTTTTAATCTTTATGTCTAGGAATTCGATACCCCGCTGAACCTTTTCCTGCGGGACGACGGACTGTTCCGAACCCTGTGCGAGAAGAGCAACATCACAGTTGACGATATAGAAAAGGCGACGGTATATGATGATATCGAATAGATTTCCCTCCGCACTGTAAAAATTAGTCGTAATCCCATTAGAAACTTGAGCTGATGTCCCGGCCTTCAGTCATCCTGAAAAGTGAACAGATGGATCGATTACTTGTGTTAAGGGAAGTCAATCGCGAGTGCCAGTCATCTTATTCTACGGGGAATATCGCATCAAGTTTCAATACTTCTATTACACCTAAGTTACATACAGGTGTAGAAGAGAGTTATTGATATGTGCCTTGATTAATATCCCAACCCCACTTCCAACACGCCGCGAGAATCATACTCGGCCAGCGCCACGCGGAGTGGTATCTCGAATCGAGGCTCCTCTATGATAATCCGGAGGCGTTGCAGGGCGGGGAAGTGTGTCTTCAACGTCCAATCCAATCTCCCCGGTTCGAATTCGTCGAAGTCGGCGTCAACGATGGACACGGAGAGGTCGAGAGTGAGCCTGGTCACCGCACAGTGGAGGGCGGCGAGGAGCTCCCATGGTTCGTTGTCTTCTTCTCCAATTGAGAGATGGAGGGTGAGATGTTGAAGGGAGCTATTGCTCGAGAGGTCGATGTGGGCTTTGATATCAGCTAGAGAGTCGCTAATTCCATTAAAGTTCAGCGAAGGGTCATAAATCGTACCCGCAGTGACATCAGAGATAAATTCCAGTTCCAGTTCCCGTAGGTCGGGACCAACGACACAAAGCAGCTTCCCAAGCGGGGCCATGTTTCTTGTGAGGCATCCCAGCCGCAGCACACGAATGGGCGGAACAAACACCGCGGCATTGAGCCAGGTAATGACCTGCCCCGCCGGGTCCCGGTGTAGGCCTTGTAAATCCACACACTGGAGATTGCGTGGGACATCTGGTGACTGCGTCGTGGGCATACCGAAGGGTTCATGGTGACTTAGGAAATCCAAGACGACGGCGACTTTCTGGAGGCGCGGGAAGCTCGAGAGGACGGTGACGAGGTCTCGCGGACAGCGGAAATCGACTCTCTGCAGAATCAACTCCGTGACATTGAGGACGAGATGTGCAAGGCAGTCGAGGGTAGCCTTCCGCACGTGCGGCCAAGAGAGGAAGTACAACCGGAGCGACTTCAGTCCCGGCAAGTCAGGCAGCTGCGGAACTATGTCGTTCAGATAGGGTGTGGTGTCACTGCTGGCTCCAGAAATGGACAATGTGTGGATGGATGGAATGAAGGTCGCGAGAGGGGAGTTGATGAGTTGTAGGAAGCCTCTCCAATTGCTTTTGAGCAAGAACACAGAGCCAAAGAGATGGTATCGGCTCGATTTGAGCCAGGATTCGCATACGAGACCACATGAGCCCAAAGTCGCCTTCTCTTCGTGTAAATGATCTATCACGAGCTCCTCAACCTCTAGCGGGAAATCAGCAACGGTCATTCTGCAAAATGCGAGTGTAGGAGTCACTAAGAGATACCGCACACATGAGCGATTGTACGTGCCTGCTGATTCGTTGGACCTTGCCTGTGTAGCTATGTGGTGGACTTTAACACGACTTTGGTGAAATATCTGGGAGCTGGATGATGTTCGTGCGGATGTGCTGGTCCATGTAGGGAGTCGAAGATGTAGAATGGGACGAGCTGTGGCGGTCGGTGATCCAAGTAGCCGGATCTCTGATACGCACCGGCGGCCCATGTGAATTTCGTAACGGAAGGGGACGCAACGTGAAGGAGATCTATCTCAGCAAAAAATAAAAAGCCACTGCACAACAAGAATCGCGCATTTAACCCACAAACACAACAAACAAAATATTGGCAACTTGAAACGCAAGAGAGCAGAAAAGTGGAGATCGAAATGAGGTCGAAGGGAGATGTGAACTATGCTAGTTGCGGTGGCTTCCGCCCAAAACCAGCATCTTCATGATGACTGATTGAGATTCAAGATCAAGATGCTTATATCCGTTCTACTCTCTTATACATAAAGACGTCGCAACGACGTGATTAGAGATCTGAAAAGAAATCTGAGAATTCCACCACCACTTCCAACATGCCGCGAGAATCATACTCGGCCAAGGCCCGACGGAGCGAGATCTCGCCCCTGTCTAAAGGGTAAGCGTCCTTTGCGATGATACGGAGGCGTCGCAACGCGGAGAAGTGTGTCCTCAACGTCCAGTTCAATCGAACCCAGTTGAACTCGTTGAGAAAGGTTACGAGACTCGTTGCGACTTCGAGAGTGAGCATTGGGACATTACAGTGAAGGGCCTCGAGCAGGGCCCATGGTCCGTTCCTCGCTTCCTTTGGCGAGATGTCGCGGAGGGCGAGATGCGCGAGGGAGGTATTCCGCGATAGGTCGATGTGAGTTCTAACATCATCTGCCGATTCACCGATTAATAATTATTAGGGTCTAGTGAACGATGGTGGATCGGCGTACCTGCAGTGGCATCCGAATGAAAGTCCAGTTCCAGTGCCTGTAGGCAGGAACCCACGGCACAAAGCAGCCCCCCGAGTGGGACAATGCTAATCCGGGTGAGGGGACCAAGCTGTAGCAGAATGGGCGGAGCGCACGCCGCAGCATTGAGCAAAGTGATGACGTGCTCCGCTGGGTCCGGATACACGCCATGAAGATGCACGTACTGGAGATTACTTGGGATATCTAGTGCCTGCGTACCGGTTGTACTCGACGAGCCAATCCAGAACGCGAGCTCGACCGAGAGTTTCCGAAGTTGCGGGAAGTGCGAGAGAAAGGCGAAGAGATCCGCCGGGCGTCGGAAAGCGACTTTGCGCAGACGCAACTCTGTGACATTGAGGACGAGATGTATAAGGCGATCGACGGTGACCTTCGCCACGAGCGTCCAAGGGGTAAGACAGAGCCGCAGCGACTTGAGAGCCGGGAGGACGGGCAGCTGAAGGACTATCTGGTCAATACAGGATGTACTTGCCCGCAGTTGGCTGGGGGTGCAGTGTGCTTGGGGGCGCGCCCTGCTGGATTCGGAAATCGATAGAGTATGGATGCACGGAATGAAGGTCGCCAGAGGGGAGGTGGCAAGCTGTATAAAGACTCTCCAGTTGTCTGCGTGCACTAGCGCATGGCCAAGGAGATGGTATCGGCTCGATCTGAGCCAAGATTTGCAGACGAGACCGCAGGAACCTAAAGTCGCCTTCTTGGCGTGTACATGATCTATCACGATATCCTCAACCTCCGGCGAAAGATTCACGGTAGTCATTCTGCAGCAGTTGAGCGTAAGAAGGATACTCTGGAGCTACAGGATACAATGCACCTGAATTGGGATGCCCTTTGTCGCTGGACCTCAGGCTTGCTTCATGTTGCTTGCCACCCTTGCTTCTGTGCTCGAATTGAGGGGATGTTGGGTGACGAAATAAGGCAGGATAGTATGGTCCGTGTGGTGATGTTCTCCTCACGCTCAAGGACAGTCAAAGGCAAGTGGAAGATAATGGCGAGTGGCAAGAGGGGTGTCACATATGTGACCTATTTAGTTGGCCGCGGTCGCCGCTCCATCGGCACGGCAGCCGGAAACCCAGATAAGTACGTATGTGACATGCTGCATTCATGTGTGACTAGTCAGACCAATTACAAGTTGGTGCTTTTAGAAAAGTGGGGGGAAAAAGGCCAAGTAGCCCCTCCGAGTCGATGCACACTTGGTTGGAGTACTTATGGTCCGAGGCTGAAAGGGAACATTCATCTATCGTCTATGTAGGTCTAGAAATGCATCGCCTATATCCTATCAGACCTGAACATCGCTCTCCGTCCCATTCACAGTCGCGCGCGTGCTCAGATCCTTCTCGTTACCCGCTCACGGCGTTGACGTACCCCCGCTCTCCAAATCCTTCCCCGATTCCCCTGTTCCCGGCATTGCAGCGGTCTTTCGAGCATCGACAACGCTCTTGCGCGCCTCCCACCCACCCTCGAAGCCAAACCACGTGAAACGCGCGCAGTGCGGACCGCGCAGCATAATGACACCGAGGATCCACCCGTAGAATCCAAGGTTGAGCGCCGCGGCCGGGCGCCAGCCGTACGTCGTGAACACTTGCGTCCCCGCGGCGGTGCCCATAAGCTGCCCGATGAACAGCTGCAGTAATATATTACTCAGGATTCAGGTAGCGCAGCGATTTGGAGGAAGGGAACGTACGGAAAGGACAAAGATGGCATTCAATCGGGCGCGCGCGGCGGCGGATATGCTGCAGTGCTCAAGTTGAGTTGCATGATGTAAGAAGATAAGGAGGGACTCGGGTTGCGTACCTGAAGACAGAAGTTGCGAGGGACATCTGCAACATCTGCCGGAATACATCGAGGCCCATGATCACTACAACGATCGCAGCCACGCTGACGTCGCCCGCCCCGACTTGAATCGCTTGGAAGCCTAGCAAGGCGAAAGTAGACACAAGCGACGCATACCACGGGACTAGCCTGTCGATCAACCGTCCCACTATGGGTCCACAGGCGACACCGAAGATGCCGATCAAGCCAAAGAGCCCGATGGCGAGCGTGGAGTAGAGGTACGGCGGCCCACCGAGGAGGAAGGTGAGCGTCACCCAGAAGTTCGTGAAGCAGGCAGAGGAGGCGAGGTTGATGAGGCAGGCTTGGATGAGGATTGGCTCCGTGAAGGCAAACTTGGCCATAGTGCGGAGGATGCCCCAGTACGATAGGTGCTTGTTCTTTGCTGGGTAGTCGGGGATGACGAAGTAGCTTGCGACGAGGACAAGGTATTGGACGCCGATGGCGAGATAATATCTGTTGAGGGTAAGTCTCAAGATGACGAGGATGGGGAATGTGTGGGTGGATGCTCACACAACGCGCCAAGATGTGAATTGGGCAATGATCCCTGCTAATACACGGGCGATGAGAATCCCGAACAGCAAGCCGGAGAAGACCACAGAGATGGCAGAGGCCCGCCGCTCCGGAGGGGCGAGGTCAGCGGCAAGAGGCTATGTGTCGTGAATAATCGTTGGAGAAACATGCGCGTCAAGTGGACGTACTATCATTATTTGCGGGGTCACGGAAACCACGCCAATGAGGAACGAGAGAGTTTCGAAGACGACGAGGTTTGGTGTCACAGCGAGTCCAATCGTGAGCGACGCAGAGATAAGTGCGAGGAAAATTATCAGCTGTCGACGCCGTACAAGGTCACCCAGTGGTGAGATAAGCAATATGCCCGTCGCATATCTACTCCACGAAGATTGAGAACATAAGTCAAAGACGGACAGGTTTTCATACCCCGCCTGCAGAAGTGTAGGGATGCTTGAAAGCCACGTTAGAGTGGGTATTGGGTCATGCAGCTGGCTTACCGAGAAACACGGTTGTAATCAACGCCGAACGATTCAGAGAATTGGACTGGAGGACACGGGCATCAGCAGAAAAATGGCACCACAATCACAACTCACTCAGTAGAGGCTACAAAAAATGCCTTCAGCATCCATAGGACATTCGGGAGGATATCCGACTGTACGCACTTGACAGTAATATAGATTTGCGACAATGAATGTGCTCGCAAAGCCGAAAAGCACATTCAAAACTAGCCCAAAATGGAACGGTTTCTCGGAGTCGTATCGCAGTCGTCGTGGTATTGGAAGGAAGCCAAAGTCGTGGGACATCGATTCCGAGGCCTCGGCGACGGTGGAATCCACCCTGGAGCCCTTTTCTGGCGAGGACATGGTGGTTTGTGAGTGACCAAGCACAGCGGAGCGCCGATGATGGTACCACTCAAAGGCGCGATGCCGAGCGTGCCGCGGTCCCAATGGAGAAGTTTTCTTCCGCGATTAAATTAGGAATCTGCAAATTGGCTTTGAGATGTTGGGCGCTATACTTAGAGGGCCGTCTGCGGCCGAGGTTTGGGATAATTGCCGGCTAATTGGGCTAATTGCTCAAAACGGGCGATAAGTGACGAATCATTTGATCGGTTGCATTTTATAGTGCAATATCAAGTCGGGAAAGGGCGGAGTATGAGCATTGAAAAAGGACTACTGCATGATAGTCGGAGAATGGACCAACGCATTCAGAGCGAGGTTACCAGTCAATGTCGACGGCGATGGTTTTGTTGGGTTTACGGCACGAGTGACGGCGGTAGCCCGGTTCATCCCGGACCGCTGATTCTGTCACCTGAGAACCTTGCTCTGAACGCTGACCTTGCGCGGACCAGCCGTACGCGAATGCTACTCAAGACGATCCTTTCGCTCTGGACGACGATTGTACTGGCATGCCTTGCATATTTGCCGTTGGATGCACGCGCTCCAGGATCCCCAGCCTCTGGAACGCAAGCTGTAAATGCCTCATATCTGGAGACGCTGTCCGACAAGCAGCGTGCGGTCTTTGACTACGTCTTAGACGCACTTGACGAGAATTTCAGTCCCCCATTTTTGGTGCGTGGTGCTTTGAGTTTATCGAGAGCGGTTGTTGATGGTGAGCAAGTTCAATTCGCCGAGATATTCCGCTTGGTATGCCGTGGGCCTACTTGCACGAAACGGCGAGGGCGACGTGGCTACTGCGTCCACAATTCTCAGAGATGTGTGCTTCCTGGCTCGATAAATTTCAACGACTGCCTTACCTTTGATCGCAGCATTTCTTTTCAGGTGAGCCCGTGTTTGACCGGATTTTGTCCTCAATCCACTTCAGTTTACCGATCCAAAAACGAATTGGTACGGAACCTACAAAGGTGAGCTTTTTCACGTCTTTTTTCCTGCTATCTGACTCAGCGGACCAGCAACGCCGAACGCGCCTGACCCAGGGGCTGTTTACCCGCCGCTGGTACGTTCCGATGTGATTCGTTTCCTCAACACGAACGCTGCCATTTGTTCTAGCTATACACCTCTTACGATCTCAACATCGGCCTGTTTGTCTGCACGTCGTTCATTATCGTCATGGAGGAGTTCCAGCACCTGCTGGAACCAAGTCTGGTCACCCTGATAAAGAACAGCATGTACAATGCGACCGTTGGTGACGGGTATCGCGTGGGCGGATTCAACGGGGACGGTTATTCTGCAGGAGGTTTCATAGGGGACAACTGTGAGACCGCATTTCACCCTGATCGTCCGAATCTGACATACGTGACACAGTGTATCCGGTCTACAGCAATCCCTGGTAGGTTTCCCAACGAGCCGTGCGAAATCTGGCATTAAACCCACAGACAGGTACATGCGCGTTATGGCCGCGACTTATGTCGGAAATATGATGGGCAACGCGAACATGTCGTACTGGGGCAACCGGTGGGCCGCAGAGGCAGTCGCAAACTTCAATCTGTACGGAACGCTGGCAGAGGTGAATATCTCTGTTGAATTTTGATGCGAAACACTGACTGGCGCGTCGGCACTGCGTAGTTCAATTCCGGGACTTACACGGGCGTGACGCTGTATGCTCTCTCTCTGTGGGGCTACATGCCGAAGAACTCGACCATTGTACAACATGCGAGGGACATAATCGCTCAGACGTGGACCTCGATTGGCATGTATTACAACCCGACGCTGCACACGCTCTGGGGTCCATGGGATCGCGCGTATGGATATGATATGGTATTTGATTGGACTCTCCCCAGCGCTTGCGACCTGATTATATTATTTGACAGAGGGCGTATTATGGAATACTCGGCGGCCAGATGTGAGTCGGATCTCGGGAGATAAATGAGTTGAACTAACAAGATACAAGCACCGGCTTGATCGGGGGGATCGAGGATGGGACAGCCCCGCTGCCCAAGCCTATCGTAGGCTCTCAGCACTTCGGCGACGCGGCGGCAAACGTGTTGTGCGTCCGGCGTCCGCCAAATATAACTCAACCACGGACGATTGACTGCTGTGCATAGGACACCACTCATCGCGAAATTCCACGACCCCTACGTTCCCGCGCAGGCGCTCGCCCAACTCAAAAGCTTCTCTGGAAGTCATGCGTACTCGGCGCTGAGGCTGTGTCCCCGCCCTGGGATAATCCCGCCGTTCCGCGGAACTACACATCGTGGACGGCCCCGGGTCTGAGCATCGGGGCAATCGCATCCGACGAGAAGGTCATTGGTGGTGCGGCGACGAATCAAGCTGCGTATGTGCCCGCTTCGATATCTGGAGCACCGGGACGCAGACGGCGTGGTTCAACGTGAGTATCTGTATCGCTTCATCGATGAAACATACCGCTGACTCGGACTGGCATATGATCCGTTGTAATATATAGATGTACCCCACAAGCGGGACAATCTCAGCCACCGCGTCGCAGAAGGGGATCACAATCGCGTACCCCGCGTCCACGGCGTTCAACAGCACGCTCACTTCGAGGGTGATGACCTTCCTCTTTGGCGCTGTCCCTGTCCGCAGACATCCTTGCGAATGGGAGTGGAGTTTTACCGGGCCTGCGCCTAATGGTATCAGGCAACGTTGTGGGGGGCGGAATCCGCTCTCTGGTGTGCGGCGCAGGGACCATCAATGACCTGCCATATTATAACCTCACGTACGCGTTCGGCGATACAGGAGGCGAGGTGCCCCAGATTCTCATCGAGGTGGAGAAGTTGTAGTTTTGGTGAACGGTAGTTTTGCTCAGGAAGACGAACATGTTGCGAATGATCCATCCCATCGTGCGCTCTATGAATCGGCCACCGAAAATCATTGAATTAATCGCGTCTAGTTATTATCCTACGTATTTGCCCCCAGGACTTATTATCTGTGCAGTAGATTAGCAATTATTGAGATGGGTTGAGTGAGACAAATCCATCCAAGCTCGGCGCTTCATTTCACGCCCACTTCCAACATACCGCGAGAAGCATACTCGGCCAGCGCCGCACGGAGCGGGCTCTCCCCCTCATTTAACACACGCCCGCCCTTGATGAGAATCCGGAGACGCCGCAAGGCAGAAAACTGGGCCTTCAACGTCGTATTCAAGTCCCGCCATTCGAATTCATCTAGGACATCGACGGAGGTCATTGAGAGCTCGAGAGTGAGCGTTGTGACGGTGCAGTGGAGGGCTGCGAGCAGAGCCCATGGTGTGTTGTCGCCTTCTTTTTTCGAGGGGTGGAGGGTGAGATGGCGGAGGGAGGTATTCCGCGCGAGGTCGATGTGGGTTTTGATATCATCTAGAGTCACCGATTATTACGGTTCATCAACGACACTGACGAACGACGCACGTACCTGGAGTGACATCGAACCAAAAGTCCAGATTCAGTTCCCGCAACTTGGGACCCACGGAACAAAGTAGTTTCCCAAGCGGGGCAATGGTGCTCCCGCGGAGACGACCCAGCTGTAGCACGCGAATAGGCGGGGCACCCACAGCAGGGTTGAGCCAACTGATGACGTGCCCCGCTGGGTCCCGGTGTACGTCCTCAAGACGCACACACTCGAGAGTGTGTAATGTACCTAATGATCGCGTATCGGCTGGATCCAGCGATCCGCCGTCAGTCCAGAATTTGAACTCCACCGACAGATTGCGAAGGCGCGGGAAGCGCGAGAGTACGGCGATGAGGTGCAGCGGAGAGCGGAAAGCGACTCTGCGCAGCCCCAATTCCGTTACATTAAGGCTGAGTAGTGCAAGGCAGTCGACGGTGGGTTTCGACACGTGCGTCCAAGCAATAAGATAGAACTGGAGCGATTTGAGGGCAGGGAATACGGGTAGCTGGGGGAGCATCTCGTTGAGATATGGTGTTTTGTCACTGCTGAATCCAGAAATCGTTAATGTGTGGATGGATGTAACGAAGGTGACCAGGGAAGAGTTGATAAGGTGTAGGAATCCTCTCCAGTTGTCTGTATGCAAAGATACAGCGCCAAATGTTGGATTGACGAAGTAATCCTCGTTCTCCATTGGGACTCAGCACGACTTCAATGTCGTGCTTCGCTTAGCTCGTCTTATATATCGCCTTATTCCATTTTGCTTCCTCAGTCGTTTCCCACTTCGACTGAGGTAAGCTTTACTTACATTTCATGCTACCAGTTACTTACTTCCACTTACTAGCTAATCTCCATTGTTAACAGGTAGCGTAGTATAATATGAGTCGTTTCCCACTTCGACTGAGCTAATCTCCATTGTTAACAGGTTATGGGCCCCGCCCTTGCTGTTTAAATCCACATACCGAATACTTGAGCTATCACCTCAGTCTACGAGCTATCGTCTCGCCCCGAACCCGAACCCAAACTCTTCCATCATCGCGCCATCGTGTTATCGTCACAATCGCTATGTCCGGAATACCGACTCCATTCTCGATGCCCGAGGCCGACCGCTTCAAGGGCCTTAACTTTACCAAATTCAACTCGCAGCTTCTCGCTGGTGCGAAGGCTCGCGGAGTTGTTGGCTACCTGCAGGGCACCATTCCGAAACCGACGGGCCCTGTTCCGTACGTCGCGACAGCTGCCACGCCGTGGTACTCCAAGAACCCGTCCGAGGAGGAGTGGGAGATGCGTGACGGGTACACCCAGTCGATGATCATCAGCAACGTCCAGAACCCCATTGGCTACGGCATCAAGGACTCGATGACCGCTGCAGACGCGTACAAGGCACTCACCTCTGTCTTCGACGTCAAGAGCGATCTTGGTCTTGTCAGTGCTCAACGCGAGCTACGTGATACTCACTACACTGATGGAGCCGACTTTGGTGCCTTCATTGAAGACATACGCACTAAATGGGAGGCGGCCAACCATCAAGGTGGCGCCATAACCGACGCGCAGTTCATCGCCGGTCTCGACACCCTGACCACCACAGCCGAGGTCGAAAATCGGCTTCGCCTGTGGGACCGTCGCGTCAATGCGCCCCATGCTTTTGCTAGCACCGGCGCAGCCAATACTCAAGCGATGGCTGTGACGTATGGCGGAGGTGGGCCGAACAGCGGCTTGAGGTGCACTAACCCGCAATGTGGGAAGACGGGGCACCTCGCCAAGGACTGCTTCCGTCCCGGAGGCGGGAAGGAAGGGCAGTACCCGCCGTGGTGGAAGGGGAAGAAGGCGTACGTACCAGGGAATGCTCCCATCATCCCCGTCGCTACCACTCCCGTCGCCGCACTTGCGCATGCACCAGCAGCTTTCGGCACCGCCATGTCAGACCAATTCGACTTTATGGCCTTGATGGCCGTCGCCCAGTCCAATAAACCTGCGACAATGTCCGACCTGGAGTTTGCGGCGCTCAGCAAACTCGCGATGACGGCGGAAGTGCGCACCTTCATCGACTCGGGTGCGAGTCACCACTGCTTTGTCAACAGATCGGACTTCGCGACTTACACTCCCGGGGCGGCTACTGGCCAGACCGCCAACGCCGGAGCGTCGTTCCGTATCCTGGGTCGCGGAACTGTGTACAAGCGCGTCAACATGAACGGCCTTGACACAGTCCTCCAATTCGATGCCATCCATACCCCCGACTTTGCCTCGAACCTTATCTCCGTCAGCCGTCTCGTCGAGAACGGATGTTCCGTCAGCTTCGCTAACAAGACCGCCTTGTTCACCGGGCCCGCCTTCGCCGATGGCAGCAGCGGATCCCAGTTCATGACCGCGCATGTGCACGATGGCATGTACGTGGTCGACCTCCTCCCCGTTACGCATGCAGTCATCTCACGCGCACGTTCGCAGTCTCGCCCGGTTGATTTCGCAACCTGGCACAGGCGGTTCGGGCATGTGGGAGATAGTCGGCTGAGGGCGTTGATCAGAAAGGAGCTGGTGGATGGTCTGGAAATTACTTCGGAGCTAGATGCACCTGGTGCTTGTGAAGATTGTATCTACGGCAAACAAACACGACGGCCATTCGATGCGATTGTGACGCATGAGACGGAGGCGCTCGAGCGTGTCCATATTGACCTTTGGGGCAAGTCCAGGACGCCGTCGGCGGGTGGCGCAATCTACATGATGCACATCATGGACGGTGCAACGTCTAAGCGGGACGTCTACTTCTTGAAGAACAAGAAGGCATCGACAACATTGGATGTATTCAAGGAGTGGGTTGCGCGCGCAGAGCGTCAAACGGGGAAGAAAGTTCGCCACGTCCGATTTGACGGTGGTGGCGAGTTTGAAGGCGAATGGTTGCCGTGGTGCAAGGCGAACGGGATCATATGGGAGGTAACCCCATCTTACACGTCGCAGAATAATGGCGCCGCCGAACGCGGAATACGCACCATCATCGAATGGACACGTTGCGGGCTCAAAGACGCCGGACTCCATCACAAGTACTGGGCAGAGGTAGCAGCAACAATGGTGTATTTGATGAACTACATACCAAGCGCGCGCCATCCCGACAAATCACCTTTCGAGCTCTGGAGCAAAACGCGACCGAATGTCGCGCACTTGCGAGCCTTCGGATGTGATGCATACATGAAGATTCCCATCGTCCATACTGACGGCAAGCTCTCCGTGCAGTCAAAGAAGTTGCGTCTGCTCGGATACCATGGCGCGGGTGCATACCGGCTCCTCGACCTCGAGACTGGGAAATTCTATAAGTCTCGGGATGTTTTCTTTGAGGAAGGCAAAGCTCACCGTACTGGCGTCGCAGACGAGCGGTCCCCCGAGGACTTTGGCGAGCCTTGGGCTAGCGAGGACGATGTGGCACCTCCTCCCGCACCACCGCGGCCTCCGCCCGTAGCTCCAGCAAACCCCGAGCGCCTACCTACACCTCCCATCGTTCCTGCGCCGGTCATCGTTGCTCCTGCGCCGCCTGTGGTGGCTCCACCCATCATTATCGCTCCTGTACCACCGCTGAATCCACCTCCTGCAGCTGAAGCAGGCCCCCGCCGTTCCACCAGAAAGAAAACAGCGTCAGCAGCGCAGCAAGCCGCAGACGCGACCGAGGCAGCGATTGCGGAGGCAGAGAACGAGGGCCGAGCATGGGCCGACGACAATCTTGGACCAATCGGTGACCGCGGAACCAGTGCTTTTCTTGCGTCTGAGAAGGGTGCGCAGGCTAGAGCGTTCTTGTCATCAGTTAATCCAGATGACCTATGGGTACCGAGAACGTACAAGGAAGCCATGACACGGCCTGACCTATGGAAAGGTCCCATCGAGACTGAGTGCCAGCGCTTGCGCGAGCGCAAGGTCTGGCATCTCGTCGAGCGACCCGCTGGTGCGAATGTTGTGAAGACAATGTGGGTGTTCGCCATCAAATACGACGCCAACGGGAACGTCGAGAGCCGGAAAGCGCGCCTAGTCGCGAAAGGATACACACAGATCGAAGGTGTGGACTTCTTCGAGACTTACGCATCCGTTGTTCGGTACGAGTCGCTGCGCATGCTCCTTGCGACTGCGGCTTCCAAAGGCTGGGAGGTCTGGGGAGTCGACTTCGTCAGTGCGTACCTCAACAGCGAGATGAAGGAGGATGTGTACATGGAGCAGCCGGAAGGGATGGTCGTCGAGGGCTCCGAGCTCCTTGTTGCCAAGCTGGACTTCACCCTGTACGGGACGATGCAGGGTGCAAGTAATTGGTGGGCTGAGCTAGACAAGGCCTACGACGAGCTTGGTTATTCGCGCTCCAAGGCAGACCCGTCGATTCGTGTCCGTAGCCGTGGGGGAGAAAGTACGGTGACGGGTACGTACACCGACGATGTGTCTGGTATCTCCTCGTCGCCAGAGGAAGCAGGTCGCGCGAAGGCAGAGTTGGGAGCCAAATACGATGCGCGGGATTTGGGGGAGCTCGAGAAGACACTCGGGATCAAAATTGATCATGATCCGTTGACTGGTGCCATTTCGATTTCACAACGAGCTTACGCTGAACGCGTTCTTCAGCGCTTCGGAATGCAAGATTGCAATCCCAAGCGCACACCCATCTCTACTGGAACTCCCCTCATCGAATCCCCGACTCTCCTTTCACCCGAAGACGCGTACTTTATGCGCGACAAGCCTTACCTTGCCGTCCTGGGATGTCTAATGTTCCTCATGATTGCGACGCGTCCGGATCTGGGATACGCCGTTAATGTCCTTAGTCGCTTCTCCTCCAACCCTGGCCCGTCGCATTGGCACGCAATAATGCATGTCCTGGGATACCTCAAAGGAACACTGGACTACCGCATCACTTACCATCACGGCGCGTCTTTGAAGCCTGTTGGTTTCGCCGACTCCGACTTTGCGGGCTGTTTAGACACTCGCCGATCCACGTCAGGGGAGCTTTACGTGATGGCTGGCGGCCTCGTCGCGTGGGGTGCTCACCGCGAACGAACTGTTGCGCTATCAACAGCGGAGGCCGAGTATATGGCCGCCGCTCGTGGAGCGCGTCAACTACGCTGGATGTACTCGTTTATGGATGAGATCAAACTGCCGCAGACGCTCCCTGCTCAGCTCCTTGGCGACAATCTCTCTGCTATCCAACTATCTAAATCTACTCGGGGGCATGCACGAACGAAACACATTGACATTCGCCACCATTACCTTCGTGAACAAGTCGAGGAAGAGGAACTAATATTCACTCATATCCCTTCTGCCGACAACGTCTCTGACATCATGACAAAACCTTTAACTTACGACCGTCACCACGACCTAGTTGTGCGCATGGGTCTGACTTCTTGACCATCGAACTCAGTTTTACTTCGTTGGGGGAGTGTTGGATTGACGAAGTAATCCTCGTTCTCCATTGGGACTCAGCACGACTTCAATGTCGTGCTTCGCTTAGCTCGTCTTATATATCGCCTTATTCCATTTTGCTTCCTCAGTCGTTTCCCACTTCGACTGAGGTAAGCTTTACTTACATTTCATGCTACCAGTTACTTACTTCCACTTACTAGCTAATCTCCATTGTTAACAGGTAGCGTAGTATAATATGAGTCGTTTCCCACTTCGACTGAGCTAATCTCCATTGTTAACACCAAAGAGGTGACATCGACTTGCTCTGAGCCACCATTTGCATACGAGAGCACTGCAGCCTAGGCTCGCCTTCTGATCATATAAGTGGTCTATCACGAGTTCCTCAACCTCCGGCGGGAGATCGACAGTTGGCATCCTGGAATACTCGAGTCAAGAAAGAATGCGGCGCCAGTGAAAGCACTACATACTTTGAATGTCTTTGACGTTCGGTTCTCTGTTCGAATTGAGACAGATTTTGGGGGAACAGAATGTCTGGGAACAGCAGAATGTTCGTGCGGCGATGTGGTGGTCCACAATCTGGAAGAGTCGCGGATGTGACTGCGATGCAGAAAGGGAAGAGGACAAGCTGCGGTCGGTGATTCCCGTTACCGTTAGGTAAGGGTTTCTATATGGCGCAGTAAATCACATTTTTGTCAGCAGTTTTTGCGTAAACTGATCCCACTCTTGATCTCTCCGCCAAAATCCTGCGGCCATCTCACCGCGGCAGCGCAGCCGATGATTGACACCCTGCAAACATATAATCTTGCTTAGGTTATGGCCCTGTCGGTCTGCTTCAACATCAAGTTCTTAAGTACAACTTCAGTATTGGGGCAAGGACTGTTTGCTCCATTGCAGTTGTGTTCACAGTTATCAGGATCTATGTTCTAATTGTATCAACATTCCTCTCGTTTCCTCGCTGATGCGTTGGAGGTAATGACTATTTCAACTGGTTCAACGTGGTCACGGGCATCTCGGGCAGGTTGCAAATAGCTAAAAATTAGTGAAAATGCACAGTACAAAACAGCGCCAGGGATAGGTCATTTGTACCAGCAGCTGCAGCATCTGACCGGTTGGTCGCCAACCAATTTTCAGGCGGCCACCGACAATGTGGGAGCGTGAAATGGAACATCGAGACGAAAGAGGTGAGGAACCACACATGTTGGTGGAGGAAGTGGTTGACACAAATCAGACTTTGTATTCCACCACTCGCTGCACTGTCGGGGCGGTGCATGGCACAAATGCATCAAAGTGCCTGGTTAGTTATCACAATCGACAAGACAACTGGCTGGTGCAATGTTGAGATTTTCAACACTGCCATCACCGCAGATGCATGGATTGCATATACACAGTCAGGCCTCGTCTTAATGGTGAGGGAGGAGATCACTCCGTAGTAAAAGACGAGAGCAACGAGCAGTGATATGGAATAATGGCCCGGCTTGCAAGGCGGCCCGGTCTACCTTGTTGAAGATATCGTGTATTTCGGCTGAACGCAGTGAAAAACTGCACTCACGCCTGGACTATATTAACACACAGAATAGTCTCGTGAGGTGGCCCAATGCGAGCTGGTTGACGCGTGAGCGTCGACCGAGCGAGTGTAATAGAAACGGGTATCGCGGGGTGCGCGATATCCTTGAGGAGAGGGAATATGACTTATATTCGGGTCCAAATACTGGAACCTTTATATAATCAGTCAAAGACAAGCTTTCGCCAGAAGTCTCAGATTTAAACCAGAGCGTGTCTTGGTCCAAGGCTGCTAATGAAGGCTAAACGAAGGATGAGCGCTGGAGGCCCGGTAGGAGAATCACGCAGGTAAGCAGTGAGTTAGTGGCTGAGCACAATATGTAGTTGGTGGGTAAGAAGAAGATATATTCACATAGGAGGGAGCCTCCTTTTATACAGTACAGAGTATCTACGGTATTCTACGAGGTTCCACAACTATGAGTCAAATGACCCGGGCAGTGACCGAGCCCGAGGCATACCCCGAAGTTCAACACCGAGAAGCCCGAGGCCATGAGAACATGGCTCGGAAGGCAGTGTTGAACCGCGAGAGAATGGAACTAAATACGAGGCATGTAGGCTAGAATTTAATAAACGACCTACACACTGCAAGACGACAATATCCATCACAGCGAGTTTTGGGCCGCGCCACAAGTCCTTCGTGCAATTCAAGTTGATTTCGGATACCTTCTGGCCTGCCTTGGAAACAGAATTCGGTAACGGGCTCTGCCGCTTGTCGGCCTTACATGCTTTATCCAAATACTGAATGATCTGATGGTTGTAACTCCGCAGGAGAAGATCCCACGGTGAATTCGTGCGAACCAAAGTCTGGAGAGCGCCCGTTGTCACGTACATGTATGACGAAAGAACTGTACACCGTATGGCGCACGTGTGGGGGAGAGAACTAGAGCCAGAGTTGGGAGAGGGGCTCGAAGCTTGGCCTTGCTTTCGTCGAGTAAGTGGCCTGAAAATAAAAGGGCAGACATGGTGGTGCGGCGTTAGCCGGCTGACTAGCTGCACAGGTTAAAGATATCTTGTCCGACGCTTTGATTCGACCGTGAAGGCTGGGTTAGATAACAACAAAAGTGTGCGTGCTTGACCGTTGCTTTGACTGTCTGCTTGCTGGAACGATTGGGGTCACCGGCCACGGAGAAATCCGCACACATTCGATCTGGGTATCATGAATCGCATACAAAACATTCGCACTGTAAAGCGGAAACAAAGATCTAACAAAATGCTATTAGGGAAAAATTCGTCAGCATGTATTAGCGAAAGAGATGAATTCGCAAACCAATCAAGGCGGTTCGTTCAGCCCAGGCGGATTATTGGGTGCCACAAGCTCCTTTGCAGGCGTTTTTTGAGTGGTAGAATGAACTTCGGAATGCTGCTCCACGTGCTCCGCACTGGATTGGTACCCCACCGCCGCCGCCATGAGCTGTGACTGCGACGGCTGATCAACATGGATGCGCCCGGACGCCGAGTCCCTGTGATATCCTCGCTCCATAAACTCCTGCTTCAGAGCTTTCTCCCTCGGGTCCCGGTTCCTCTTGCTCGTGCTCGAGCGGCCGGTACAAAATCCTGAGCCGTCGGTGCCAGGGTCTGAGGAGCTGCAGAAGCCTGGAGAAGACAAGGATGAGTTTGAAGTACTCATAAGACACTGTGGACTCACAACAGCAACTGCAGAGATACAGAATCCCGCTGCAAAGAGTATCGCCCATGCGATGATGAGCGCGGAGGAAGAGGTGCAGACGTCAATTGATTGATCGGATGTCCGGTCCGCGCGGCCGGGCCCGGCGTGAGTTGCCGAAACGGCGAACCCAACCGAAATCCAACCGATTTTCTCTTGGAAATCTCAACAAAAAAAAGTGCAGCAACAGACTTATGTATCCTCCTTCAGGTTCTCGATGTGGTTCCTTTCCTGAACGTGTGTAACGTCAAAGCCGAACTTCCGAAAATTTCAACTGGCAACGTGATGGCAGTCAACTCCCTCAACTGTAAATTCGGGCTGATTCACAACTATGAGGTGTTGAAAACTTCATTCATCAATGCTCATTCCGAGAGTTTGACCGCCGCGCAGGACAAATGTTTCCATGTCGTTTCTAGAATCTCGACGATCAATGCATCACGACAGCCAAAAGGCTGTGTGCCCCCTAACGCAATTTCCTCCTTGTTTCCCCACTCCCTCTGCTCCAGTACCATTACTTTCCTTTTGCCCTCCACTCACTCGACTCCGTCCTGGTTTCAGCGTTCCATCACCGTCTGGCGCTATCCATCTGGTTTCGTCGTTCAAGTTTGAAAATCAGCTTTGAAAGGCCATGTCAGACGCCGACATCTGCGGGTGCTGCTTCCTCTGTACCGCTTGTTTCGGTGCGTCTTTCCTCTCCCTTGACTAGATCGTCTGATTAAGTTCGCAACACCCAGGCCTCGTCGCCGCCGCCCTCCGATACATCCCCTTCCAAAGCGTTTGCAAGTGCAACTGCTGCCGAAACGGCGACTCTTACGACGACGAGGCCGGCCACATCGACCTCGACCGCATGCACTTCCCAGCGGACGCGAACGCACGCCATCACTTTACGCATGCTGCGGAGGACGTTGATTACAGGGCGAATCCGTACGCCGCGACGAGGCCGATGCACGCAAATGCACATGCGTATCCGGGGGCGGGGGAGCCGGGATTAGGCCCGCAGGAACGGGAGGGTGGTAACGGATGTGGTGGTATGACCCGCAACGGCAGTGGGAATCCGTTCGAGCGCGCGAGGGCGCCGCAGTCAGACTATGGTAGGGATAGGGCGCGCGATGCGGCGCGTGCCCCGTCAACCGGGTATCGGACTGAGATGGAGCGGGGTGTGTCTTCCCAATTCTCGATGTTCTTCACATTACTCACATTATCCGCACCACAGAATCAGGCTTCCCGAACTCACATATGAGCCAGCAGCCGGTCGTCCCGTCTTCGCGCTCTGTGGGCAGGGTCCATGCGGAGGAAGATGCGGAATCACAGAGTCCGAGTCGATGATTCCTGGCCGTCGATAATTTTCTGCTCGACGGTTGCCTTGTGTATTTTATCTTTCTCGTATACCCAGGGCCTGGCGCCTCCCCCGATACCTATTCATCGTCGTCAATTTATACTCACATAGGTAATCCACCCATGTCTTGCAATATTTTAAGGCCTAAAGAGAGTCATCGACCGTCGATTTCCCAATTCTAAGTCCCGAACTGTGTCGAATGTCGGCCCCAGATTATTTGACGGAACGAGATGCGGGTGTGGAATCTCTTTCGTTCGTCCTATCAGCGAATAAAATTGTCGGTCTCTTTCAAGTGGAGGAGAGGAGGTACGCATCTACGCATCTGTATACGCAGTGGCCCTCAACAAGCGATTCACGATTGGCCCGACAACGCTTGGACCAACAATCTCATTGTCAGCCCAAAACGGTAATGATTGAGCGAGGCCACCCACCAGCACCGTATAAATACTGGACTTCCAGCTGTGACTCTCGCCACTCGCTCTTTCTCCCCACCACGTCCCCCCTCAGACAAAATCCACACACAACCTACCCCAAACAAGCTTTAAAGCCATGCCCCGCACGTCCACACCCACCTCGTAAGCCCCCTCCGCTTTCCCGAATTTGGGAGCGCAGCTGACGAGCGATGCAGTGCCACCCAGAAATCTGACGTGGAGGCGCAGCCCTCGATGCCACCCACCCGCGCGGCTCATCCCCAGGAAGAGGAGTCTAAGCCTGCCGAGGCCACCGCCGGCACCAGCGCCGAAGACACGCCCACGCACGGCGAAGACACAGACTCCGATGCCGAGTCAGACTTCTTCGACTCCGACTACGAGACCGACACCGACAGTGACTTCGACAAACCACACTTCTACTGCCACGAGTCCGAGACTGGAAGTTTCACCATCTCCATCGGGTGTAATTTCCCCGTCGACGCTGAGCAGCGCGCCGGCGGCCTCGACCCGGTCGGGAGGAACAGCAACATGCCGAGGAGCAGCAGACGGCGCGCGATTAGCACCGCGGAGACGGACACCATGGAGGAGCGTCATGCGTATTGGGAAGACGTGAAGCGCCGGTGCGAGGAGGTGAGCTTCTTGTATTTATTTGTCCTGCGGCAAGTTGACTGGCTCACAGGAGATCCGCGCGGAAGAAGCGCACGAGGCGGCGAACTCCAGTCATTGAGGTGCTGTTGACGCTCGAAGTTCGAGTCGGTGGGTTCCACTCAGTCTGCGATGCCTGATAGATGGGGTGGACGGAACTAGGGATTGTTAGATATCTTGTGCATGCAGCGTCTCTTGGAAAGTTATTATGATTGTGAATCCGTACCTGAACTAAGTTCCAATGCGATCGAGAATGGCGATAGAATTTGGGGACTTGGGAGCGCGATAGTGTTCGACTTGGCATGGAGCTGTGCATTGAGCCCATTCTTCAAAAAACCAAAACCAGAAACAAAAGACAGAGAATCACGAGACCGACCGTAAATCGCACATGGGCAGTTTGGCCTCACACGGATGAGGAAAGAACCAAAGTGGGTTGGATTTCGGTCAGCGAAAACACATGGTGCTCAGACCCTACGACGCAGCCAGCAGCAAGTAGCAAGTACTTGCCGATATCAGTGAGAAATTGCAGGGGGAAGAAAGGAGGGACACACTATCGATTTCCCCAGCGCGTTTTCGAAGAATAAAACTTTCCGCCCGCGCCCAAAAATCGTCTCCAGCCCGGAGGCCGATTCTCCATTCAACACTGTACTTCGTGCTCATCATCATTACGACGACACGCGGATCGCAGTGAATAGTGAGAGTTTCAGTAAATGAGAGGACCGATGGTTCCCGTCGCGAGGACCAGGTGGAGATCACGAGCACGACAAGTGTGGGGCATTCCGCAAGGACTCGCGGTAGGATGTCGCCGATGGATGGAGGGAGAGCCAGGTGAGTGAGGGCGGGTAATAATATAAGAAGGGACCAATGATCGGCCCAATTTGTTTCCTGGGGCCCGTGATCTTGCATCAGGTCGACATGCGTGACAGAGACGTAGGGGGAGAGGGTCGTGCTCGCAAAGGCCTGTGTAGCGAAGAAGTCTGAAGGTGAGAAGGCAATATTCTTGAAAGGCAGTTTCCACAAAATTTTGAGCAGGGGAAACGGGATATTTCCAGAGAGCACTAAATTGGTGATCTCGGAGCATTCACGAAGAAGCCCTACAATCCTCTCCCACTGGCCGGAAAGAGGGCGTCCCAGAAGCACATGCCGCACAGATCTGCGCAGGAAAGCGGGCGATTTCGATGCAGTTGCGGAGAGAAGGGCATCCAGGCGTGGATTCCAGGACACAAGGACTAATACTCTGTAAAGCAATGGCTCGATCCTGGCGACTTGCGCGCGTCAAAATTTTTTTTTTCGGCGCGGAGGAGACGACTTGCCAGAGTTGTGATCGCCGGCAGACGCGTAGAAGTGTAGGAATCGTATTGGCATACCGTAGCGCAGCAGTTTCGAAGAATTCACGCTCCAGTTCGGGAGGAAACGAAAAGCTCATGGTGGTTTGGGATCAAGAGTTGTTGCGGCCATAACAAAAGCCGAATGCCGGCGTGACTCGGGTGTGACTGTTGTGTGACTCGCTCAGCCCAAACCTCCACCACGATGGACCAAAGCTTCTCGTTTCCCGTGGAACTAGAGCGAGAAATTTTTCAAACCGCACTTCTCTATCCAAAAGCTATCCCTACTCTCCTGAGAGTTTGTCAGCGGGTCCACGTCTGGTGAGCGATTTGCTGGCTCGAGAAGAGACGAGATCGATAATAAGTTCGCTAATTACCTCAGGATCGAATCACTGCAGTACAGAGTTCCGATCTTGAAAAATCGCTCCGAGACAACTCCTCTCATGTCGGCCCTCGACTCGAAACCCTCAGTCTTCCTGCAAACTTCCGTGCGGCATGTCTTTCTCTTGTCTTTCTCTCAACATCACGCATGGCCTCGGCCGCGCAACAACGGATCAAATACACGGACCTGCTCTCAAAGTGCTCTGGGACGAGAAACCTTTCACTAGACGGCGAATTCGAGCTCTCCTTTCTCGCCGCGCTAGCCACCATGCGCCTTGAAAACCTTGCGCTCACGGTGCCGTCCCTCTTGACAGGATGGACACCAGCGGATATAAACCACGCTCTCCTACGGACTATCACCCATCTCGATCTGTTCCTCTCCAACGAGCACACACACTCGAGCTGGGAAAGTTGGTCTGTCCGCGCATCCCTCCCAGCGCTCACCCACCTCGCCCTCTCCCCGTCGATTGCGAGCGGGATCCTCCCGCAAGTCGTCGGCGAATGCCCACATCTACGCATCGTGATAATGCCGAACTACTCCTGGGCGCGAGGAACCGCGTTCGAGTTTGCGCAAGGTCTCACTGTTGCGGATCCGCGTATTGTGGTGATGGCCATGATGATTGACTATCAGGAGGACTGGGAACGAGGTGTGCGGCGGCGACGATTTCTGGGTACGTGCAGAGAGATTTCTTGCGCACAAACGAGCTGGTACAATCGACAGTGAGTGTTGGTTTCCGGTGTACATGATGGTCTTGACCGATCCCCGCAGAAAATTGTTATTTGTTGGATGAGAGTGTGGCTCCCTCCACGGCCTATTTTGCATAATGCCCCTTCCTCCATGCACGACAAGTGTGCAGATACTATCCTGTCAGCGATGTACACAGTCGATTTACAGCAACATGAATCTATCCAGAGCGGCAAGGTTCATATATTCACATTGATCGTGTTCCATTCGAGAGTCAGCAAGAGGCTGCAATCCCAATGTGGTCCCCTACGAGCGAGTCGCAAGCATAGCATACTTCTATGGGGAAGTCAAACTAATATGTGGAATCTACAATTTCTCCACCGAACCATCGCTGTTGTCTTCCACCTTCGTCTTCTCTTTCATGGTCCACTGTTTATCGGTGGTTCGTCCAAGGGAAATATCCTTCATGAAAATGAATGTCAACAGACCCACAGCACAGAATGCTTCCATCACAATCCAAGCCAGGCGCATGCTATCTCCAAAGGCCCTTTGGACATCCCCTTTGAGCGGCTGCGCCATCGTAGGGATCTGTGTAATGATGCTGTACGCAATTTCGGTGTCTTCAGGGAGCTGCGACAGCAAACTGTCAGGGAGACCGTGGCGGAGTCGGTTCTGGATGATAGTGCCCGTGATCGAGATTCCCCATGCCTGTTGGTCAGCACATTACTCGGACCAATTATCGGTTGGAACATACTTGGGAGAAGGTCCGACAGAACGTCAGGACTGGGCCAGGTAGGTTAGATTGTTACGATATATGAGAAGCTAAGCAGTGCGTACGTGCAATCGCGCTCGCATTCTGGGACACCGGCAACGGTGCTTGGACTGCAAACTGAACGAACCCTTGGTCATTGGCTTCGCAGCAAAGGGCCGCAGAGCTACACTCACGATCGTGGCGTACAATACCCCCATTCCGAATCCTTGGATGAGCTGGAATATAACTATAGCCCAGATCGGGGTTCCAACCTTCATGGAGATGAGCAGTCCCATTCCAAGAAGCATGAAACACCATCCCGCTGTGTGCGTCATTTAATATCGAACACTGAAGGATTGTTGGAACTTCTCACTCAAAATAATGATCCGGTATTTGCCCGTTTTTGCCACCAAGATCCCTTGGAAGATGGCGGATGGCGAGATGGTGGCGGCTATGGGTAAAAAGAGGACTCCAGAAAAGATGGGTGAAGCGCCTCTGACCGCCTGGAACCATGTCGGTCTGAGTACGGACAGATGAATAGACAGTAACCGTCGATATCAGAATGACATACAGGTAAACTACAAAAAAAAATCAGCGATGAGGCAGGGATGCGTGTATGGATTATAATACGCACACCCAACACTTATCGCCACGATGCCATGGATGAGAGATGCTAAGTATCTGCTTGCAGCGATGAGGAATGTTATTCAACTGATTTCCCGCGCTCACCCCATCAAACTGGTCCTGTTCGACAATAAGATAATTGGGATCTGGCGGTTAAGATATTGGCGGCTATGCTTGAGTTGGAAATTTCGGTTTCATACCGTAGGTTTTGCAGGCCAACGAGATTCGTAGTAGATGGACCAACACAGCCCCACAATGCCGAGAATGAGCGGGAGTAGAACCTGAACCGATGACCAGGAATACACAATGCCGGCCCAACTGAGTGCGAGCATCGAAGAACAAGTCGATGCAATGATGAACACGTTTCCCCTGAGAGTGGGGATTTAACTTTGCCGCTGAGTGCATAAGAATCACTTACAACCAGTCTACCTGTAGTAATTTCGCCCGCCAATGGTCTCGTGGCGTGTTGACGTTCAAGAAACACGCGACTACGACGAATGCTACAAGGCAAAGTGGAAGATTCATATCTGCCCAAATGAGTTAGACGGAAAGGGATCATGTTCGGTGCACCCACAAAATAACCACCGCCATGACGCCTTCTGCGAGAGACCGCCTGCGATGAAGGGACCGATGACAGTGCCGAGGGTCCATATCATGCCAGTTATCCCATTGAAAATCTCATAAACGATCAAAACCAATGCCGTGCACGGGGGAAAACTCAATACATACCCCGCGTTCACGGAGAGGAACAAGATCCGCAGTTACAATAGCAGTGAGGGCTTGAATTCCACCACCGCCAACGCCTTGGATAGCTTGTGCTCGTCAGGCAACAGAGAAAAGCATGGACTGGAAGTTTACCTCTTCCCCCAATCAATATGTTCATCGTGTGCGCAGATCCGCAAACCGCAGATCCCACAGAAAACAACACGAGCGAGCCTAAAAGAATTGCTCGACGGCCGAATATGGAGGCGAGGTTACCGGCCAGTGGCAGACATGATGCGGCGCCTAAGACTGGTGAGAAATATACGAGCAACAGAGTATACACAGACCAAGAGCATAAGCTGAACCGACCCAACTGAAATTTACACCGTGGAGAGCAGAGACGATGGTTGGAGCGGCAGTTCCTGATCAAACATATCGTAAAATTTGAACCAATCCATTAACATCGAACGTACCAACACCGCCGAGATCGAGGGATGAAAGCAAGAGCGAGCAACAGAGGGCCACGAAGACCAGCCAAAACCGGAAGTCGCGTCTCGGACCATGGTACTCTTCCTCTGCATTCCGAGTCTCCGGGAGTGTTGATAGATTTGCACCCTCAGACTCCCCGATGTCGACAGCCGCAGACGCTTTGGACTCGGACTCCATGGTGGTGGTTTGAGGGAAGATGACTCACAACGAGGGTGCGGGCTCAGGGTTTCGTTTTAACATCAGCTTCGATGTCCTCTGCACCCACATTGTGTGTCAGTCTGGTGATCTCGGTGAGATACCCCGCTGACCGCAATACACTATGGAGACCGGTTACATGTCACAGCCATAGTGTAATTTTTCGGTCAGCGCGGCTCCGGGCGAGAGCGCGATGCGCCGCTGTCTTCCTTGAGCTTGAAAGACGGTTATTGGAAATGAATGCCGCCTTTCGTGACTGTTCTTCCATTGATCATTGAACACTCATGCCCTGCCACAGAACAATCAAAAAGAGAAGTGGCCAAGAGATGATTGTACTGAGCACATAAAGTGATAACCCTGAACCTGCTGGGCCAGGTTCATCCTGTCGTAGTTTTATTCCGTACGGAAGGACGTAAAAGAGCGGCATTCAGTACCCAATTGGATGGGGCGAAAAGAAAACGCACATGCAATGGTGCTATTTATGAACCCGATCAAAGCGAGGCCTGTGGATGTATGCCAGGGTCGAGATTGAACGTCAAAAACCATCAACGGACCATCATAAAACTGACACCTACCCGTCGACCACGAGTTCCGTCGTGGGGGCTTCATCGTTATAAGGCTCCGCGACTTCATCTACCTCACTACCCGTCTCACCTCCCGTTAAACACCATGGCTTTGAAAACCCACTTTATGCACATGGTGCTCGACTCACTGGCCAAAAACAGATCCCTCCCTCTGGCTAAATTCCTAGAGGGGACGAGCCCGTCCCAAACATGCAAAACAATCACCTACGGTACCTTCGCGGATGACTTGAATAAGGTGCGTCGCAAGTTGAGCACATGTGGCCACTGATTCATGTATTCAGGCCGCCGCATTCTGGAGCGCGAGCCTTTCCCAGATTGGCATAAATTCTTGCGACGTCGTTGGGCTATGGTAAGCGGTCCTTGAATCGATGCTGAAAGATACCGAGATCATTTCCCAAAGGATAACTGGAGAAAATTATACGGACCTCGTCCATTTGTACGCCGTCAGCCGAGCAGGATTCGTGCCCCAGATCTTCAGCCAGAGGTTTTCGGCCCAAGGGCTTGCCGTGATTCGGGACTTCCTCGGCGCATGCCATGCCAAGGCTCTCATCTACGACCCTTTGTTTGAATCCGCTGTCGAAGGGCTTGGTTTGCCTACCCTCATGACTCCCGCTTTGGAAAAACTGCCCGCGCCCCGAGCATTACCGTTACTTCCGGAGGTCGAGTCGACAGACACTGCGATGATCTTCCATACCAGTGGAACCACATCTGGAAAACCGAAGCCAGTGCCAGAAAGTCACCGGTGGTTCAAAATGCAGAGCAAGCAGTGGCGCGAGATATGTCAAGCATTGCCCTTTGAGGGGCAAGATCTCTTCAATAATATTGGTTCATTTGGCCATGTGCGTACCTTTTGTCGTGGTAATCACCCCGCTTGACAAGAATCTTCACTTCAAGATCGGCAGTGCGACTATGATGAGCCATTTATCAGCGTCCGGACAATGCATGGTTCAGCTCTCGCGATCTGCGTTAGACCGTGAAACCCTACTAGATCTGATTCGGCTTACCGGCCTCAACAACCTCCTTGTTTACGCTCCTTGGCTATCGCAGCTGTTAGCCATTGCCCGCACCGACATAGAGGTACTCTGCGCATTGCGAAGCATGCGTCAGATAATTTACACCGGCGCGTCCTTGAACCCCGAGGATGAGGCTTGGATAGCTGAACAAGGGATTCCAGCCACGGTATGTCAATATTTGATTTCGCATAACCTTGCTGAAATGCCATGAGTTCAGGTCGTGTACGCAACGACGGAAATCGGTCAGTGCTTGTAACGTATCCTCGAATATTGCTCACTTTTCATTGAAGCTTTGTGCATGGTGTCGGATCTTCACGATCTCAAGTCGCTTCCTACAATGCGCCTCCTTCCTGTTAACAAGGAATGTCAGTTCGTTCCCGCGAAATCACTCACAACCTCGGAGCTTGCGGGAGATGCTCAGAAGCGCGCCGGTGGTGGTCAGTTATTTGACTTTTTCGTTCCGGCGTCCGCTCCCAATTGCCCTCATCCCTCGATCCGAAACCGTCCCGATGGGCATATATCCGGAGACCTGTTTGAAGAGGTGAAAAACGGCTGCTACGCGTTCCGTAAGCTCATTCAGATCGTTGGATAATTATTTTCTCACCGGGACTCGAAGGCGGGAGGAGCGACGACTGGATCAGGACGGGCCCTCTTTTGGTCTTCTGCGATACCAAGTTGCGTGCCATCTTCCTCGCTGGTCTTCTGCTCACACCGGATCTTCAGATCCATCGAAGACAACTGCATGCTTACCTGCGCTAATCTGGTAAAGAATTGCGCGGTCGTCGGCCACTACAAGCCTGCTGTTGTTCTGTTCGTGGAACCCGCCGTCTCGTTGCCTGCCGACATCAATATTGCTGCCTTCAAAGGTGAAATTTTGAAACGAACCGAATCGTTCAATGCCCGCCTCTTCCAGCATGAGCGGATCATGGATCCTAACTTTATCGTCGTCGTGCCGCCCGGAAGCCTTCCGCGGACAAGTGTGCGTTGAAGTTGTCTCGTCTATGCCTCCAAAGCTCACAGCGTGTCTCAGGAGAAAGGGAATATCAGGTATCATTTTTTTTCTTGGCGCCAGCCTCACTCTTGACGTTGCTCTTGTAGACGCAAAGCTGTGGAAGATGAGTACGCCGGGGTCCTGGAGCAGATATATACCAATCTGTAGATACTGAGGCACATTGACCGTGCTCGTCTGTGGGGCTGGTGGGTTCCAGTCAGTCTCGGATGCCGAATAGAATGGGTTGGGTGGGCGTAGCTACTACACTGCGGGAAGTAAAAGTACTCAAATGTAGTACCTAAACAATAATTTCGCCTAAAAAGCACTCAGAATGAGAGCATCAATCTGTAGTGCTTTTTAGGGTACTCAGCACGAGTGCTTTCAAGGTACTACCTCAAAATACAATACATTCGAGGTTTTCTCCAGAATTCAACCAAAACTGCCCGCTGACCGTGGCAATCGCCGTGATGGCATCATTTCTGACGCCAATCACGTCTCGGCATCACCCCACGCGACTCTTTCCTTACGCTCACTGCGTACACGCCCAGTACCCGCTCCAGCGGCCGCATCCGTCGCTGCAACCCATGCCTTTTCACTCATAACACGAGTACTGACCCGCTCTCCTGCCTCAATTCATCCACCCCCGCCCTTGAATTCTTAATCCATTCAAAATCATCCGCTGCGACCGCGTCGTCCACCAAATCGGTGTCGTGTGCTTCGCCTGCCCCTTCCTTCATCTCCGACAACTTGTGCAGTCCTTTCCTTACATTTCTGATCGTTGTGCAGCTGCTGAGCACTAAGCACTTCATACGTGCTGCAGTCCCCTCCAAATATCACCTCAGGAGTCAGGTACGTGCAATTTATATCTGCAGACAATGGCATACATCTGATTCTGGGTGTTAGTCCCTTTAGATGCCTCCTGCTTGTCAAGACGCCATGATATAAACATATCTGAGTAGGACTTCCATCCGGACCCGAGTCCGGGAACGAGCTCCTGAACTACATACAACACCGCGTGGAGGTGCAGACATGCGAGCTCAATAATCCTTCGTCATTTCCCAGCAAGATACTGAACTAAGTTGCATTCAACAGCCTCGGGACGAACACGGATTATATGCGCGGCATACTCGCGGCATACGGGAACCACCTCCTTCGCTCACAGTCGACGGGATGCGGCTCGATGCGGCGAAGCGTGCGTAGTCTGCTCTCCTTGTTCATCTTAAGTGGGATACTGATCGATCACTACAGACATGCCCTCGGCGAACTTCACCAACATCCTGGTCGCCTGGGAACCAAACCGTATATCTCACAAGAGGTTATCAGGGGCGCGGGCAAGCACATTTAGCCATCAGAGTATGTGGGGAATGGTGAGTTCAATTGAATGGGGACGAGCCGTGCTTATGGTTGGTCTTCAGGGCGATGTGCAAGAGTATGTGTGCCATGTAGGACAGAAAAAGTTAACATCATTGACATTTTTTTTTCGTTGCAAGATTCAGATACAGGACAGGAGTCGACTAAGGAATGGATTCTCCGACGGCGGAATCTCAAGCCTGAAAAACTTGGATAATCAGGCACGTCTGTTTTGCCGTCCGTAAATACAGTAGATTTATTGATTCTTCCTATTCTCGCAGGCTGGGTAGCGGGGACCAACGCAGACGATTGCGTAACATTGCCCTTCTCGGATATGGTGGGTTTCCGCAACAAGGAAGGGAGCACCGCGATCGTGAAAAGGGTTTCCCACTGTTGCAGCAGATTGCTTTTGCCTTTTGGTAGAGGTAAGAAACACTGACGCGGTTCGAGCACGGGACTGATTGAAAAACGCGGACAGGCTCGGCAGGCTGCGTGGCAATCGACAACGGGGACTCGACGTGGTCGGTGACCTTCAGGAAGTCGCTCCCCAGCGACGCCTACCGCTACGCGATCAGGGAGAAAGGGTCTCCTGTCCTCGTAGTTCCGATTAGTTTTGGGCTAAAGAAGTGATGCAGATTCACGGTAGCTAGCGGCAAGTTAACGGCGACGGTCCCAGCGTGGAGGGCTATGGCAACACATACCGTTACGCTCGATAGCGGGAGCGGTCCAGGCAAGGTCCAGGCGGCGGTGGTTCTAGCACGATCGCGGCTAGTTTATGTGAGACGGCAACCACGGCTTTGAGAGGGGTCAGTTCAATCAAGATTGTTGAACAATCATTCCGCTCATCTTCCGGCTGGGTACATGGGATTCGTTCGTCGCAACCTTCAGTTCGCGTTGTCCTGATGCACCCCTCACCTCACGTTATTGTCGACGTCGCAATGTGTTGTTGTGTGTCTGGATCCAATTCGAATTCAGAGCAACTGTACATCATAGCGCTGTATCGATTACTCTCCGCTTTGCTTCATTTGCCCAATCTGCACTCGCGCCTTGTTACATTGTGGTTTGAAAATTGATCAAACGACAAGTTCCATGGATGCAAAAATGCTTATTTGATATGCTGAGTCCCATTCGTAGGTCCGCAGATACTTCCGCTTTGAGCACGAGTCTTGTTTTACGGTGTATGGCACAATTTTTACGGTGTATGGCACGGTTCGCGCCGCCCACGAACGCGATCGGGTCTTGTTTGTGCGTGTTGACATGACCACGTGATCGCATCGATGTTGTCCTCTCCCTCCATCGTCTCTCCCATCGCCGACCATCGCCGTCGCCTCAAGACTTCGGAACATCCCAGGAAGCTCCCCAGACATTCTCCTCATCGTCTCCTCGCGTTTCGAAGGATTTCGTCCAGCAGACGACGCCCCAAAGGCCAAATATGACCTTTACCAATGTCGCCGCGTAAGTCAATGTGGATTCGCTCAGGCTCTTCGGTATGCTCACAGTGCTTCCTAGGCGTTCTTCCCTGAACTCCTAGGTCCTCAAATTTTTGCCAGGACTCGCCGTGGTGCATGCAGAGGGTACCGATTCCTCAGGTCCGCTGTTTGATCGTGCTAACGGATTCATCATGATGCAGCTCTCGAATCGATATTCGCTGGATGTAGTGGACTCCAAGAGGAGTCGCGGGTAGACTATGGGCAGACCTAGGTGCGTATTTGCTATTTTTTCCTTTCTTTTCGCATCGTGTCCACGTTCGTGTCCACGTTCACGGCCCAACAGTCTCCATTCATTCCTCCGTGCACCTCCGTATGCCCTCTCCCTCGTTTTTCTACTTCTTTTGACTTGCGATCGCTGTCTCCGTAATATTCTCCCTCCACGCTCGTTCCCATCTCCCCTCCCTCTGTGGCATGGCTTTCTTCCCTCTGTCGTTCTCACGTCCTCGTGCCCGAAGACACGTACCTTGTCCTCTCTACGCACCCTCTTACCCCATTTTCTCCCTATCGTTTCCTTCCTGTCCGCTACTCCTTATTCACATCCGTCCCGCACCTATCCCGCAGTTCCCTCTTTTCTTTTCTTTTCTTTTGTTGATGTTTTTGCTTTTGTTTTTTCAACTCTGATTTTTCTCTCGCTGCAAGCAGAAAAGGACTACCAGCCGGCGTCATACCAGAAGCGGTGGACGTGCATGAACTTGACTGGTACGTGTTACAAACGTTCATACGTTACATACCGCCCTCAAGCTGACTAGCCGGCTCGTGTTCACCAGCAGACGCGCGGGATAGTGGTCGGGCGACAGTACGTCAGGCGGCCGCGGCGGCGTGCAACCGCCGTGTTCCACCGCACCCACGGCGCAGCTTGATGAGGGTATGTCTTGCCCATCGTTCTTTGTCTCACGGTCCGCGACTTATGACAATCTGCATTAGCCTACCCTGGCCTCCCCAACGACGAACCCAGATGCGTCGGCTTGCACGACAAGTACAAAGGTGTTTCCGAATTCGCCAGTCGGTAGCGCTTATGTCTTACTGTATTGCCTATGATTCCTTTTCAGTATCCCAAATCTGCCGCCACTAGCTCGACATCCCTCAGGTTTCTGGCCTACGGTAATTCGCAATGTTTTCCCTTGCTTCCACATTGCGTCTGTCTTATGAGTACATTGGGATATTTGGCGACTGGGCTGGTTGGTCTTGTACATCCGGCGGTCGACAAGGCGCGTCGCCGTGATTACTCTTCGTCTTCCCCTTTCCTGCCCTTATTTCTTCCAGGTCGCAAAGTCCCTCGATCCGTCGGCGCGTCCTCCTTGCCCACCGTTTCGTCCAGCGTACAACCTCTGGAGAGCCAGGTGGGCTTTTTTATATACCTCACACTCTTCTGACATCTGCGTTGACATATAGGCGGTATTCGCATTGACATCGAGTCATGGGGTAAAGGTTCAGTCGGTACTGTAGCTCTACATGTGCATGTTATTCGTAAAATATACTGGTTTTATTGCAAGTTACGCGGTCGACTGTAACGAACTGTATAATAGTACCCGAACGCTAGGATGCAGTACCCTGGAGCACTCAGGTGTATTGTAGAAAAGTCCTCAACGGCAGTACCCGAGGTACTACAATTAGGTGTGTATTCTGCCAAAAAGCACTATATTTTAGTACCCCAAAGTACTACATATGAGTGGGTTGGGTACTACGTCTGAGTGCTTTTGGGGTACTCAGACCAAGTTCTTTTACTTCCCGCAGTGACTACGGGTCGTTAGATCAACAACGGTTTTTTTTTCGGCGCGGAGGAAACCACTTGCCAGACTCCTGATTACCGGGAGACGCGTAGAAGGGTAAGAGCTGCATTTCGACACTGTAAAGCAAAAGTTTTGAAGACTTCACGCTCGAGTTCTGGAGGAAATGAAAAGCTCATGGTGGTTTGGGATGAAGATTATTTCGGTCATCAGGAAGCCGAATGCCGGCGTGACTCCAGATGTGACCTATGTGACTCGCTCAATCCAAACCTCCACCTTGCCTCCACCACGATGGGCGAAAACTTCTGGTTTCCCATGGAACTAGAGCGGGAAATTTTCGAAACTGCTGCGCTTCTCTATCCGAAAGTTATCCCCACGCTTCTGAGAGTCTGTCGGCGAGTCCACGTCTGGTCCGGGTAACCGCTGAGTTGGGCAGAAGAGTTCGCTGATTAGCATGGATTACATTGGCAGGATCGAACCACTGCTGTACAGAGTCCTCATTCTGCCCGGACGGGAGGGCGATGACCAACGTGTAGGCAAGAAGCTCATTTCTGCTCTCGAATCGAAAGCACCGGCCTTCCTACAAAATTCAGTGCGGGCTGTCTTTCTTCACGGCCACATGGCAGACATATACACAGACCTGCTTTCGAAGTGTTCTGAGACGACAAATCTTTCCATGGGTGCAGGTTCTAACCTTTCTTACCTCGCCGCGCTGGCCAACATGCGACTCCGGAGGCTCGCTCTCCTCGTGCCTTCTATCTGGACAGAATGGACACCGGTGGATCTGAACCACTCCCTCCTGCGAACTGTCACGCACCTCGATCTGTACCACCCCCAGTCCATGCAATCTACCTGGGAAAGCTGGTCCGGCCTTGCGTCCCTCCCAGCGCTCACCCACCTTGCCCTTTCGCCGCTGATCGCGAGTGAGATCCTCCCGCAGGTCGTCAGGGAATGCCCACGGCTGCTCATGGTGGTGGTTATGGTATACTCATGGGCGGAAAACACCGCATCGGAGTTTGCCCAGCGTCTCGCTATTGCTGATCCGCGTGTTGTGGCGATGGCCATGGCGATTGGCTACGACGAAGACTGGGAGCGAGGCGCTTCGGGCGGAGAGGATTTTTGGGTGCGTGCGGAGAGGTTTCTTGCCCAGAAGAAGGCTGGTACAATTGACAGTGAGTGGTGGTTACAGGTCTACACGACGATTTTCTCACCGTTGCCCGCAGAGAATTGTTACTTATTGGATGAGATTATGGCTCTAGCAAGTTAGATACACTGAAAATATCCAACTTATGCAAATGCATTCAAACACACCGCGCGCTCAACGGATACGAGGAACGATTCCAAAAATCACGCCGGAACTCCACCCACGAGCATCTACATGCCTAGTTGTTAGGAAGGTTCATGTCTGTATGCTCATCGCAAGCGATTTCGTTGGTTTGTTGAGTTCTGCCAGTGCCACGGCAAGCCTCGGTTGTTGGGAAAGTCGAGAAGTGACCAAAACCGCCATGTGAACTCAGGATATTGCATATGTGATTTCAGGACATTGCATACATGGATTAGCTCGCTATTTCCCCAGCCCACAGCTTGGACTATGCCGCCTGCAAAATATTCATTCACTGTAGGAATGATCGCGCAGTACTCACTATTCTAGGCTCTTCTGCAGCGGCAGGACTGAGAGCATCCGCAGCTTCCATTCGACATAGGGATGCATCTGCAGTTCGCCGGGGCGGCTCCATTCTCACACCCTAGTATCTGACATCAGTTCGTGAATAGGTAACCTACTCGGACTCGAATAAAACTCACTGCGAGCCGCCTGAGTGCCACTTTCGGAAGCTGGCGTCGATTCTGCAGGTTTGGAATCCGAACTGTTTTGCGCAGTGACATTGGACTCCGAGGTATTTTCTGAAGGAGACGACATGATGTGCAGGATGCCACCCAGGAACTGCGGTGGTGCTTTTATACCGGGTGATCCAGAATATCGATTACTCCAAGCAGTTGGCCCTATTCATGCAAAAGCTTCTCTCCAGGATTGCACTTTCAGATGGTGAGAACTCACGGAATCTATGGAGACCCTCTATTTGGATGTGGAGAACCGGCGGTCGGAGCTTGGGGAGCTCACATGTACGGCAGTTATCGGGGGCTAGGCTAATTCGCCGCGTCCGCCGCTTTGGCGCCGCCGCGCGCCGCGTCACATGGTAGCACCGCCGCGGCCCAATACCACATCGCCGCGTCGCCGCGTGTGGTCGCCGCGTCCATGTTTTCCATCGCCGCACACTGCCGCGGCACAATTTCCACCACCGCTCTCTCACATTACCGCTGCGCCCGTCGCCGGGCACAACAGATTTCAACCAATGTTCAAACAAATGGGAGTGCCGCCACCCAAGCCGTGTCCAAGTAGTCTACGATGTATATACACCCCAACGTGTGCGTAGACTTGTTTCATTGCTCACAGTCCCTGTACACCGTAATCCCCCCCGCCACCATCTTACCCGCCGGCACTAGATTCAAATGCCACTATGTTACTGTCCGTCTTGTACATCGTGAACCTTGTCTCCCAAGAAGGTTATCGCCAACTTCTTACGGTTCGGAGCAAGCGGCGTCGCATTGCCCGGATAAGCAGCTGTTGCAGACAGCGTTCTGGGTTATATTATATACCAAAATTGTTCTGGATGAAGCTATTGTCCAGTTGACCTGGAAATTGGGCACAGTCCATAAAAGCATGGTGTATAAGAGACGCACGGCGCGGCGCGGCGAAGTGTCTCATCGCCGCGTCACCTATACCATCTGAACAAACATATTTTGGGTCCCAAATCCGGTTGTATATCTCTCTTCTGACTGTGGTATCTTGTTTTCACTCACAAAATCCGAACCCAAAATCTCATTCGTCGCTTTCAGGTTGCAATCTCACAACGGCCGAATAGGGAATTTCTAAAGAACAACTGGTCTAATCGCTCTAAGTCAAGTGAGGTATTAAGATATCAAAGGGGGCGCATTAGGCGTAGTAGTCGCTGGGACACAACTCTTGCTCAGAAGACACTTCACAGTGAGTCGAACGAACTTCTGTCCCAGCACAGCCACATTGCATTCACCGTTGACTTAACCAAGACCCGCTCTAAGCTATTTGTCGCCCCCAAAGTCTTCTGAGCAAAGCCACCGTCTTATTAAGTCGTAAATTGGGTGCGGTCAAGTACTAATATGAGGAATGTAGGAGACCCGCGGTGCGACGTGGCGCAGTGTCTCGTGCCACCAGTGGCGGGCACTGGCGGCCACCCCACCACATCGCCGCATCGCCTATAACCTCCTGCTAAGCACTCTCTATCTCCGAATTCTAATTTGGGGGACACCCTACAACGATGATAAACTGTTTTCAGGTAGAAAATCTGACCCCAAGATTGTATTTATCACACTTGTTGCCATCGCAGGTATCGACCGAATAGTAAATTTCTGAAGAACGATTGGACCGATTGCCCTGCGTCAAGCGAATTATTGAACAGTTCAGAGGGACGCACTAGGCGTACTAGGGCTTCCCATGGCCACAATGAACACTGCTCGAGAGGTTTGCCTCAATCTCGTTGAAGACACCGAATAGGCTGTTTCACCCAGTGAAGAACCTTCTGAGCTTGAACTCTGCCGCAGCGACTAATACGCCTAGTGCGTCCGTCCTATATAATCACTAAACTCTGTGGCTCAGGACAATGAGTGCAGTCGTTGTTCAGAAATTCCCAATTCGGTCCATTACTGGGATTGCAACTTGGGTACCGAAAGAGACTTTGGCTTGGTATTTTTTTGCCCGGAAACTATGTTACACAGTCCCACAACATTCCCCCAACCATAATTTGGATATAACGAGTGGTGGTGCGAAAGTTATAGGTGACGCGTTCGCCGCGTCGCGCCGCGCGTGTCTTGTCTTCCATATTTTCCTTGCCAAGGCTCAAATTCCATGTCAATTGGACAACAGTTTTGTCCAGATCAATTCTTGGCCCGCAAATTGGCTCCGAATGGGCCTTAGTTGAGTTCAACGACGGCTGCACAGTGGCTGTGCTGAGACAGCGGTTTCAACCAACTGTAAGAGGAGCCTTTCTGAGCATGTGACAGGAAGTATCAGGCCTAGTGCTTCCCTTCGAACTGTTCAATAAATCATCGAAGTCCGGGCAATCGGTCAAGTAGTTCTTGCGAAATTTACTATTCGGTCATGCCTGGGATCGCAACTTGGGTACCCAAAGAAAATTTAGATTGTGATTTTTTGCCTGGAAAGAAGGTGTCACGGTCGTAAAACATCCCCCCAACCGAAATTTAGATGGACAGAGTGTTTGTTCTGAAGTTATGGCTGACGCGGCGAAGTGGCACTTCGCCGCGCCGAGCCGCGCATGTCCTGCATTCCATATTTCCCTTGACCGTACCCAATTTGCGAGTCAATTGGACAATGGCATCATTCAGAACAATTTCTGGCCCACGGAAGAGCTCAGAGTGGGTCTTGGTTGAATTCAACGGCGGCGGCACACTGGCTGTACTGGGGCAGCTGTTTGAACCAACGGTGAGAAGGGCCTTCTGAGCAGGGGTAGTGCAACAAGGGGTACCAGGCCTGGTGCGTCCATGCTATTTGTTCATTAAATTACTGGAGTCCCGGCAATCGATCCAGTGGTTCTTCAGAAATACCCTATTCGGCCGATGAATGGGGTGCTTGCAGTTGGTACAGAATGATTTTTGGTTTTGGTCTTTTTGCCCGAAAACAATGTATCAAAGTAAGAAAACAGTCCCCCAACTGGAATCTGGAAGCACAGAGTGTCTATTCGAATGTTATGGGTGACGCGGCGAAGTGGCTCATAGAGTCACTTCGCCCCGCCGCGCCGTGCATCCCGTATATGTTATATATGACTTTGAGACACTTACGCTATGAATATTTTGTACATCATCTTCGAGTCGGCGCAGAATTCGGCCCCAAAAGAGACCGCTGTCAACGTGTGGTTCACTCAACGACGGCTGCACAGTGGCTGTGCCGACACAGCAGGTTCAACCAACTGCGAGAAGGGCTTTTTGGTATGAGTGGTGCAATAAACAGTACCAGGCCTAGTACTTCCATGCTATTCGTTCAATAAATCATTAGCCTCTCGGCAATCGGTCCAGTAGTACTTCAGAAATTCACTATTCGGTCGATCGCAACTTGGGTCCGAATGAATATTGGGATTGGGATTTTTTGTCTGAAAACAATGCATTTCAGTCATAGAACACTCCTACAACTGGAATTTGGATGGGTAAAGTGGTTGTGCACAAGTTATAGGTGACGCGGCGATGTGGCGCAATGAGCCACTTCGCCGCGTCGCGCCGTGCGGCTCGTATATGCTGTAAATAACTTTCCAATGCTTAAGTTGTAGATACTTAGTTCAGTAGCTTCGAGCCGGCCCACAGTTTGGTATATAGCATTCCTTCTAGCGGGTGCTTGAGTTCAACGGCGCCGGCTCAGTGGCTGTGCTGGGACTGGCTCCTCGCCGAACTTGTGAAGTGCTTTTTGAGGATGAATGGTTCCCCTGAAAGTACAAGGCCTAGTGCTTACATTCGATCTTTTCAACAAATCATTCGACTCAGAGTAATTGGCCCCGCGGTTCTTCAGAAATTCCCTATTCGGCGGATGTCAGATTGAACTTGGGTGTGAGCAATGAAAATTTGGGATTACATCTTTTGGTTAAAAACAATGTAAAACAGTTGGTAAACATTCCCCCAACTCGAATTTTCACACAAAGGGTGTTTGTTCGATAGTTATATGCGACGCGGCGATGTGCCGCAATGATACACTTCGCCGCGCCGCGCCGCGCGTCTCGTATATGCTGTGTATGATGTTCCAATGCTTATGTTGTAGATAATTTGTTCAATAGCTTCGAGCCGGCCCACAATTTGACCCATAAAACTGCTGGCAGCGGTGGTTGAGTTCAACAGCGGCTGCACAGTGGCTGTGCTGGGACTGGTTGGTTTGACTAACTGTGAAGTGCCTTTTGAGAATGAGTTGTTCCGCGGGAGGTACGAGGCCTAGTGCATAGATTCAATCTATTCCAGAAATCATTCGAGTCTGGGTGATTGGCCCAGGGGTTCTACAGAAATTGCCTATTCGGTTGGTGGCTGGGATTGCAACAGGTATGATAGATGAGGAGTTGGGTTCAGAATTTTTGCCTGGAAACAATGTATCACAGTCGTAGAACACTCCTCCAACTGGAATTCGGATGCATAAAGTAGTTGTGTCGAAGTTATAGGTGACGCGGCGATGTGGCACAATGAGACACTTCGCCGCGTCGCGCCGCGCAGCTCGTATATGCTATATACGACCTTCCGATGCTTATACTTTCGATACTTGGTTGAATAGCTTTGAGCCGGCCCACAATTTGGCCCATAAAATTGACGGCACGGCAGCGGGGGTTGAGTTCAACAGCGGCCGCACAGTGGCTGTGCTATGGCGTTGACCCAAACATGACCGACGAGGTTGTACCCCCCAAAAATGAGATTTTTTGGGAATACATTGCTTCCAATTACACCAATCGTCGCCCCCCAATGTATTCAGTATCTCACTTGACTCACAGCTATCAGACCAGTATTTCTTTAGACACTTCCCATTCGGTCGTTGTGGCATTGCGACTTAGATATGAGGAATGCAAATTTGAGGTGGGGTTTTTTGGCGGAAATGGATGTATCACCAACGTGAACCGACCGTCCGACTGGAATCTGGACGTACATAGTGTTTGTTCAAAAGTTATACGTGACGCGGCGATGTCGCTTGGCGAGACACTTCGCCGCGTCGCGCCGCACGGCTCTTATACGCCCTATTTTGCTCGACGAGGCGCAAGTTCCAAGTCAACTTGACAACAGCTTTGTCCAGAACGATTTGTGGCCTATACCACAGCCCACAACGACGCCTGCAACAATCCCTTATCCGAGGGACGCGGTGCGGCGGCGTGCCATTGGTTGAACACAAAGGATGACCCAACAGACCCAATTTCTGGAAATACTCAACGCACAAATAGCTATGCAGTGTTTGAGCCCTGATTCCTTGGGAATACCGGTGACGGTTGAGTGCGGCGGCGGCGACGGCACAGTGGCTGTGCTGAGGCGTTGAACACAACATAAATACCGCAATGAACACTGGGCCTAGACTTGCAATTCCCATGCGGGGGGTGAACTGCACCTATATGCGACCTTGGGGGAGATTAGACGACGCTGCTGCACTGCCGCGTCGACCATGAGCAGTCCGCCGCTCATCGCCGCGTCGACAATGACAGGCGCCGCGTCCTCTGGGAGACGCGCCGCGTCCCATTGTGCAGGCGCCGCGTCCGAGAGGTTTTGGCGCCGCATACTGCCGCGTCGCGCGGCGGTGTCGCCGCGTCAAAATGGGTGGACGCGGCGAAGTCGTAGCCACTTCGCCGCGTCCCGCCGCATCACTACTGCGTCACTGCCGCATCACCGCCGCGTCAAATTTCCTTCGATGCCCATAATCTCCCCGGTGAGTGCTGCTATTGCTACTAACTCCTGCGCCATCTTCTACCTCTACACCGTGCGTACACAGCCCACCATTGGGTTGTGGGAAGAAAGCTACTAAAAGAGGTGAACGGCGCTGTTCAACATTTGAACCGCCGCGTCACCGCCGCGTCCCTACCGCGTCACCGCCGCGGCAACCCGGACGCGGCGAATTAGTTTGGCCCAGTTATCGGCATGAGCATTTGATCAATGCATATCACCGAGATCGCTTTCCTTCGACTACGGACGGCGGGTGAGTTGGTTGTAGCCTAGATTTTCCGAATGAGTGGAGGAGATCCAAATAATTGAGCACGGGAACGGGTACCAGGACTGGAAAGTACTTTGCGTATCTCCAAAGGGTCCTGCCGGTCGGATGGGTACAGTGCGAGGATAGAATACTTCATTGCACCAGATCGGAACTTGCTCTGATTGGACCACCGGACAAGATGTCGATAATCGTACCCTTCAAGACCAACAAATATATGGACAAGTACTTCGCTCAGACACACAGAAGGATTGCTGAGCGCCCGTTACCCACGGACCTTCGCACAAAAGGCGCACCAGTCTTGGGGGTCCCTTCTATCGGAGAGAACCGCTCGTCATAATTCCACCCTTCAACACAAATATATCGACAAGTACTTCACTCAGACACGTAGAAGGATTGCTAAGAGTCCGGGCTCTGGGGATATGTCAAGACTTTCTACGGTCCTTGCACGAGCTCGTAAGACTCCCGTGGCGAGATGTCGATAATTGCACCCCTCAAGACAAATTTATGGAGAAGTAATGTGCTCTCACTGTGGAGCCGGGAGCCCGTTACCCACGGAGTCTCGCAGAACCTCGCACAAAGTGCGCAGCGGTCTTGGGGGGAGCTCTCTTCTGGCCGCGCTTGTCCCATTCGCAGGCGGAATCGGAAACGGGGTAAAATTGATACATCAGGTTTGGACCCCAAGGGTGGGTACGGCGGCCCTGGTGCACGAGCTAACTTTCCACCATCATGATATAATTTCCTTTCTCCGGCGATACTCACTCTCCGCGTTCATTCTTACTGTCCCCCAATTCCGTTGATGTATTTGGTGCACACTGTATTGTCTCCCAATACCATCCCTCTAATCTCATCCGAAAACTCCTGTCGCAGACTCTGACTTGAAATTTCAACCATGGCGGCGCGTCTCGGCAGTTGCCGACGCGCG
Organism: Mycena polygramma; assembly: GCA_029449255.1. Taxonomy (NCBI): domain Eukaryota; kingdom Fungi; phylum Basidiomycota; class Agaricomycetes; order Agaricales; family Mycenaceae; genus Mycena; species Mycena polygramma. The sequence continues at coordinate 122,771 of JARKID010000168.1, read as the reverse complement.
TCACGCCCGCCACACGTGACCGAGTTCACCTCGTAACTGACTCTGAGTGAGCTCAACGCGACGCGTCGATCTTATTTGAGTCAAATTCACAATGTTCATTTCTTCACAGGGCCTGAGGTGTAACCCTAACTCCGTTATTGGACTATGTTGAATTGGTAGACAGAGTTTCGCGAAGTTCGCAGCATGTCCGGACTTCTAATCTAGTTGGATAGAGACTCGGCCGTGCGGAGGATAATTTCATCTCTGGCGGCGAGACCGCAGAGACACAATTGATGCTTAGTCGGAATAGTATTTAAGAGAAAGCAAGGGCGTGTGATGAGCGGCACCAGCGCGGTGCCGCTAAAATTGCACTAAAAATACATGTCTACAGGTTTGTGTGTAGGTTACCTATACGGACCATGTCCCAGCGGGTCCGGGCAAGGTCCGGGAGCCAAAAGAATCCAAGGAGAAAGTCAAAGCAGAGTGCGAGAAGCGAGAAGCGATAGCGAAGTAGCGAGACAATGACTGCACGAGTAAAGGTCTCGAGTGCGTCGTGAGTGTGTGTGAGGGAGAGATTATGTGGGGGGAGATATGATGTGCGGGTGCGGGTGCGCGCGCGGAATAACGAGGGGACGGGTGGAGAGACTGCGGCGGGAATTTCAAGCGGGAATTTTAAAAGATGTTCTGGAAAAGATGATTAATTTTCATACACGATAACAAAGCAGGGTGGGAGTGCGTACCAGGTGCAGCTGTAGATCCGGCATCCTGGCTCGGGCTCCGGTTCAGGTGCGCGCTCAATTTCCACGGGTACCTACGAAAATTACAGGTGTCAGAAAGGGGGGTTTAAGGGAATGGATGGACGGCGCTGCGTACAGGATTGGGGGTGCGAGCTACGTTCTCCACAGCGTCGGCTATGGGCATGGGCGTGGGCGCAGCTGCGACTGAGAAGGTCACTGACAGAGATATGGAGTCAGCCAAATTTCGCGAGCGCTAGTGCGGGTGAAATACGTACCGCAGGAGACAATCAGCGCGATGAGGATTTTGGATTGCATGATGATCGGGAGAGCGTTCGGAGAATGAGGGTAGCGCAAGAGTAAAGCGTGCGAGGGGAGAGGTCTGCTTTGGGCGAAGACAATAGAGACCTAGGACGATCGGGGAGCCTTTTATAACGGCCTGCGTCGAGTACAAACGAGAGCTGCATTGGGGAGTTAGCTTGTCTCCCGTTGCGCAATGCGTACCTTACTTTGACACGGACATCTGTCATGTCCGCCAGCCAACATCCTCGCAAAGTGCACACCGGGGTTGTAGAACGACAAGTTTCCGAATTGAGCTGAGATTTCCGGATTGGGCACAAGGTCATGGCGGGTCGGTGTCGAGGAAGGCCTGGGAGCAGAATCGAGAACAGGGGATCAATGGGCTGGAATTGGGTCTTGCTTTGTTACAGAGCACTTTGCTGCAGGTACAAGCGAGGAGTCGGACCGAGGACTGCAAGCCGGTTTCGGTCGGGACCTTACTTTTGTCCGTAAGGCGACCTTGCGGCATTGGGTTAGCATGCGGTCACATTTGGGTATGGCGGCAGGTCCTCAGAGGCTTTCAAGCGATGGTAGAACTGAGCAGGGTTGTCGACCGTCGTGGTCGAAGGAAAGCCACGAGGCACGTGTGAATCTCCATTGATGCCATCGGATCATTCTGTTTGTTCACACGGTCTTTCCCGAAATCACTTCTGCTCCAGACTGCCATCTGCCTCAAGCCATTTCTCTGCGTGAACGCAGTGGGATGAACGACCCTCCTCCCATCCTGAGAGACCCAGTCGAATCGCTCGGGCGATACAACATGCTGCATCTGCTACTTAGCATCTGGTGCACCGTGCTCGTCAAGGTCAAGGCTGAGACCGACGCTGGCAAGTGTATTTGTCCTATCGCGGTGCCTCTCAAATCGTGCCACACATTCAACTTCTAACCGCAGTATCTCAAGGTCCAAGGTGGATTGGCCACACCTGCCACACTTGGCTGCAAGGGCTTTCCAGTATGCAAGCAGTGTCCCCCGTTCGATCCGGGGTTGGGCTATCGCCCAGGCGTAGCTTTTTGTTTCTCGAGCGGTTTGGCAGACCGCGGGTGCCATGCCGATCGATGACAGCCGGGAATGACGAATTCCAGGGGGTTCCTCGAATCCCCCGCTAGCTCAATAATTTGACACGGGATTTTTCAGAGCGGCGCGGTCTTGAATTCCTTCATACAGTAGTAGTTGGCTGATGGATGGCAGCATCCAAGGTTCAACGCGGAGTGGTCAGTCATCAAGCCTCCTGTGTGAAGGTCTGTATGCAGTGTCTCCCGTTCGATTCGGGATTGGACCGTGTGCGCAGTTGTGTACCCGAAGTCTTTTTATTCTGTCCTGCTTGCCGTTTTGCAGAGCTTTGCAGCAGAATTTTAACTCTGCTCCCCAATCATTGCGCAGATAACAGTACGAGTTTGCTCCACACTCATGAAACCGTCATCTAACAGCGGTTCATATAAACAAACGCAGTTCATTCAAAGCGGTGCGTCTCAAATTCCGCCACATATCCGATGCTTAGGAGCGGTATTAGAAGGGCCAAGGTGGATCGGCCACACCTGCCACACTCGGAGTACAAAGCTTTCCATCTATGTAAGCAGTGTCCTCGTTCTGGACCGTGACTAAAAAACGTCTTCCTTTTTAACCCTGTCCATCTGGCAGATACATACGGGCCCAATACAAGCTTCACGGATTACAGGCCATTCTTAAAGTTCCCCACTATCTCTATATATCTGACGCAGATTTTCCAAAGGTTGCGTCTCAAATTCGTTCCGTGTTATCCATCTGTGAAAATGTGGTCACCCGTTCGATCCGGGGTTGGACCGTGGTCCCTTGAAGGGAACACGGTGCTTTTTTTGCTTGCTGCTGTGCTGCAGTTTCTATCCAATCATTCGCAGAATCTCAAGGATCGCGGTGTACCTTCGTTGTCCAACACTAATAAGTGAGTTAATTAAAGTCCGCCACATATTCAATGTTCAACACCCGTATTCCAGGGTCCAATGCGGAGCGGCCGCACCTGCCATGCATAAACTTGCGCTGTCTAAATGCGGTACGCAGCGTTCCCTGTTCGATTCGGGGTTGGACCGTAAATTGGGCACAAGAACCACGATCTTTTTATTGAACTCGCCGTTTCGTGAGATTGAACAGGCTGTGTGTCCAAACTCCGAAACCTTGTCGAGGTCTACTCATAGTATTCCCAGCTCCGATGCGGAGCGGCGGCCCCTGCCCAGTGTCACCCGTTTGATTCGGGTCGGGCCGTGGGGTTGGTGATAACTTCAGAGTCTTTTTGTCTTCATAGTCTCACTGGCCGTCTTGCAGATCTTTGTTTCACCCTTCAGTCATTGGTTTTGTCCAACTCGGCGTCATTCCACCACATATTCACTCTTCAACAACAGTCCTAGGAATCCGAGGTCCATGTAGCTTTATGATCGGCAAGTCGCTCGGTACTAAAATCCTGAAGCCTTCGGTTACAAAGTAGTACTAACAGCAATGCAAATACCGACTGACTTGGTTAAAGTGGAACCCGAAGCAGATCACATTTTTCGCTGTAGAATATCACCAAACTGGTAGCCTCCCTGTTGAGATTACGCGAGAAAGGAGGATAAGATAATAAGTTTGCAATAGCACTGAGAGGATTAGAGTGACTCTGCTTTAGGGCAAACGAATGCCCGAGCAGTAGTTAAACAGTTTATTGGCAGCTTATATACCTACGAGTATATCTAGAATATTCTACTGTAAACTACTGGTTGAGTCCGTAAAAGGAAATGGAATGTACGAGAATATTCGGGCAAAGCCGAGTTGTAACCGCCATGTTCCAACACTCCCGGTCCGCTACAGAGCCTACGGTAGGTTACCCCTTGGATACAGATGGCTACATGACGCTACAGAACTTCGACGGTCGGCTACAGATGCTACATAAAGGGGTACCTCTCGACGCGGCTACAAGCACTAGATATGCTACATATCACTACGTGGTGGTGGCATTTATTCCTGATGTGTCCCTTGCTCGATCTGCTGGTTGGACTGTGGATGCTCTTATCGAAAAACAAATACGCGTAGCCGGTCAGGCGCCCCAAATCCCCCACTATCTCAACTTCAACTTGAAAATATATCTGACGCAGCTTACGAGAAGCTACGGTATGCGTCTCGAATTCTTTCATATAGTTAACCCATACAGAGCAACATCACAAGGTTCAACGCGGAGCGGCCGCACCTGCCAGGCATGCACTTCGGGCAGAGAAATGTACGCAGTGTTACCCGTTCGATTCGGGGTCGGGCCTTTCCGCGAAATGCAATACAGTGGCTAAATGGGTTCCGGAACAGTGTTCACTAAATCGCGAATAACGAAGTAACGAGAAAAGATACCGGGATTCTGTTTTCACATTCAAATTCTGCGACATCGAAAGCATGGGGTACAACTTTTACCCTGGTCATAGCATGGCTTGACACCCAGTAAAGCGGGGGCGAAGGTGATCGGAATTTTTGGCATAATTACCACTTCCGGAACTAAAATTATTTTTGCATGACTTTATGGGCTGACACATCTTTTCTCACCCAGGGCCATCTGCTGCACCTCCAATACTAGACATACATGGCCAGCAGGTCAGTCAAACCAGTCCTGCAGCACCAGCACTGAAAAACATTTTGTTTGTGATTGTGATCCTGGATTCTGATCATCAATTAGAAAGAGTTATCTCGTATACAACAACGGTGCAGCCTTTTGGCTTGATATCTCGAAGGATTATGGACAGGACATTGTAGATCATCTGTGAGAAGAATCAAAGTCATTGCAGTATCCGCTGCCCAGAAATATCCATTGTTCCGGAACTGGTAATGTTCCGGAACCCATTTAGCCACTGTATCTTCTTTTTTTTTGGACTAGCCGTTTGCTCAGAACTTCAATATGAATGTCGCGGCTAATTAGGCAGGTCGGCAGAGCTCAAGACACCCACCATCTCGACTTGAATACATCTGACGCAGCTTTTACAAAACTGGGAGTCCGATCGACTCGAGACTCAGTGACTCGGACAGCACGTTTCGAATTTCCCCACATATTCAAGTGCAATGCTTATCGGCAGTGCTCCGAGGTCCAACGCGGAGTAGTCGCACTGGGACTCCCCGTTTTGGTAAAAATGGGAATGCCCTCTGAACCCTGTCGCGGCCACGAAGACAGGCTGCAAATTTCAACCTCGTCCTGGCCGCGATTTTGTTGGCAAATTTGAACAGGGAGTTCATTCGGGGTTTGAGTTTTGCCGCCATATGTCAAGGTCCAACGCGAAGCGGCCGCACCTGCTACACATTCGGCTCCTTCCCCACTATACGCAGTGTTCCTCGTTCGATTCGGGGTTGGACGTCGAGGACACGGTATATATCTTTTTTCTTGCTGCTTTGCTTTTCCAGTTTGCGGGCTTTATTAAGTTCGCGGACATTCGTGAATGGCGGGAGGTCCTTCTTGTGCATACAAGAGTTCACACAGCCGACCCGAAAGCAAATGTGGGACGCGCAGAATCGTTCGCTGCGAGAGATAGATTGCTACCCATCCACTGACGGTACACCGTTAAACCCTTACACACGTTGTTTTGAATTTCATCGTCTTGACAACTCTCTCGCCGGGGTCCCAGAAATCCAGGTCGCTGAGGTCGCCGAGATCGTCAAATTTTGCGGAAGCGGAGGCTGCAGCAGAGAACCGCCTCGTCGAGGGCTGTAAGGACATAATTGTTGAGGGCATCTCAATGGAAAAAGGTAATAACTAGCCTTGCGAGCAGAGGTCCGCGCAACAACGGGAGGAGAGTCCTTGACTCTAGCGCGATTCGCTGGGCTTGCATCGTCTGCGAAGCATCAGTGGTGTCCAAGAGGGAAAGGGACACATACCGCTCGCCCCGGCTCTATCCACCGCCCCTTGTTTCAATTCCGCCTCGAGTGCCGCCTTCTCTGCGCGGATCTCCTCCTCCGCCTTGCGCAGGCGCGCCGCACGGTCGTCGAAGTGCTTTTTCCGCTCAGCGGAATGGAGGTCCCGCTCTGCTTGGAGCGCCTCCTCTGAGATCTTCAACGCGGTCTCGGCTGTACGCCGACCATCGAACTCCACTTTGACTTCATAGCGCAGCCTTTCGACGACAGTGTCGGCGATATCACGGTCCGAGAGTCGTTTTTTCAGGGCCGCGATTTCTTGGTTTGCGTCGGCCAGTTTGCTTTCGATTGACGCGACTTGGGTGGCAAGAGAAGGAGGCGGCATTAGGGGTGGTTGGTCGGAATCCAGCTGAATCAAAGCTGAAATGAGGAATGATTTGGGAAAGATTCAAGAGAGAGCGATATCACGCAAGTCACACTGCAAGATCAACTGTGCATCACGTGGTGTTGTTGATCAGCCATCAATTGAACATGGCTCTTCCCGAATTTCTCATTTTCGTCGATTTCAAGGTTCTCCGTGACCGGTACTTTAAGTTTGGCTTTGCCCGACGTTCTTGCCCATCATTGTTGCATTGATTCAAATCTGTTTCGGATTGTTCTGTGCCAGCCAAGTGCCCGCGACAAGCCAGCGACGCGACGGAATTCAGCCTCTAGGACCCACAAGTTGACTTCGGGATGTTGTAATGTGGGTGGTAAGTACAATGGATTTGGCGCATTTAACGTCTGCTTCAAGTCTGCTTCCATTGCGAGGCCGCCTGACGTCTCATCTGCGGTCATTTGATCTAGCCACGGGATTTATCGCCGCCCGCACTCCACGCGCTGCTCGGCTAAGCGCTTCCTGCGCCCTCGAAGCTTTCTTCCTACTTCCATCTCGCCCGCCCAGCTTCTGGCTCCTCTGTCTGTCCAACCATGCGTCCGGCCAACCTCAAGTTCAACCTCACTGTCGACGACTTTGACTCTCTGGTCACATATCCCGACCAGAGTCAGTGGACGACCCCTGATCCTTCAGCGGCGCGCGACCCGGCGCTGGACATCTGGTTTGACGACACGTACCATCGCACCAATGTCACTGGCGCCTCGTTGTCCTTCGGCTTCAAAGGTATCTGTTTTTGAGTTGGTTAATCCACGACTCAAGCTGACCTAGTTTGGTTCAGGGTCTGAATTCGTCCTCTACGGCGCTGCCGGGCCTGCGTTTGGATCCTACGAGATCGAGATCGACGGGTGTGCTGAACAGCACAGCGCGCATGCCTCGCAGAACTCCTCGGGGCATCTGCTGTTCAGCGCGAAGAACCTCGCATACTCGGACCACACCGTGAAGGTTACGAATCTGGGTTCGCAGCATTATGGCGAGGGAACCGATCTCTTGGTGGATTTCCTGAAAACGACCGTGGACATCGCGCCGGCTGGGTAAATAATTTCAAACTCGACCTAATGAATCTGATTAATGAAGTACAGTGCTACATTGACCAACACCACGCTGGAAGAAACCGACGCCCGTCTGACATATACCGGCGAATGGACAGTACGTCCTAATCTCCATCTATCTTCTTCTCGCTACCAACATCCACACCAGGAAAACGTATTCAACCCACTCTTCTCCGGTGGTTACTCCAGGTATACGAACGGCGACGGCGCATCCGTGTCGCTCTCTTTCAATGGTATGCATACCTTTCTCATCCCTTCCTTCCTATGGAATGCATTGTACAACTGAATTTCCAGCGACCGCAATATTCATCTTCGGCGACAAAACCGACCGGCATGGGCTCTACACCGTCACACTCGACAACCGCGCGCCGGAGACCTTCAACGGCGTCTCCGGCTGCGGCGGGGCCTTCGCGCATGCCTGCGAGAAGGATAATACGCTCGCGTACTTTGCGGCGAACTTGGACGACGGGGAGCATACGGTTACGGTGCAGAATGTTCCGGGCGCGCTTGGGGCGTATTTCGGTGCGTTTTCTTTCATTCTTTCTTGTTTTCTTTCTGCACTTTCTTGCTTTCTTTCTGTCTTCCTTTCTTGCTTCCTTTGTTTCCTTACTTGATTTCTTGCTCTTGGCGTAAATGAAAACTGACGTTACATGCGCAGATCTAGACGCGATTGTGCTCACCACTCCGTCGACGTATCTGCGCGAGTTCGCCGAGGGACGGAACGTAGAGATGGTGCGGAGGACGTCGGGGGCGGGGGCGGAGAGGCTTAGTGTGCCGGGTATGAACCTTTTGCTTGTGTTGTTCTTTGCTGGGTTGTTCCTTGCACGCCCGTTCAGACGGTAGTGACTCGGCGTTGAACTACCTGGGGTCTAAGAAAATTGATGTTGGATCTGTTGCAGACCCTTTCAGAGCCAACGCCGTCTTGTGAAACTCTGTACTATGCGAGAGTAATTGGTGGGGAGATCCTGTTTCAATGAAGCAGTCGGCTTGCTTCAACGGGTTGTATGAACGTGAGAGATTACATGTATCGTTTCAGATTGAAGGTCGGAAATTCGAACAGTGCTGGAACTGTCTGTGGAAGTTTCTCCATAAATATGGCGCGCATATGTAGAACTGCAGGGGATGCAGCTTGCAAGCAAACAACACGCGTTCCGGCCCCCGGGGTTCTACGGCCTTCAGACGAGTCAATTGCATGAGGCTCGGAGGATCTGCAACAGACCACAGTCCTTGTTTGAGCGCAAGTCGCGGTGGGTGGGCAGCTGGACTCGACCAAGAGATTCAACCATCGAGTTTCATGCTCTCAGCCATCAATGATCCAGAGGCTTTGCTTTTCCAACCCAGCTCTGGTAACTTCCTTCGATTGTATTGGAAATAGTTGCAGAGGACACTCGCGCTTATGTCTTAGACTGGGCCTTCGTGCGAATTGCTCATTGGCCCAGCAATTCTCTCAACAAGAGACGATCGCGATCGAAAACGGGTTGTATGGTACATATTTACAACGTCTGTTCGCCTAGAAAGGATGCAACGAAAACCACTTGGTCAAGCACTAGACAATCCCCGACTGCTTTCCTCCGTAACCCCCATTGCACTCGTCCACCCCACTTTTGCTAAATTTTGAGCGGACGGCCGTAGCAGGTGAGCGAGTCACCTCCGCGGGACCATACGCCCACCCGAGCCCCACGCGCACGTATATCAGCATGTTTGCGCTCCCGACGATGGGTGGCGTCACGTCAATTAGGAAGCGGAGATTCGAGCGAACAACGTAGGTCACAACGAAGAAGATGGCCCACGATCTTGCAAGAATGCAGATGAGTTCTTGTGGGGACAATGATGTTAAAAGAAACCTACGCGGATAGGGCAGCACTCTCAACAATAATTGCGATGAGCGACTGAAAGAACATAAGCAACTGGAGCATAAATCGAGCCATAAATGGGAGGACTGACCATGAATGTACGGCCCCCTGCAGGCTTGAGAATGCTTTGGACTCTCCACAGCCGCCAGGCAATGAACACTGACGGAAGAGAAAGATCAGCCACGGAATCAACCCCAATGAGGGGAAGTTGAACCTGTACAGTATATATTGGTACTGGATGGGCTTCATCAGCAACTTCAGCGTGAGGGACACGGATTACTCACAGCACTGTGAATGTACAGTCCGCAACGATCCACCCGTTGGCGAAAACCAGGATATCATCCTCAGTCCCGAAGTGCGAAAATTCATACAATAAACCGATCGCGCTGACTGTGGACAGGTTTTAGTATATATTGCGGCGTTCCTCGCGCGTAATGGGCTTACCGACGAGTCCAGAGAGTGTCAGTGTCGGAAAAATCATGACATATCGGTTGTGCGCCCAGACGGTCCACAGGCGATGAACCTGGCACCAAGTGGTCTAGCTTTCGGAAACAATAAAGAAAAGAGATAAAGACGACGTACGAATAAGGCATCAACTGTGGCCAGCGACGCAAGGAGGAAGCAGCTTTGAATGATCTGTGTCGCCTGAGATAGATCCCCGTAAAATCCCAATGGGTTCGCTCCTTCGCCGACCGCGACGAATGCCAAAAATAATCGATCGATGGTAAGGACCCAGTGCTGGAGAGGTGTAAAATTGTGAACCAGGAGGAGTGTCGGTAACGTACACTTGTCACTGTGATAAATAGGACGGCTCCGCCGCACAAAATGGGCGAATGCCAGATGGAGCGCTCGCGTCGCATCCCCCGCGACTGGACCGTCAAAAGCAGGTAGATCGAGATGGCGAATAGAATGACATAGATCCCATAGAAGAAACTTTCCAACACCACGCATGCGAGTGCGGAGGAGACCCGGGGGACGGTCAACATCCTGGGTGTATGTGGGCGAGAAAGAGGAAAGGACACAGTGCACCGACGGCTTTTATGAACAGCCATGGTGGTGATTGCACGCTGATGATATCCGTCTGTGATCTAAGCTGTTCAAAAGGTCAATAATTGTTCATCCAGAATGAAGCTATGCTACCGCCGAAGAATCCCGACTTGTAATCTCGCAACGCTTTGCGCGCTCAGAGCTACTTACATTTAAGATTGGGCGGAGAAGAGCACAACACCGTCGCGCAACGCAGACGGCTGACAGCGGAGCGGGCCCGTAGCGTCCATACCGAAGCATACCGAGTACACGACGGTTATATCGAAGCGATGATGGCGGCCATATCGAAGCCCGGTGAGCTCACCATTGCTTGCGCATCTTTGGTCGTGATCCCAACAGTGATTCGACATCAGATGTCAGTTTTTTCCTCTTCCTACCTCCATCCTGCCACAGTGCCACCATCTTCCTCGGACAACCGTCACGGAAAACGGCAGGGAAAACAATAACTAGGGACCCAATCCAAGACCCCCACTCGACGGTAACACTATTTAACTGGGTAGCCTCAGGGTAGGCCGCAGGACCGATGATGATATCTTCTCTTGATCTTCCCCCAGTTTTCACTCGCCATGAGCGGCGCAAATGAGGTCAAATACACGGCGGACAGTTATTTGGGGTGCTCAAAGTGCCACATGGATGTCCATGTTGGGCTGGCCGGTCCAAAAAATCTGCCACAACACCAGACATCCAAGGACTGCAAAAGGGTTCAGGCAGAGCTCGCCGCCCCTCTGAAAAACACCACCATCGATTCATACTTCAAGATGGCAACATCTCGAGTGGCGCCAGTCTCGTCGACACCTTTCCCTCTTGTCCACCCGGTACAGCAAATACCAGTGGGTGGGCCTCCGTACTCGTAAGTATCGTCTATTCTTCGAGACCATTTGCGCGCGGCGAGTGCTAACATGCTCAGTGTTTCCTCAGACTCAAGTTTGACCACAGGCTTGAGAACTGCCTCCGATCCCGCCGCGCCCGACATCAGGTGCGTTTTTTGCAGGTAGACGATTACGAGGTTAATTATGGTTGCAGTGATTCGTCTCGAAAGTCTTAAACACTGTCATTTCTGTCTGTCGCAGCCTTCCCATCTATTGTTAAACCAATTGGTGGATTGTGGATGGGCCGTTTCTTGGACGGAAATGGATTTGTCGACACTGATATCGAGATCCAGAGATGGATTGTACCTCGTCGGGCAGACGGGATTCTCATTTGTCTTTGCCAAATGCCTTGATGGATTTTGACAACGTACCGAAACCGTGTTCAGCAATAAATAAGCCTCCGATACCCGCCGGAAATTCCTGCCTGTTGACATTTCGTCGAGTAGACCAGTAAGGAGTCCCAAAGTCGTTCGAGCCCGGCTACCCGTTCCGCAGGAATCTTCAACACTTTCCTGAACCTCGCTGAGTGTCAGGAAGTCATCGAAGATCTATTCGGCGGCGTGGCCGTCTCGCCCATGATCCCTGACAAAAATGAATGTTTCGGGCGAACGGTGGGGCCGGATTGACTTCAGTCTGGAGAACTTTTGCCGGTGACCACGTAGCGAACTGGTAAACATTTTGTCCGTAAGGTTGCCGTAAGGCGCTCGTTTCGTGACGGTAAAGGGACACAAAAATTAGGTTCGCCTTCGTCGGAGTATGCGTGATTCGACTACAAGTAAATGCCACACTATTCTAGCCTATATCATATCTCGACATGCTCGCCAATCAGGCTGGCGGGCAAATATCCGGCAGAAAACCGCCCATGTTACTCGTCGGCCCGTGGGTTATCTATCAGCGGAGTCAGATCGAACTCATGAAGAAAAAACCACTGGGAGTGACATACCACGCCGCAGAATATTGTGTTTCCATTGGCATCCGGTGGCGTGATCACCACGCGGAACGGGAACTTCTTGATAGTTTCTTCGTCGTTTTTGAAAAACGACATGCCCTTGTTCACGGCGTGTTCTACAAAACCTGTCTGGCCAGCGCATTGAGCCGCCAGTCTCACTTCCTAGCATCGGCGTCAGACCGCGTTTACTCGAAAAGATCGGACCATACCTCATCTCCGTCATCATTCCGGTTTCCGAAGAAATGAGGGAAAAGTTTGATTGGCCCACCGTCTGCCGGCTTTGGTTGGGGTTTGTTCGTCTGGGCGAGCGTTATAGCCGTTTCAATATCGAGCAGTGGGATCTTGTTTGGCACACCGTCCCTGTTGATGCATTTGACGGCGGTAGTTGGCTTATTTACGATGTTGCCAACGGGCTGCCGATGCAAAGTGATTTGAGTCAATGTGTTGGGACTTTCAGGGAGATTGACTCACGCGGTCTCCAGCGCCTGCCGGGAGTGGTGCTGGTGCTTGTACTGGTGCTGGTGCTGCTGGCGCTGGCGCTGCTGGTGCCGATCCACAGTCGGGCGCCGCTCCAGGTCTGGGCCGCTGCCGAATATTTAAGGGAGAGCAAAAACCGAGCAGGGACGACTCACATTCCTCAATGCCTTGTGTTGCTGTTTGGAAAGGCGACCGCGTGTGGGGGGAGCGGTAGAGCGTGCCAGAACGAAGAGCTCAAGAAACCGCCGGACAACGGACTTGCGCGGAGGAAGAGGGCATGCAGCAGCCGGTGCACCCTCGTTCGGAGTCACAGTATTGTCGGGGTTTGCGACTGGCTTGGCCACGGGATTTGTGACTGGTTTAACGGCGGGCTTGGCGGCGGGCTTTGCGACTGGGCGTGGAACGGGTTTAGCTATAGGCTTGACCGCGGGCTTGGTGGGGAGCTTTGCAACTGGCCTGGCGATTGGCTTAGCTGCGGGCTTGGTCGTGGTCTTTGCGATTGGCTTGGCGACTGGCTTTGCAATTGGCTTTGCCGCGGCGACCGGCTTAGGCTTAGGTGCGGGCTTGACCGCAGGCTTTGCCACTGGCGCCGGTTTGACTGCCGTTTTGGCAACCGGTTTACGTGCCGGCGCTGCGACTGGTGCCGCAGGCTTTGCGACTGGCTTCTGTGCAACCGCGATCGGCTGAGGCTTAGGTGCGGGCTTGACCGCGGGCTTTGCCACTGACGCCGGTTTGACTGCCGGTTTTCGTGCCGGAGCTGCGACTGGTACCGTAGGCTTTGCGACTGGCTTCTTTGCAACTGGTTGGGGTTTCACCGCCGGCTTCACAACAACGTGAAAAGAGGACCAGAGTCAACAATGAGTGGTGCGCACCTTGGCAACGGGCTTTGGCCTTGCCACTGCTGCCTTTTTTGCCCGGGCATTGAGAATCTGCACGAGTGTGTGTTAACGGGTTCAACTTGACGGCAGGTAAAATCGTACATCTTTTTCAAGATTCACCGGGGCGGCTACGACAGCGAGGGTGACGAACAGGAGGAAGAAGAGGGTGAACAGGTGTCGGTTCATTATCATGGTGTTATGTCGATTATTGAACGAGTGTGAATGGCGATAGCGAAAAAGTGTTTAAAAAGGCCGACCCTGAAATTTGAGAGTCAGAGGGGGGAAATTCGTGTTGAACTGGAACGAACGAGCGGTGATGAAAGGTTGAAAAAAAAAGATGGAGAAAGAAAGGTGGCCCAAGGTCCAAGGCTTGGATGAAGAAATCTTGCCGAGGTGAGTCGCTTTTATATGGTTCATCCCTCCTAGGGCCATACAGATATAGACCATCTGTATACCCCAGATCAGAGTCACCGGCGTAGGCGCTATAGCCTCCAGATGTGGGTCGCCGCTAAGAGGATGTTCAGAGGGCGGGCAATGTGAACTCGAATCGTCGGTATAACCAGATTCAGAATCCCCGGCGTCAGCGCTTGTAAGTAACCCACGGATCTTGGTCGGAAGAGATGGGCTAAAGGCCGTCCAAGCGACCGGATCGGTCCTCAGCCAACAACGATGCAAAGCAGCTAGATTCATTATTCTGGTTTATGGAATGTTTCAGCCTGATTCCCACCTTTACTGAATCCGTACTGGATAAAGGACGGCGAAGTTGTCGCGACTGTGGGCACATGCAACTGAAGAGCTGCAGTCTGTCAGAAGCCGAAAATTGCGAGAGGATATGATCGCCGTTTTGGCACACGAGCAGCCATACAACACCCGACATCCGCCAACGGCCGACTTGAACCACCAACTTGAAGCGTATAAATCACCAAGTCCGTCTGATCGGGTTGTGAGGTCAGAAATGGCGATTAGCGCGGCCCCGCTGCGCGGGAAACGGCTGTACACGTTGCTTCTGAGTCACCGCAACTCTTACCGAGTGTTCATGTCTGGTCTCGACCCTGACTTACCACCCCAACTTCAAGATGGACCCACATCATGGAAGTCGACACTCGCAGCCTTTGTAAACGACCTGTTCGTCCATGAGCTCCCGCACGGACGGACCGCCCACCAGCTATTGGCGCTCTTCGATACGCCGGAAAACCTCCGAGTGGATAGTCCAGAGTTTTTTTACTACTACGCTTGCGATAACCTCCTGTGCGCTACGCGGAGGCATAGGGAGGCGGGGGGACATATCGCACTCATTGCCGAACTATTTGGGCTGCTACGAGCAGAGGGGTTCAAGCGGGATCCGGACCAGGATGATAGCGACGCCGTATTTACGATGATGACCATCATCATTGGCCCGACGTTGCGGGAATTCGGGCAGTGAGTTTTGGTTGATTACTTTTCTGTTTCACACTGAGACGCACCTGTTAGCGACAAGCCCGTGGCCCCAGGTTACAGATACAACGACCTCTTTGCACTGGAGCGGGATCCTGAATACGTCCCAGGCGTTTCTTTCCAAGCGGATCTCGCGGAATACGCACGGAAGTATGAAGGGCAGATACGCTTCTGGTCGCTTGTCGGACGTCTGGAGGCTGATGGGCTCTTCGGCACGGACTTGCGAGGTGTTGGGACATGGCCGCTTCTCTGCCACCAGAAACTGAGCCTGCTGGCCGCGCTGGAGGATCCAATGAAACGTGGTACCTGGGAAACACTGTGGGCGGCGGTGTTACAATGCGATGAAGAAATGGCATACGGGGACTGGGGTAACAGTGAATACTATGTGGAGCGGCTCGCCGGGTTCAAGGATGCAGCGCGGAAAATTGCCGGGGATGACAGGGCGCCCTTGTTGTGGCGTGCGCGCTTTGCAGTGAGTACTTTGCTATTGAACGTCCCACCTCTACTGACAAGCCGCACAGCTGATGTTGGAGGGACTCGAGGGAGAATAGCAATATGTTGATGATTCTTGTCGTTGACGTAGCAATCAAACCTCTAGATCTCCCATACGGCATGAGATTTCGAGGCCACATCGCTACTGGTCACGAATCTGGGAAGGCAAGCGGGTTCGTTACTTCTGCAGCCAAATATCACTTGATGGTAGTAGATTTCCTGGCCGCGTTCCTGACAGTGGATAGGGCTTTTACGGGAGTCTGCCTCGATCTTGATTCTGTGGAGTTTTTCTCGGGTCTGTCGCCGTTTGTTGGCCAATCCAGGTTGCCAAATCCAGCTTGGACACAATCTGCCGGGAGTGTCCAGCTCAAACCGCGCGGAATCCTTGTTGTGCGATGGATTGGCAGTTCCGGTGGAGTGCCGTGCTGGTGCACTGTGCTGGCAGAACCAAGGCAGAATGAGGTAGAACGCGACCATGATTCATCATTGATTGACGGTCAAAGAGGCTGTGCCGGCGCTTTCTCGGGCTTGGTGCAGGCGCTTAAATAATTGAATTCCCGCTACCGTAAGGTACGGGTTTCTATAGGGCGCATGATTTTTGGATTTTGGCCGTGCATCACATTTTCGTCAGCAGATTTTGCGTAAACCATTTTTCTCCCCGCCAAAAAGTCTCGGCTTGAACTGCGGGCCGAACGTTGCCGGATTGACCTCGTAATTGTGCTTACCCCGACTTGTGGCACATCTAAAGCGTTCCTCTGCCCCGTTCCTCCACTAACTACTTACTCAAACCTCTTGGCTCTCTCCAATGCAGTTTTCGGTTTTCAACGATTCGGTGCCTCCTTGGTCTCAATTTGCCGGAGTCCGGACTGACATATTTTCTGGAAGGACTAGTACTAATGCGTACTTCCGGTGTCGTCCCTGATGTACTCACGGTCGAGTCTCTCTAGCAACGTGTCCCTTTTCATTCCTCAGCCATTTGTCCGGGCCAGTGGCTATTCGTGTCTCCCGCCTGAAATCTTAGCTGATGTTGCCCTTCAGATCTCGTTTGAATGATATCTGGTGGTACGCATGCGTCGGTTCATTACATGACCCATTGCGGTTGAGGTTGGATCGCATAAAGGCTTCAGAGTCAGGTAAGCACCTCCTGCGGGAGTGGTAGGGCTCGCGGTGGGGGCTCAAGATCAACAGCTCTGTCTCGTGAGTACACCCAATAATCACTTTGAAAGCGTACAGGCACTAACTTTGATTCTTAGTCAAGACCTTGCACACGTTCGCATTCGAGGAACTCGGGGTTGGCAATGTTGGACTCAATTTAGTTCCATCGCTGTAAGCCCTGGATTTATGCTTTACTACCATACTGACCTGTTGATTCAGGTCCAGATTACATGTCTCCGGTGATTCGAATCGGAATTAGACCCATTCAAATGATGTACCACCTACAATACACTGGGACGCTGCGAGGTCATTGAGTAGCTTAGTTCCTTCCTTCTCTTCTAAGCACCCTGACTGAAGCTTGTTTGGAATTCTCTCGTTTGTCTATTTTTCTGGCTTTAGGCCGGACTGTGGCTCGTCGGATCGCATCTGATTCGATTCCATTCAATACCCGGTCCAAATGCAAGTCGACTCCAAGGCAATTCCAAGGCCTTCGTCTTACGATAAGTGTGCTTAAACAACATCCCTTCTAACCTTTGCCACTAGCTGCATGGTGTGTTATTCTCATCAAATTACTCGCCCACTTTCCCAGGATGCCCACTACGGAAATGTACCCACGTCTCCGGCGTATGCGAAAGCAATTGAAGCCCGTAACGTGAGTGTCTAGTATCCACCGCTTTCTAACCGGTCTTGCTGTTGAATCGACTCATGGTCAGAGATGTTGCAATTTTAGCTGAGCCTAGCAGTGGCCCGCCACCCATCGTTCTCATCTGTCTGTATAAACTTGTGGCTAATGTTCAAACCCTCTCGCCCTCAATTATAAAACCTCTTAACTTGGAGTCTAGGGTTAGCACAAAAATTGGACACCAGGAGACTACTTAGAGTTGACTGTGCAGCGTAAAGATAATCGAACATGAAATTTGAACGCATGGAACAAGGCGTAGGATATTGACGGGGAAACAAATTAGAAACCAATCCCGAATCTTACTGAGGTAGCGGGCCGTGCCGCTTGTCGGCCGTACAGCTTTATTAACACAAGATGTCGGCTCTCACTATGTGCCGACATTGATCAACGCGCGATTCCGTCGGACGATATATCTGAGACGTGAACGGTTACGGTTGAACCTTGCTTGAACAACTTGAACATAAGTTGGAATTTTGTAGAGTAAATCAGGCACACACAGCTCGAAGTTCAAACCTAGCGTTCAGTCAGTCCTAAACATCGCCGAAGTCTCCCTGAAACCCGACCCTGGGGTATCGGAGTGATTGCAAGCCCACACGAGATGCTTCTCCATCTCAACAGTGCTGATCGGCGAAGAGCTGTCAACGGCGAAATGAGGGTGCACATGGTGCATCGGGTCACTTTGAGGCCGTTGTTATCCCTTCCAATGATAACTATAGCTACAAGGGCCGCCATTAGTCGGCAACTTGAACCACAAATTTGAAACGCACAAAATTGATCTTGATTGAATTCTGCATGCTGAACTTGCGGTTTGTGCGGAAGGCGGCTATGCACAGCTACAGCTTCTGAGTCGCCGTGTCCCCACGATCTTCTTTCCCGACTTTCATGGTTGCCCCCGACCTTCCTGTCCCAGAGCCTCAAGGCGAACAACAACCATGGGAAGCCGCACTCACCACCTTTGTAGAAAATCTCTTCATGTATCAGCTCCCGCAATCGCCGACGGCCCAGCGCTTGTTCGAGAGCTTTGGCACACCAGAAGACCTCGGTGCGGACAATGCAGCTAGTTTCTACTACCGTGCTTGCGCGGAACTCCTGGACGATACACGGGAGTATATGGAAGCTGGCGGGCAAATTAGAGTCATTGCCGAGCTTTTTGAGCTCTTGCGGGCGGAGGGACTGAAGCGCGACCCGGAGGGCGGCGAGTCGACCTTCATCACTGACTTCGTCGGACCGAAGTTGCGGGCACTTGCGCAGTGAGCTTTTCGTTAATTCTGTTCCCTTTTGAACTGAAACGCACCTGGTACAGCGATATCCCCGTGCCACCGGGCTACAAGCATAATGAGCTTGCATTCACGCTGGAGCCGGATCTGGAATACATCAAAGGCGATTCGTTCCAGACTGAGCTGTGGCAATATGGGCGAAAGTATCAAGGACAGTTGCGCTTCTGGTGGCTCGTTGGGCGCCTGGACGCGAATGGGTTCCTCGGCGCGGGTGCGCCTGGTGATGCGCGATGGGCGCTTGAATTCCACCAGGGGCCACGGTTGCTTGATGCGCTGGAACATCCGGTGAATCGCGGGGTGTGGGAGACACTGTGGGCGGCGGTACTGCGCTGTGGCGAGGGAATGGTTGCTTGGGGGAGTGATAACGAGAATGTGCAGCGGCTGGCGGAGTTCAAGGAGGCAGCGAGGAGGATTGCGGAGGATGACAGGGTGGAATTATTATGGCGTGGGCGCTTTGCGGTGAGTGTTTTTCTGCTCAACGCGGCTCCACTGAGAAGCTGCACAGATGATGTTGGAGGAGCTCGAGGGTGAATGATAATATCCTGCTTGTTGAATTAAGTTCACTGTCGAGCCAGGAGTCGAACATATCAATTCCATTTTAGTGCAAGGCTAAAGCGAGAGTAACATACAGCGAGATGAATCGTCAGGATCGTGGCAAGACAGCACAGGTGACAGACCTCCGAACATGGGGCGAGAATAAGCACTCTCCACGCAAGTGTTAAACAGCGGCTCGCTGACGAATTTGAGTAGTCAATCGAAGCAAGCATACACACGCTCTCACCTGCTAGATTGAGGAGCCCGAGTAAGATAATTGGCTTTCAGATTAGAGTGAAGGATCCGGAGCAACATGCTGCGTCGGCCGTTCCACTCATCCCCACCGTCGAAACCAAGCTGCTAAATCGTGCCGTGAAGCCAACTTTGAGCGACAACAGCGCTGCGCACTCAATGGACGCCGACTACAGTTGAAGTTAGCATTCCTCCTTAACATTCACCGACTGTGGACAACTGAACAGTCGTCCGTCGTCTTGTTCTTGAGAAAACTTGGACTTGTTCAGATGTCTGTCCAAAACCCGTGAGGGATATGGGGAAATTTGAAGAAGGCGTCCATTGCGTGCGTAGCCAGTGCCAGTGTAGTAGAGTTCCGGCTCGGAGGAGAAGAGAACAAAAGGTCGGAAATTTGGAGGTCGCAGACAAACAAGGGCAGGTCATAGCCAAACATCACTATAATGGTGCGACCAACAAGAAAAATACAGTCGACGCGTCTCCAGAGCGGCTACACGCCAAAACGTGGAGGACGCCTGCCACAGCGCGGTCAGCGGCTGCGACAGTCAGACCGCGTGAGTCGACACACGGCTTGCTTGTATCTGGCTTGTATCTGCCCAGCGATCCCAGCATTCCGACCAGCATGAGCAACGGCCCCGTTACCTCCCGGAGGAGACAAAGGTTAGGGCTTCATCTCCACCGCCGCCCGCGTCAAAAGCTGATGCAAGGATAGCGATTTCTGAGCGAGCAGCGGCGCGTCGATAGGCAACTTTGAATTCGACCAGCTCGGGAGTCCGTAAGTCGAGTATGGACCAAACCCCGGACCGATGGCTTGAGCGATCCGCCGCAGGGCGGGCAGGCATCCTACCCCGCAACGCGCATCCGAATCCGAGTCCCATCACGCACAGCAGATTCGCGCTACCCCTTCCCTCCTCTCCCCCAAGAGTGATTCGCAAACAGAGACCGAGAGGAGGAGACAAGGGGCAGACGTCGGCGAAAGCGTCAGCGGGGACGAACAAGCAGCGAGATGGGCACGAATAGTTCCTGCGTTCTCGAAGGCGAGGACGATTTTCACCCAAGCAGCTTCGCCCTCGGCCTCCCACTCCCACGTCACCGCGCCCTGAATCTGGGTCTCCCTATTTGCGTCAATGATGCGACGATGGCGCAGTCGTTTCGCCTCCGCGCCTCGCGCGGCGGGTTTGCTACCCTGGGGATCCACAGCCTATTGACGCTCGTGCCGGTGCAGCCCCGCGCGCATCGTCCCCGCGTCCCGCGCGACCGACCACCACGAGCACTCCACCCACCGCCGCTGCGCCGCCACACGCCCCACGCTCGCAATCGCCGATACATGGGCGATGACATCCTTCGTCCGGAGCTGAAAGCACACTGGCTCCCCCGGGGCCTCGTCCCCGCTTTGGCTGCGCACCCGCTCCACATCGCCGCAATCCCCGCGCTCCGTCCGACTGCGCCCCATCCCGCGGGCTGCGTGCGAGCGATGCATGTATCGCACCCACGCAGAATCGACGCTGCGAGCGCACGATCCGCCGGAGCCCGCCACGCACTCCAGCTTTACCGCCTCATCGGCGTCTCGAGGCTCGTCCACTGTCTTTCCTCCGCCCGCTCGCGCTGGCGCCCCTGACACACCTCCCTGTGGTCTGCTCCAGCCGATGGGCGGATACTGGTATTATTCATCGCATCCATCGCACCCGCGCGCCGTATCGACGCCCCGCCTGCGCTGGCCGCTCGCGCGTATTCAGCTCGCCTTGAGCACCTCCGCGCGTTCTCCGCCCGCGCGCGCGACCACCCATTGTCTGCATTCCATGCCGCGGGCGGTGCGTGGGTGATGCATAATCCCCTCCCCGAGACGCCCTTCTCCTGTCTCAGCTACTCGCCTCCCCCGTGCGCATGTCCTCCTCCCTGCGTACACTCGCCTCCCCACCTCCTCACCCGCCAGCGTTCGCGCTTGCCGCCCGAACGCATCCAGGCCTCGCAGGCAGTGAGTGCTCCGAGGCGCCCTCCTCCCATCTCAGCAACTTCCCCCTCCACACGGCCGCACGTCCGTCGCAGAGTAGCTCCCCGCAGCACTCGAATCTGCAGCAGCACTTCCCACCCGCCTCCGATTCGAGACGTCCCGCACATCATCCACACCGCAGCGCACCAGTACTCTCGCACCGTAGAGGGAAAGGGGAGATATAAAGAGATAAGGGGGAAGAGCGCACCTCGGAACGCGGTAGCGCGGGAAACAGGGCGGGACTTGAATGTCTTGAGGGTGGGCTTGAGGGGCTTTCGTGTATAGTCCTGTGGGACGGGGGGAGGTATGAGTTTCGGAGCGATCGAGAAGGAAGGAAGGATGCTGTACCTTCCTCTGGACGCCACGACGCGGGACACGGTGCTGGCTTGAATGGCCTGAGGTAGGGGTTTCGGGGGTGGGACTGCAGGGAGCGGGAGGGGTTAGTTTAGAAGTGAAGAAAGGCGGGAAGAGCGCACCTCGGACATGTGGGGCTTGACGAGAAGCCTTTCGAGGGAGCATGGAGCGGGGAAGATTAGACAGTGAAGGAAAAAGGCAGGGAGAGCAGGAGAAGCGCACCTCGGGCTCAACAGCGACGGGACGCCTGGGCTTTCAATTGGTATGGGTTTCGAGCATAGTACTGTGGGGCGATATCAGCATTGGAAGAATTCAAAGACAGGGCGATAAACAGCAATGAGCAATGAGACACCCAAATACACGCGCAAGGAGGACCGCAATATCCGCCACGCAGGCTCCGCGCCTTAGTAGCAAATGCACGGTGGACATCATGGCGCGCGAAAGAATGAAATATTCAGGAGAGAGAACGGGGGAAAGACAACGGGGAGAAAGAAGGAACGCACCTCGTCCTGTGCTTCCTTCAAGCGGAGAAACTTCTTGCTTGCTTGCGTCCCTTCGTAATGTCGTATTCGCGTAGTGGTACCGCGTGCGCGTCATTCGGATTCAGCGTATCGTAGCAGTCCGCAGCCGCTACTGGAATGAGGATTAGAAAGGAGCGAAAGCTGTACAAGCAGGGTAGAAGAACGCACGTAGCGGATACGACACGACATGCATGCTGGCTATATACGTTATCCGGTTTTGAGGGTACGGAACGAGCTGTCGCAGCTGGGGATAGGTGGGCACACAGAGCGTATACGTCGACGTGACTTCCTCGTCCTTCGACATCCTCGTCGCGGCTCGATGGATGAGAGCTATCAGATAAGAATCCTTGGGCGGGAGTACGCGGGAGTCCCAGAAAGACGTACGCGGGAGAGAAAAAGAGCACTCGATGGACGCCTCATCTCCATCCCAAGCCATCCCGCCGCGCCCGTCATTCCATCCACTATGCCCAGTCGATCCTCACGCCGATCGCACGATACGAAACGCGGCTCCGCGAGGCGGGCTGGTGGTGGTACACGGGCTGTGGCGCGCCGATGTGCTGGCGCTCGGCGCACCGAACGCGAGGTGACCCTGATGCCGGTGCTTATACAATGGCATGCGGTTAGGGTAGGGCATGGGCGGAATCGGGTAGAATGGCGCGGTCGGGCGGGAGCTGGCTCTTGTCGTTGAGGATGATGTGACTGGTGAGGGTGGCTTCCCTCGAGTGCAAACGGGCATGGATGTCCGGTAGTCGCCAGGCAGATGCCATCCGTGCCAGTCTTGACCAACTCCGTGCATCCATACCCTCATGCTCGCCCCTCCAACGCTCCTCCTGGCTCCGACGCGCAAAATCCACCACGCTGGAGTGCAATCGGTGAAGGAAAACCTGACAGTGAAAGGGTCAGATGCCGTGATGAGTAATCAGTATGACGGACTTTGTTCCCATCTCCCATAGGCTGAGGCTCGTGTCCAGCCGTTCTATGGTGCGGTTCGCTTAGTCACCACCAAAACGTGACTAGTCCCAAATCGGCCGAAGGCCGAATTTTTTTTTTGTGTGTACCTCTGCGGCCACTTCGTGGCATAGATTTTCCACTACTTTATCTACACTCTACTGCTATAATCTCGATCCTCTTGAGTCTCGAATACACCTGCAAATGCCTCCGGCACAAATGTGATGCCACGGAAACCGAAGCACTTATTAGCTGCGGCGAAGAGGGCGCGCGCTGCTCGGCACCCTCGGCGTTCACAGAATTCGTCAGACGAGGAAGACACGCTACCGGATGTGCCAGACGACCTGCGCGATGATATCCCCGACGCCGGTGGTCCACTAGCACCAGATTTGCGAGACGACCTTCCAATGGAAGATTTGCGAGGTGACGACTTCTCAATGGAAGCTATCGACGACTGGGACTGTGAATGGGATTCCGGAGGCTCGGACTGTGATTATGACGGCGGAATCCATGACTGCCTGCCATCCGAGAGCGACGAGTATCCTTGGACGGACACTGATGTCAGTGGCAGCGAGGACGAGTTGTCAGATTTTGACGAGGAAACAATGGAGGAGCTGAAGGCCGAGCTCGCATCACTTGCCAAGCCAACGCCATACAGCGCGGTCATAGCACCAAAAGGAACGAAGGAATGGACCCAGATCGAAAAGAACCGGAGCCTTGGATATAACGGACAGGGACGGTCAACGAAATTTCGCAAAGAGAAAGACGCTCGTGATCGGGCTGAGCGCCGCGAGAAAGCAAAGACATCGTGAGTGCCTCTTGATGTTTTTTTTTTTGAATAAGTACTGATACAGGTGCTTGCGAAGGACGGACCCACAGATAATGCTCATGCGAAATATGTTTGGGAAATCCCAAGCTGCTCCCGCGACAGTCTCCCAAGCTGCCTCCGACGTTTCGAGTGTGGAGTTACCGATGACCTTTGCCGAACTTGTTGCATTTGACTCTGACGATTCGGACGAAGAATCGAGTGGCAGTGAAGCAGACGACGAGCTCGAGAAGGCACCGGAGGCTTCCACGTCTTCGCATCGATTGCCAGCTGTGCCCCCTCGGAAACGGCGAAAGCTCGATATTCCTGTTCGGGAGTCGCGAAAGATTGCCAGGGAAGAAAAATCCAAACAGCTGCAGAAGGCCCTCGACGATATCCAGAAGCTTATCCGGTCCAATAAAACTGTGTTTGTGGCGGGCAGAAACGGCCTTCAGGCGTATCGAGCACGCACAATACAGAGCTATCTTCTGATGGTCGTGAAGAACGGCCGTTTGGGGGTAGAGGCATCCGAGAAAGCCGCAGAAAGTCAAGGGTTTGCCGCCAAGTGGGGGGGCAGGAATGTGCGGAGCTGGACTCGTCGATGGATCCGTGAACGCGAGCTCCCAGTCTCGAGGAAGGGTTCTCATGGGAAAGTATTCACGTTGCTCGACGACCCAGCGATCAAAGCGGAGCTACATATGTACGGTCGAACAAATGGGCCATGGACCCCAAGAAGCTGGCGGACTTTTCATCCGGAAAGCTGATACCCGAGGTTGCCAAGAAATATGCGGAAGGCGTCATGCGGGATGAGATGCCGCGAGGACTCAAAAAAATATCTCGAAGCAGACCTGCTCCCTCGCCTTCAGCTCAAAGTTCGCAAGGGGATCTCGCTCAGTACCGCTCGGCGATGGCTGCATAGCGAGGGGTTCCAGTTCATCGGTCACAAGAAAGATGTCTATTTTGACGGCCATGATCGACCCGATGTTGTCGCCTATCGGCAAAACGAATTCCTTCCGCAGATGGCCATCCATGCCCGCAGACTTGTGCAGTACGTGGTGGGGGATGTCGGGAAGGAGTTGGAGAAGGTTCCCGACAATTATGTCGAGCGGCGCCTGGTACTTTGTTCTCAGGATGAAATGACCGTGCAGGCCAACGATACAACCGCAAAAAGCTGGGTTCTCGAGAACCAGCACAAGCTCAGGAAGAAGGGGGTCGGACGTGGGCTTCATCGCAGCGACATAATATGCTCCACATTCGGTCATGTCGTGGAAGGTGGTGAGACTCTCGAGTATGGCAAGAATTATGATGGTTACTGGGATGGCGAGAAATTTGTGAACCAGGTATGACGGCAAGATATTTGCTTCTCGTGCACCACTGACAATGTTGATGTTCTCTATCCAGTTGAGAACCAAGCTTATTCCTGCATTTGAACGACTGCACGGACCCGGCTATCAAGCGTTGTTTATGGTCGACCATTCCCAGGGACACGCCGCATGTGCCCCCGATGCGCTGTTAGTCAGTCGGATGAACACCAAACCCGGCGGAAAACAAGCCATAATGCGCGACGGATGGTATTTTGACAGGAACGGTCGGAAGATTATCCAGCCAATGGTCTTTCCCCGGAACCATCGTGAATTTCCCAACCAGCCGAAAGGGATCAAGATTGTTCTGTTGGAGCGCGGCTTCGAAGTCCGTAAGCTTCGTGGGAAGTGCAAGGGAAGCTGCAAGGATCCAGACGCCGTTGCATGCTGCTGCAAACGGCTTTTGGAATCACAGCCTGATTTCAAAGCACAGAAATCACTTGTCCAAGAAGTCATCGAAGCAGCCGGCCATCTCTGCATATTTCTTCCCAAATTCCACTGTGAGCTCAATTTTATTGAGTTCTTTTGGGGCACGGTGAAGCGGTATCTTCGGGAGCACTCTGATTACACCTTCGACACCCTCAAAGCCAATTTGCCAAAGGCACTCGCATCTGTTCCACTCACGACAATCCGGCGATGGGAGCATCGGATGTATCGATGGATGGACGCTTACCGGGAGGGCATGGGCACTCAAGATGCACAGCTGCATGTCCGCAAATTCGGTTCAAGGCAGTATACGTCTCACAGACGTATCCCAGATCGTGTCGCGGCGGCGTTCGACCAATAGGGGGCTGTTTTGATGGGCAGTCCCAATCTGAGCGGACCAAAAAATTATAACTCCCTCATTTTTGACGCTAATAAAAATCTGTCTTGGCAAAAAATTCTTCTCATTAAACTGAGTCGTTTGGCAAGAGGAATAAAAAATAGCTTTTTTTCTGACGGACTAGTAACGGTTGTCACAAAGTAGCGGTGACTAAGTGAACCGCACCATAGGTCGAACAATGACGAGCAAGCAGAGTATTGTTGACTAGTGATGACGAGCTAGGCTAGAGAGAGGATGCGGACGGGCGTATCGAGCGGAGACGGTGACGGTCGAGGAAGAAAAAAGAATGATTGATGATTGATGCTCGCGTGCATTCCCCCATGGGTAACCCATACCAAGAACGGCTGGAAGGCTGTGCCGCAGACACCAAGCTTGACGTTGAGCTTGCCGAGACGGGTTCCATGTGTGCGGCCGCAGACTTCGTGTGCCATGCGTAACAACGGCGCGAGTGGGAATTACATTGCCTGCATGCAATCTGGGATTGTCCAGCGTGTCGTTCGCTCCGTCCATGTCGTCGATGAGTTTCGTGGCATGGCGAGTCGGAGAGGAACTGGCAGCCCTATCTGTGGTTTTGATACATCGCGGCGTTCTGATGAGAGGAGAAATGCGATGTATCACGGATTCTGTTTAGAGTGTCGTAATGGATTCGCTTAGAGTACGCACCCCATTTAGATGTATCTCCTGCGTGCGCTTGTCATCAATGCGGCGCCGTTGGGCCGCCATTTTGCTGGCGGGGCGCGCAATGTGATGGTCCGTGCGCAGGCGCACCCAAATTAGGCAATTTGTTTACAATTGTTGATTTGCCATCACTTCTCTTCCTCTTCCTCCCCCCTCGCTGCCCGCCGCTCCCGGGACGCTACTGGGCCTAGCGCTTGCGCGGGCGCACCCTTTCGCATCCATGGACTATATTCCCCTCCTCTTCTTTGCTTGATTTGGCTTCAATCCCCCGCCGTGGCCCCTGCAAATGGGCACCCTTTTTCCGGCGCGCCCTTTGTAAAATCGCCCTCGTTCGACCTGGTCGCCTGAAATTCTGGGGAGCCCTCCTCCTATCCCACATATCCTCGCTCCCCGCTCTCTGGCCCTGCAGCGCCCGCTCTGCGCTCGCTATCGCTGCCGCGATTCCCCGGCACGGCAGACGCTCGGGTGGCGGCTGCTGGGCTTCTTTTGGCCCAGAACTTGGCCACAGTGCGCTCCTGGGGATCTGACATCGTGCGCGCTGCTGTTTGTTGTTGCCCGATTCAAATTGGCGCCGATTTGCGACATCGGCCCCCCAGCATTGCCGCCGCGCGCTAGGCTGAAAATCGGGGCTAGCCCCTGCGGCCGGTATGCCCAATCAAGGTAAGATATCCTCGTATTGGTTGCGCTTAGACCGCGCTCCATCGGCTGCGTTGCTTGCGCTGCATCGACCCGTTCGCGTTGGGCTCGGCATGCGGCTGATGCTATTCCAGCTTCGTCTTGTGCCTCCAGGGTGTGTCTTTATTACTCCCTTCATACCTTATACTCACGCCCTGGCCCCTCTTCTCCGTTTCATGCTTCCACGGGCGGCCGACACTGCCGCTGCCCGATCTCCCCGGCTGCAGTATCCCGACGCCTGCTCGCTGCAGCATGGTGGTGCAGGCCTGCTACGTGTGTGGCTTCCCCATGCGATATGCGGCATCCTCCACGTCCGTCCGCCTCTGCACAGAAATGCCGGTATCGGTAATCGGGCGCTCCGGCCACATCTGTCCCTCGGCGTCGGGCATCGTATCAATCGACCTTTTCTGTATTTATTCAGACTATGTTGATGATAGTAGTACATGAATCAACCCTCTTTGGCTCTATTGGAATGTCCAGACTCGCGGAAATGCTCTACTGTTCAAAAACACCGTCACCGATTAAAACCTTCCCCTCGGCTTCAACCGTCTCTTAAATGATCTTTTCTCCCGTTTTCGAGTAGAATCGATGTAACGGAGCATGTTCCGATGTTTTACATTGGCCCCACGGCTATACCATCCTCAGAAAAGTGGCCTCACCCCTGAGATCAATATTCGATGGCGGTGGAAAACTTCGTTTCTCGGGTCGTTGAAACGCTATGTTACTTTAGGAGGGCCGCAAAGAGCCAAAGTAAGCAAGGAAAACGAACTTGTTCGTTTGCTGATCCCCAAACTGGATAGTTGACAAAAAAGTGAGATGAACATTACTTGGCTCCAAACCCAGGGTAATGTTACGGTGAGTTGACACTTGTTAAATCGCAAATTCTGCGCACCTTTGCGACCACAAACCTCCAGCTCTTGAAATTTGACATTTTCATAAATATATGGACTCCTTGAGCTTGGTTAGGCAGATAGAACCTAATTTCCGCACCGTTATTGGCTTGATCGAGGCGATTTGTTCTGTCGCTGAGATTTTACTACCCCTGTTTTCCAAATATTTTGACGCAATACCCTTCATTTCACCAACAGAATTCGACCTACTGTGTCGAATTTGTTCTAGAGTCGGTGAATCTGCTAAACGAACGTGAACTTCGTCCGCCCAGAATGGAAGGTCACCGAGTCACGGGTGTGACTCTCGTCTTTCTCTTCTTCCCACCACACGACTCGTCCCGCCGTCTAGCTACCATCCTTTCTATCCGCTCTTTTTGAGCTGTGCTCAATCTCCTGGTGCTATGGCATGTGTCAGCTCCCAGAATGACCCATCTAGGTGTCCTCAACGTCGGTATCTTGCGGATACACCACTTCTTCACTGCGCCGAAGCTAGAAAGCCGCAATCTTTGTAATTCGCCCTCCTCCGTTGTTCTCCCACCATATTTTCTCATCACCGTTACTTTCTCTTCTTCAAGAACATCCGAATTTCGCTACTGCAAGGCAATAACGTGACTGCGGGTGGATAGGAGGAAATCTCGCAATTGGTGCGTGATACACGCTCCCCGCGCACGCTTTAAATCTACCCTTCATTCGACGCAGGCACGTCTATTCTCCTTTCCGCGTGCGAATGTACTGCGAACTGGAAATCTTCACTTTACATAGGCATTTCTCGCGCCGTTCCCCGACCAAATGAAGTGCGTGATACTTTCCTTCCTCAGTGTATATTTACTGGTCTTGTTCTGCGCCAGCGCACGCGCTCCTGGTTGTGGTGCGTCTCGGGCCATGGGCGCTGGCTACAACGTCGCCCACACGCAGCCCACCCGACCCGCCGGAGCCGTTTGGTCACCCGCGCCGCGCAGCTCGCCTTCGTCACAGCGCGAGGAGCGGCATCAGTAGAACGTCGCCAGCGTCAGGTTAGGCGCCCGAGCGCGGCGCGTGCGAGCGGCGGCGAGAGGAGCGTGCAAAATCCCGCGCGTGAATAAATGGCGCATTGGGGGTGCGAACGGGGGCAGGCACGCCGCGGGGGATGCAGGAGCTCCCCCCGCAAACCCTCGTTGCCACTGTCAGGCTCTGCCGGCCGAGTGCGGCGTGCCCGAGCGGTGGGGCGTGCGCAAAATGTCCCGCGTGAATGACGGCGCATGGGGGGTGGCTCTGCAGCGCGCGCGCGGGAGACGCTGTGGGAGCTCCCCCCGAAAACTCTCGTACGTCGCCACCGTCAGGTTCGCCGGCCGAGTGCGGCGCGCGTGAGCGCCGGGGGCGCGAAATCGCCCACCTGAATAAGGGGGCCGCTCTGCAGCGCGAGAGGGGCAGGCCCGCAGCGGGGGACGCTGTCGGCCCTCGCGAGGGAGGCGCTGACACAGACGCTGGGGCGAGCGCCGAATTTCCGTCGGCATGCTACGCTCATTGCCGCCCGTACCCAGCGCACCCCGCGCATTCAGCACATCCGGACCGGCCACTCCACGGGCAAACACGTGACGTCCGGCTGCTTTACGCACCTGCGGGTACGACGCCCCCGACGCTCAAATACCCGCATTCGCCGAAGCTCCACCAAAATGTAATTTACGCCCTTCGAGCACACCGGAATGAGCAGCTACTTTGACCTATGTATCGTAGTCTATAACCCTACAATATATATTATTTTCAGCCTTTTTGAGGAACATTTTCTGCTCGCTGTCGGCGACGACGCCGAGAGCATTTGATGGTCGTGTCCCAAATGCGGATATTGCAATCACGACGCCAACGACCGGGAGCTCGTCGTGTGGAATAGCCTGCACGCCGTGGGGACTAGAAAAGGTATGCATTCTAATCTGATACATCGAGGGTATTCTAGGGAGAATCCGTGATACATCGCATTTTTCCTCTGATGAGAGGGTGCGATGTATCAATCCCCCAGCATCTGGTGGAACTGGGTTCGCGACATGCGCAGTGGTGATCAACGGATGAAAAAAAAGCAAGAGGCGAAGGCTTGGTATTCGCACCTGGCAACGCACCACGCCTCTGCGCCCACACGACTCGCGGGGTGTGCTTGCTGTCACAGTCAGGGCGTAATACACGAGACAGCGCGTGGGCCCAAGCATGCCACTGACGTTGGTCATGCCATGCTGACGCAGGCGGCTCTGCCGTGCCGCAAGGGGCAGCACGTCGGTCGCGGGCACATCAACACCCAGCGGGCCAAAACTGCTACAATTTTAGTACAATGAATGTTAGCGGGAAAGGAGAGGAGAGCGCTGCGTACGGTTTCAGCGCAACCTGTAAGTACCTCATCTGCATCATTTGGTGCCGCGTCGCGGTTAGCGGCGAGTCAATCGCACGCCACGGTGTGTCGGTGCCGGTTCTTTGCTGGGTGCGAGTTACGCACATCGTAAATTTAAAGAGCTGGGCGTTGTGTGGCTGCAGAGGCCTAGAGGCGCGAGGAACGAAAGCCAGTGGCAGTGAGTCTTTAAGCCACACTTGCTGCTGGAGTAGTGGTGGCAAGGTCCGGTTCAGAAATCGGTTCGAACCTGAACCGAACCGAACTGAACGCGAGGTTCAGGTTCAAGGTTCGTGGTAGCGTCGAACCGAACGCGGGCTGGAGACGTCGTTGGTGGCATCTTGCAGGAGAGCATCCTGCGATTCGCAGGCCTACCGCGAATGGAGTAGTCGTTACATTGGAGTTTTTGTCGCGAAATGGAGGAGGAAACTCCAAACAAACGTGTGCGCATTTGATCCGGGTCATGCAAAGAAGGGCAAACAACGCGTCGTCAAGACTTGGCATCCGCCCTAGAGCTGCAATTGAGACAAATAAAATACTGTGGCTGAACCAGGGCTTTCTTTGGGCCATTATCGTATGCCACAGCGACAATCAGGGAAAATCGGAGAAAATTGAAGGGAAGGACAGCAGATTCGGTTGTTTCCCCCGCAATAAGTGGCATAAGCGCTAATAAGCACTTATTGCGCATCAATTTACGGTAAATTGATCTCGATTTACAGGATTTACAGACCCCGTGACCAGCGGCGCAGTGCCGCGCGCCGGCTTTTGTTCGCTGCCTGAGCTCTCCCTACGCATTGTCCTGTCGTAGAAGGCTCCTACCTTGTCCGTGTATCAATGAGCACCAATTGACTTGAGCTCAAAGCTCACAGGATTTATATTCACGGCAGGTCAGGCAGGTACATAAGTGCAATAACCTTAACACGTGGATATTGACCGAATGAGCTAAACCGGGCTGTATGAGATGCCCAACAACACTCGTTGGCCTCCAGCAGAAGCGCTGTAGGCTAATAGCCCGCTCCCAACCTCTATAGGATGTCTAACCCTCGGATTTGCGATCAATTTGGTACAACTAACAATACCATATGCTGGCCCATATTGAGCGATGGGGACGCGATTTTTTGGGTGATTGACGCGTCAATCAGCTCACAGATGCTTCCCTTCCTTCTTGAACGCTCCAGTATCCACGGATGGGTCACCCAGTTAATATTTTATATCGGGTAGTACACAGTGTGTGGTGAGGGCAACATTTCCGCCCTTACTGCAACTTGCCTGCCTCAAAATTGTTTCAGCCCAATTCAGATGCTTTCTTGTATGTGGTGCGGGCGCTTCTTCACTTCCCTAGATATCTCCCGGAATTCATCCAGTCCTTCTTCGACAAATGCAAGTGTCACTGTGGCGGGAAGTTTCAAGGTTTATGACGGAAGAAAAGTGTCTACTACGTATGTATGTGACCACAGCATATTGCATTGAATAAGAGGATGAGAGCTTTTTTACCCACTGTTGTGCGGTCAAACCCCGTCAAGCCTGATGCGATTCAGCACGCAAGATGAGTGACTGAGTCCCGGTGCTCTGATGGGTATTTGATGGGGAGGATAATAGCTGGCTGTAAAATGGTGCGGTTGATGGTCAAAAATTTACGAGTCATCCTTTCGCCGTTCCATGGTTCATGAGCATTACCGTTTCTGTGCTTGTTCGAACTTCGGGCGACCTTCCGCCATTTCCTCTTGCAAGGTGGCTTACAGGTGTCGCCAGCTATCCATTCACTATGGAATTTTTTTTGGTGGCGTGTTGAGCATCTCCCGCCACTGAGTAGGTCGGAGTTGAGCCAAGCTTTGAACGGCTAAAGGCAAGCATCGAATCAAGAGGCATTACGGCAAGATCAGAATCTGATCACTGGTGATCAAACGCGTCTGTTATCTTTAGGGTTTACACGGTTTACAATATATTCGTGTAAATCAACACAGATAAACATACTTAGCCGTAGATTGACACATGGAAATTTCAAACTCCGACTATACCTTATTTGGAAGTACCTCCGAAGCAGGATCACCCAGGTTTCAATGCTTAAAGTCTTTCTGACCTCCAATGGCTAGCAAACCGACTTGTATCATATAAATCAACTTCCCGGAATTTTCTGGGGAATTCTGTCCCAAGTATAAGGCGACGCAACAGGTATCCAACCAAGAACACTACGAACAGGCAGTCATGGATCAGCGTGTCATCCTGAACATCCAAATCGCATACTAGATGGATAAATTGGTATTTCTAACATTCCATGAGGTGGATGCAGTGGATTCCTGAGCCGTACCACGCAGAAGTGTGAATAGGGGCTTTCCATACTATATGGTATAATCGGAGTTTGAAATTGTCAATCCACGGCTAAGTGCTTCCAGCCGTTCTAGTACACAATACTTTGCTTGCTCGTCATTGTGCACCCTAGAACGGCTGGACACGAGCCTACATCTCCTACTTCGCTCCCATCCGTCCGCTTGGTCTCTTCCCATTCTACCTCCGTTTTATTCGACACTCACGCGGTTCACACAGAAAAGCACAGGCCAAATATTAAGGCGTGGTGTACGGCACACTGCGAGTTGACGTTTCGAGCTCCAACAAAACTTCACATCTGTTCGACTCCCCGCGTCCGAATTCCATGACCATCCATCAACCCTTTTTTACCCCGTTCAAATTGATTCAACTAGCTATCCAGTCCCACGACGCACCTCGGCGAATCTCAGTCTCACTTCCAAGTTTCGCCGCCAAAAGCAGAATGCTGAAAGATTCCAGATGCAAAGTTTCAATCCGTCCGCTAACTTACAAACCGGGTTTGTACTGACCGATTTCACTCAGGATTCAATAGGCAATATAATGGGGTGTGGTGTACGGAACACGACCAGCTGCTATTTGTATCGCCCGTGCATAGCAGTGGCAGGCAGTTCGGGGTTCGACTCCCCGCACCCGAATGGGAGCTCTGTACATTCTCATTTTTTCTCTCTTTTGTTGAGATAGGCTCATTTCCTTCCCTCGTGCTACTGCGCACCGCGCTTGTCTGAAGCCCTTGTCGGTCCGTGTATATCCAGTGATTCACCGCTGTTCATTGTGAATTTCAGCCAGCTATTTTCAACCCAACTTCACATACGACTCAAAACAGGTGAGATACTCGGACGTGGTGTACGTAACACAGCGAGCTCTATTGCCAGGAAATTTTGGAAGCATTACGATATCTCGCACTCCGGGGTTCGACTCCCCACGTCCGGATGTCACTGGAGGTGTGGCGACTTTTTTCGTTCCTTTGATTCGTCTTTCATTGTCCCGCGGGATTACTTCGGCTAGTAGGACTTACCTACTCCCAATAAGGTGTTGGTATTTTTTTTTTCTCTGCTCATTTACACGAACGACGGAAGAACTCTGGTGGATAATATCATTATAATAAAGGCCGCAATTGATACAACCAACTACACATTCAACTCGGAGAAGTCAACTCAAAATCCCTCTCTTGTAAACGCCTGCCGGCAGAAACGACAAACGCTCTTGAGCATGCTTCATAAACAGCACATCGGAATCCTGATGCCTTGTCATACTTCGGTTCGTTATATTCCCCGTGAACAAGCTCATGCGCTCGGAATGCTGCCCAAGTTATCTGCTTGGCATGTCGCAAAAGTCCGTTTTGGCTTATAAGGCCTTACGAAGGGTTACAGACTTATAAGCCGCTTATACCTGACTTATAAGTGGATTATAAAGGGGTTATAAGGGCTTATAAGTACCTATAAGTTTGTGACCCCATGGGCAGTATTTTGTGAGACCTGAGGCTTGCTCAAGGCTATCTTGAAGCTCTCTTAGTGACTTGAAGCTCGCGGAACTGCTCAAAGTGAAATATAGAATATATATTCAATTACCGGCACGCAACAGCCAGTCGAAGTCCGCTACATCGTCGAGGTAGAATGTGGATTCTTCCTTGCTGCACCCAAAACAATTCACGAGGTGAGCTCCACGTACAAAATATCGGGGTAGAATGAACATTGTGCGCCCCTCTTCAAAAATCCGGCAATTTTTCCACATAGTCTTGGGCCGCCAGGTAGACTTCTTCAACAGTCGCACCAGGGCAATGTCTTCTGTCCGACCAGATGGGAGACGACATTGGAATAAGAAAAGCATTCGTCCAAATGTCAGCGGGTCGTCGTCCATGTTGATGGCCACGCAATCGAACCGTTCCTCGTGGTTCACCTGGAACGATGGGTTGCATCGTAAGACATCACATTGATCTGTCCAGTCCTCGAGCGAGGTATAGTGGAGATAAATGGATCGGAATGGACGGATCTGTAACAATTTAGTTGGAAAGTTGAGCACTGAACACATAAAGGATCGCACCGTGATTATTTCCTCTCCGTCTTCCCGGAGTGGCTCCTCGGGGAATGTGTTCCGCGCGAAGGAGCGCAAGTCAGAATGGAAATTTTGGCGTGTCGTATCATCGATCCAGACAGTCTCCTTCATCGCGTATCGGGAGTTGATAAGATTTTGCGGTGAGCCGAGTCGCCAGTGATCCTCGTTCGGCGCGTCCGGTACTTCTTGAATCTCTCGAGGAGTCACGTCCATCCGTTCGGCCATCTCTGATGTTCGCTCCGAAATCTCAGCATCGTACTGATTGAGGGTCATTCGGATCCGGGCCATTGCTTCCCTGATGGCGTCGAGGTCCGTCATCTAGAATCAAAGTTACAGTGCTGCGTCTCGAATAAATTGAATTCACTTCCCTGTTCGTCGACATTCCGTTTGTTGAGCCGTGCATAGATCTCCCGAGTCTCCTGGTGAAACCCCTCATTGACTCGCGTACAGTAGACAGAATGAGGGCCTTTGTCGCGAATGTCGGGGGTGGAATGATAGAGACTGTGTTGCTTTGGAAAGTCAAACGACTTGCCATACTTCTCGGATAATTTCTGAAGAGTCGTCAGAACCTCTCTCACCCACTACTGAACACTTACGATGCATTGTTTGCCGTACTCCTGCTGGTAAGTGTCTTTACGCTTGATTTGATCCTCGGATATGCAGTGCAGACCCATCATCATCCGCGTCAATAGGTGCGCTCGGATGGCGTGGATGAATGGCGAGTCCTTCGGGAGTAACTGGACGACACACGGCAAGATGCACTGTCGATACGGTGGTCAGTTTATGTACGCCAAGTCCGCGAGGCACCTACCTTCTCGATATCCAGCCAACTCTGGCCGTCGTTAATATCTTTAGTCGTCACGTTGTCAAAGTGTTTGAGGCCCGGCCAGCGAGGAACTTTGGCCATGCTGGACATGATAGATTGAATAATTCGCGACTTGTGGAGGGAAAGTGGGCACTCACTTTACCGTTACCATTCCTTTCAACCCTAAATCGGCCAGAGCGTCCAGAAGCAGTGGCCAGATGTGCTTCCCCCATTTTCCGCTGTCGTCAGAATGCAACAGATCGTACGAGATAGCTTTATATGCATCGGTGCCGCGCAAAGCCCAGAAGGCATTCTATGGCATAAAATAATCAGCCCCGCGTGTACTCGTTGGTACTAGTTTTACCTCGGTGAGATGAAGTCCGTATTGCTGAAGCATACTCTCTGCGACTGTCTTGAAGCGTTCAAACTTGGCTTTCTCGTAAACATCCTTCATCGTTTGAGTTGTTCGCAAGGGAAACTCCAGATTTGCGGAGAAAAAATTATGCAACTGGTCATGGCGCACTAGGCAACGGGGGCATGGAAAGTCAGCCAAAGCGCCCCGAGTTGCTGCGCATGTGCAAGCCTCCTCGCCGTCGAGCGAAAGGATGGGAATGCATGGGAACAAGGCTCTCTCGATAGAGTCAGCACACGGTACACATTTACCTCCAGCCGCCTTGTCTCGCAGGGTGTCCACAAAAACAGTCCGCAAAACGCGATGGTAGACGTCTCGCTTGAACTTGGCGAAGCGTATCTTCTCAGCTTGGGAGCGATCAGCTGGATCTTTTCGATCCCGAACCTCAACACCAACAAAGCTCAGCACAAATGATACAACAACGCGAGATCTCATACCTGCACCATGAATCCGGCTAGTTCACCGCCACCATTTCCAGATGCATTACGAATTTTTGAGCGGAGGAATAACAGACGGAGGATCATGGGATGCATGTTTGTGTGAGAAGATACACATCCCTTGTCAAGCCATAGCAGCATTGGCAATAGGCAGTGAGGAATCCCCGGGACAAAGGGAAGTGCGCTCTGCAGCGAGACTCGTAAAATTCAACTCAAAAGACAGAAATAAACACACCTGCATCTCCCATAATGTATCCGAGTTATACGCCTCGTCCCGAAGACGTTGTCGAACCCCGTCAACGACTAGATACTTTCGAGACGGGTACCACACAATTTCGTCGACCAGAGTGGGGTCCGAGACAAGATCAAGAAGCCACTCCCATGGATCGCGGTAGAAAAACTTGAAATGCCATGGCTCCCCTTCGAACGTCGCTTCAAACTCGTGTTCACGAAACTAAATGTAACTCAAAGACACGGCAAGAATTACTGGAATGATTACTCACCTCCACAACATAATTCTTCGCTCTTTTAAGATACATCTTGAGGTCGTCCACGGTCTTGATCGTCAGGTAACTCTTGTCGCACCACTCGTTGGAGTGAAGAGCGGTCTTTCACCCGCACGCGGCTGCGTCACCATCCCGATCTGTGGGACTGCACGACTGCAGACCTTTCGTCGCCAGAAGACCGCCGCCAGTTTCGCAAGCTCGTTGGGCTCCAGCCAACGCGCAAGAACCCGAACAACTTCTATTACTCCTCCACCAACGTGCCCTTGCTAAGTTCACGTAGAGTACCAGGGGAAGTATGACCGGAATAAGATATTTCTCGGTCCGATGCTGTTCATTGTGCGTAATCCGAAGCTATTCGTCTGCCTGGACTAAACCGACTTCAAGGTGCACGGGCTTCCGCAGCCATGATGAAGGCTAATCGCCCCATGCCGAAGGTACAATCTGTCGCAAATCTCTGGGGGCTGAGACGCACTACCCCAGGGATGATAGCGGCCGCGGCAATTTGGGTACGTTGTACTCGTCATGCTCATTGATCCTTCTAAATCTCTTTTGCAGCTTCGATGGATCTTTTCCGTCGACGAGGAATTCTTGCCGTCCGGGGGTATGTCCGGAATCGACTGGCAGAAGGACTTCGAATATTACCTTCAGCTCCTGACGGAGGGACTGGCGAAGAAGAAGCCCAGCATCATGAACGTCTTCCGCGAGTGGGACAGCAAGTTCTATCCCAACTCGGACGAGGGTATGGCTGCCGGGGTCGATGCAGATGACGAAGCGGAGGAAGGTCGGCGTGAAGCACTGGAGGAGATGGAGGACGAGGAGCCGGAGCACGACGGCAGCGACGACGAGTCCTCATAGCTTAATTATAAACTTCTGAAATGAAAAACAATTGTATTCCGAGCGGACGACAGAGAATTAAGAACGATTCGGAAAAGACTCAAGTAAAAGCTTCCGCTTCCTGGACTCATCCCTCTCCACGAGCTGCTCGAACTCGGCCAGCTGCCTATGCAGACCCGACAATTGCTTCCCCACTTCTTCTAGTACAGCATCGTCGAAATCACTGAGCGGAACAAGAGGGCAGTCCACCGCACCGATCGGAATGTCTGCACCGACGCACTTGTCCTCCATGGCGCACTCGTGTCGAGAAATGGGACTGGATGGGGCTGGGTGAAAATGCCGCGACTGCCGCGGCACTGCCGCGCACTGACGCGGCATTGCCGCGCATTGACGCGCTGTGGCTGTGTTTTGCCGCGGCAGTGACGCGCGAGCCCTATAACTTTTGTTGAAAGACCCTGTGGACTCTGAGTACCTGTTGTTAGCTTTGCCTAAGCACAATTCATGGTTCTAGCTCAAAAAAACCAATCCCAAATTCTGACACACCATACCCCGGTTGACGGCCAAATAGGGAATTCCAGGAGAACCGTCGGACCAAATCCCCGGATGCAAAGCATGTCTTCACGAGATATCAAGTCTTGACTAGGTGCATTACTTACATTGGCGTGATCTGCTCTTTGAGTGTTTGCTGCTTTGAATGTTTACTGCCGGTGGTTGAACCGAGAAGTCTTTTTTGCCGGGAGAGTCCCCCGCAGCCTGCAACTCTTGAACAACGATGCTAAGTTAAGTTTGGGGGATTTCTCATAGTACTGGGGAGGCAAACTGATCCAAGAAAGCTTTGCTATGACCGCCGCATTGACGCGGCGGTGGCTGTGTTTTGCCGCGGCAAATTGCCGCGCAGCTTATAACTTTTGAACAAACACTCTATAAATCGTAAATAAATTTATTTAGCTTCGACTAAGCCCAATACATCGTTCTCAGTCAAAAAAGTTGAACCTAAACTTTGGTCAGTCGCACCCTATCAATGACCGAATAGTGATTTGTGAAAGAACTACCGGACCAATTTCCCAGAGCCAAAACACGCCCAGAATAGTTTGAAGGAGATTCCCGCTATCTTTAGTAGTGGGTTTTGTAGTGGTTTCAAAAAAAGTGATCGAACTCAGTTTGCAAGATTATGTCATAAAATGACGTCAGTTTCTCACGTGAATTCTGTTTCCTTTTTCTTCATTTTTTTTACTTTCAAGTTTCTCTTCATCTTGAGGCTCCCTGGCGGCCCCAGAGTAATTAATTTCTCCGGTGCTGCTCCTTCAGCTATCTCAGACTCGGTGGCTCCTCCGTCTTCCCAGGTCCCAGGCAACACATCTTTCCACGGAAAGTTGCCTCGCCCCCAGGCTGTCCTGACCTCAGCTAATTTTCCATCTTTTCTGGCTCGTCTCTTCCAGCCAGCAACCAATCGGCTCGGACTGCCGCTTCCTCTCGGCCTTTTCAAAAACAAAGACTCGATGAACCAGCGATTTGTGGAAGAGATGCCTACTATCCTGACCCTGGATGCCGGTCCCTTTCTCCGTTGCTATAAATTATGGATGAATCATACGGCACGACATCCCGAAAACAGTTTTCTCCCAACGAGTTTCTTCAACCCCGAATATCCCAAAGCTTTCAAGTTGCCGCTGATTCTTTGCACCTCTGGGTTCGATCCGTCTCTAGCCCCATCGGCGTCCGTGTTGGCTACAGTAGCCCTCCCTGCGAGTAACAAACCCAACTTTCCCCCATATCACCGGAATCCCATCAAATCCTCGCACGCATGGCATTCAGTCCCACCAGTCCGCACTTCCGTGGGTGTCGAAATTGTTTGTGTTGTCTTGTTCGGCATTGTGCATTTTTTCAGCGCGCATTATATGCAACACCCGGCACGGTTCCCGCCTGCGGAGCCCTCTCCACTGTCCCTGATTGTTACAAGAAGCTCTGCTTGTCTTTTTCCGTTCTTGGTTCATGCATGTGAACAGTGACACGGACCATCAGAGTTGACTTGTCTATGCAATGCATTGTTGATTCTGTATCGCGTACCTTCATGACAGAGTTTCAACACTATAACCAATCCACCGTTCAAGACAGATAGCGGGCATTGCCGCGCAGCAGGCTATTCAGATTATTACTAGGTGTGGTAGTCAGATGAGTGTAATTCTTACTTGGATGGTTTGTCACACTTGGTTAAAAAGACCAAATAGGGAATTTATCGCGAACCACTCAAGCAATGACGTCGACCCCAGGCACGTCTCGAATGGTTCAAGAAGACGCACTAGGTGTGTTAATTATAACCACAGAATTTATTCTTCCAAGCCTGACAACATTGGGGTGACATGTCCGAATAGGGATTTCTCGAGAGCCACCGGAGCGATGCTCCAGGCTCGGAACGCAGCTTGAAGCGGTTGAGAATACGCACAAAGCGGTAGCAATCACTTAACACAATGTGTGCTTCAAGGGCTTCCGAGATTTTGGTTCAACATTACTGCTCGCATTGACGCTGCGACGGCGGTGGCTGTGTTTTGCCGCGGCAGTTCGCCGCGCAACCTATAACTTTCGATAGAATGCTCTGTGAGCTGTAAATCGAAGTTGTTAACTTTGCCTAAGCCAATGAATCTCTTTATGCCAAAAAAAACACTCCTGATTTTTCCTCCATGACATCTAAGTTGCTTCCGTAGGAACGACGAAATAGGGAATTTACCAAGAACCACAGAGTAAATCCTCCAAAGTTAAATCATACCGTAAGCGAAGTGTGAGGCCCCACTAGGCGTGCTACATGTATCGGCATCCTTTATCCGTGAAAGGTTCGCCGCAGTGGGATGAAATGACCAGATGGAGAATTCTTAAAGAACCAGGCGGTGAAGACTGAATTCCCCGGACTGAAAACCGCAGTCTGCGGTGTGGAGCTCGAGAAGAAGCAATAGGATTTCGCAGAATGACACGCGGTGCGTGCGACGTCGAACCTGGGACAGATGTGCTGTACAAAACGTGAAATCCAATGAAATGCTTCACTGCCGCGGCAACTGCCGCTGACCGCCGCGTCCACCGTATAATTGTGAACGCGCCGCGTCGCAGCCCTTTGACCGCCGCGGACTGGCGCGTCCACTTTACTTTGGTTAGCATCAACCACATTGTCCCTGCCGCTATCAGCAACAGTTCATTAGCCATCCCCTGCTCCTACACATCGCCAGTATATCATCGGTGGGGAGGAAGGCACTAAACCTGGCACTCAGTGGATTCGGGGCATTTCCCGACCGTATATTTCAGTCGCCTCACGGATCAACAGATTCCCAGTAATGCAATTCCTCAATGACCCTGCCAGTGAGTCCGTGACTGCAAAGGGACTGGATCTGTAGGACCACTGATACATTTGCATCTCTAGTAGGCTGTGATTCCCTTCTCAATTTTTCTGCCTGAATGGACAAACAATACATGTGGCGCACTCGGGAATACCCGCATCTAAGCCAGATCTGAACCACCACCGATATAGGTTGGGAAATCCACGACTGCAATGGAGAAACTAAATATTCCTGAGCTGAATTTCTGTGACCACAGATGCCGCGCGAAACTCTCCGCTGCA
The DNA here is from genome assembly GCA_029449255.1 of Mycena polygramma. NCBI lineage: Eukaryota > Fungi > Basidiomycota > Agaricomycetes > Agaricales > Mycenaceae > Mycena > Mycena polygramma. The sequence continues at coordinate 81,146 of JARKID010000168.1, read as the reverse complement.
GCGCAACGGCGTCGAATGCATCTATGGAGGATTTTTTTGTCCGCAAGCCTGCAGGGACTGAAGGTACATGGACTCGGGCTTCAGTAGTTCCCACGGTTGCAATCCTCATTCTTGCGGTCTGCCGCGCAGCCTATAACTTTGAATGAGATGCTCTGGGACCTCTGAGTCGACGTAGTTAGCTTCGCCTAAGCTTAATGAATCATTCTATGTGAAAAAATCCACTCCGGATGTTTATCCCTCTAAATGCACCGGCATGTGTCGTGTAAAGAGAGCGAAAGAAGGCAGGTAATCCGCCCGCTGCAGAACATGCGCGGCCGAAGCGACCGACTTGCGGCGAGCGGAAAGGTGCGTGGTAAAGATCGGTTTATGGTGACAATACAAGTTGACCCGGCGACCTCACGCGACGATGTGGCGATGTGTACTTGGGACGTAGCAGAGGCGCGGCGCCGATCAGCGGACACGGTGAATTCGCCTTGCCGGACCCCATCGTTTCAGAATTGCAATGAGTTGAATCCGGGTACGGTTACCTCAAGGATGAATTCATGGGTAATGCATTTGTACCCGAGCTCGCAGGAGCCGGTTGAACTCAGTCGGACTTCAGACAAAGGGCCAGACTATTTATGCCCCAGACCCCTGCTGATTTAAACGGCGAATCATTCCGGCGGCCGCCGTGTTTCACTGCGTCGCTGTGCATATTTCATTGAGAAAAGTTAATTCTGCGAGTCCTAGGGAAGGTTCCTGCCAACTGTATTGTCAACATCCGTTGAGTCGCAGCCTCGTCGCCAGGACTTTTGAGTTGAATGCTGAATTTCGCAGACCTGTATTATTGCATAGCACGAGTAAGACAAAAACAAGCGAGGATGGCGAAATCCTTTTGCCGCGGCGATGCCGTCCGTGAGCTAACTTTCTCTGTTAATAGTTGCTAATGCTATGGCATAGTTTTGAGATTAATTCACATTTCTTACGGCTGATCAGAGTCCTTCTTATTCCCTCTTGGCAATCTGGAGAAGAGCATTCGTTTGAGACAAGTCACACTTTCCTGGCGCCCTGGGTTGAATCAGCACAGCTCAGATGCTCGAAGGTCAAACTCAATCAGACCCCACAGAATGGACCAGCGAGCTAGCCAAACTGCGTTGAGGGCGGAAATATTTGAAGGACGGTAGGCTGTGGCATCGGCACCCCTCAAGCAGTTCAACTACGAGCTTGGCCATCTGCGTGATCGAATGCAGGATGCTCCATGTCTAGTGAGTCCTAGACGGTTCACAATGGCTCACAGTGCTTCCAAGACAGGTCATTCAATGAAGTCCAACCTAGTACCTACCGTTTGAACTTACCACGTCGACTGCTGCGGCATCTGCTTCGCTCCCGTTAGAATCCGAAGTTAGTGTGGAAATCATACACTCGCATAACACAACCGTATCACTCAGCATCACAAAACGGGATTAGGGTCGTTCACAGTTCACTTTTTTCCGCCCTTTTTTGTTCCCTTTTTTCTCCCTTTTTGGTATGCCTTCGGTTTTCTCCCGGATTTTTTTCCCCTTTTCAATTCTGTGATGTAAAAAGGGTATAAAAGGGAAAACACTATCTTCCTAGGTGTGAAACTGGCCAAATGCCTCAAAAAAAGGAGTGGAAAAAGGGCAGGAAAAAGTGAACTGTGAAACCCCCCGACCGGATTCCCTTTTTCTTGCCCTTTTTGCTTCCTTTTTGCTTCTCTTTTTCAATGATTCGTGTAGTGTATGTGGCTGGAGCGGACTAGAGCCTTACATGACCCTCTCTCAGGGCCTTGTACTCATTGTGTTGCTGATGTTGAACTTGAACCAGACTTCAACACCCCATACTTGCCCAGTTCGTGGAAACAGCAAAAAAGGGAGTAAAAAAGGGAACCGAAAAGGACTGGTAAAAGGGAACTGTGAACGACCCTATTGTTCAACGTGTATGTGACCGGTCTCAACCGGGCAATGATCCAGAACCTACCAGGTTCCACAAATCTCAACATCTTTTGAGCTTCAGACACTACAGAATCACTGAGGATGTTTCCAACTACAAGCCCTTGCGTAGATACAGTGCCGCGGCCTTGGCGCGCATTGACGCGCACTGACGCGGCACTGACGCGCACTGCCGCGGCAGTGCCGAGAATTGACGCGGAACTGCCGCGCTGTGATGCGCCATGGCCGCGGCACTAACTCATTTCAGATACAAGAGTAGGGCGGTTTATCGCACAGATTTGTGGCGGAAATCCAGTCTCCAACATGTTCCAACGTCGCAGAGTCAACCTGTCGGAGTTCAACCTAAAATTCACCGAACATTGCGACTTTTATCCCCATGATACTGCGACAAATTGAAGCCCGTATACGAATTGAAGGCCCAAAGCATGCTCTGGCACTGTTAGAATTGAAAAGTGGGCCAAAAACATTGGAATTTCAACATAATACCATGCCGCGTCAACGCCGCGGCAGTGCCGCGGCAGTGCGCGGCAGGCGCGGCATTTTCTCCAGGCCCCATCCCATATGTATGAGACTCCACGCCGCCATCGTCGCGAGCGCGAGCGCTCCTGGGATGGATCTTCGCCCCCACGTCAGAGACGCAAGACCAGTTCAGCTCGCGAGCCAGATCCTCCCTCGTCCCCTGCAATTTCAGGGGGATCCTTGGACGACTTTTTGGATCAACATCCCGCCCTCCATGCGGATACCAAGACGTTCCTCGAGGGCCTTGGCTTCCAAATCGGAGACAACCTCGCTGCAATCCCTCCAAAGACGTGGACAGAAGCCGGGATTCTTCTCTTTGATTCGGCAAGAATTGTCAAGGCGTACAACAAGTATAAGTCGAGTTTGCGTCGATAGGAGGTATCTGTCTACTTTAATACTTTTTAGTTCACCCTATTTATTGTGCGATCTTATCTCTCCGCTCTTATTATCTTCTATTGTAGACCTGCCTGCATTTACCCTTTCGTAGTCATCTCTATGAGTCTAATACATCTGTTTTCTTTGTAAAATGTGCGCCACCCCTATCAAACAACTGGACCATCGAGAAAGCCCGAATGGCGAAACCAACCTCGCGCACTTTGTGCCGTTACAACACCACACGCTTCGAGCAAGTCGACCTCTGGTGTGTCACTGTTCTGGAGCCGTCTCCAGTGCCGCCGTATCCACGCTTTTACTAAAAAACTTGTCAGCTGTAACTTGGTAGATAGAAATTCGAGCAAACCGGCGCTGAAACTCTCTTCAATTGGGTTGAAATCCGGGGAGTAGGGAGGAAGGAAAAGGAGGACTGAACCTAAGCTCATGTGAGCTCGAAAACAGAAAAAGACCCCAGCCCAAATACCTTGCGCTTCCACGATCTCTCGGAGATATGCACTCTTGTGAATGGCACAGTTGTCCAGAATCAGCACACTGTTGTCGTTGGGGAAGGCATTCATTTTTGGAAGCTGTAACTTGTCAGAACTGGCGGGCATCATCACAGAAATGGACTTACAATGTCATTGACAATAAAATCAAAGAACTCGTCACCGTCGACTGACCCCGGAACAATTCGTGTTCCAAGATACCCCTCGATTGTGATGGCCGCAAGAATGCTGTATCGCTCTCCACGAACGAAATCTGCGTCAATCTCTGCGCGATGCCCGCTAGGAGCACGTCCTCGCTTCCGGAAGATTGTTCTCTCGTCCTTGCTTGATTCGTCGGCAGTAACAATCATCGACGAGACAAAGGCTGTCTGGATGAGTTGTTTCCACTCGGCACGAGCCACCTCATCACGCTCACTTGCTGCCCGTCGTAGGATCTTGTATGTGAGGCCAGAGTCGTGGATAAGAGTGTGGATGGCAGTGCGTGAGATGCCGGTATCGTGCGTAACAGCCACCCAGTCCATTATTTCGTCGAGGTACATCTCGGGAGCTTCTGCAAGCAAAGTGAACAGATCGTGGGTCTGATCCGGATTGAGAATCCGTGGGCGTCCTTGGTTGGTCCTTGGAGGGGGTTATGAGGGGGAGTAACGGAGCCGTAGTTTAGCTGATTAGCTTTCCACCGGTACAGGCTGGCCCGAGAGACGCCCAGTAGATCAACAACATCGTCCGTTATGAAGCCTGCTTCAAGCAGCCATAGAGCCCGCTCTTTGAGGTCGTTGCTAATGGCGCGGTAAACCATATCGATGACGCCGTGCTGGAAAGCAGAAGAACTTAGCAGCACAGCGTCATACGGCCAAATGCGGACAGACTTTGTCTGGACCCGGAGCTGCGACCAAAAAAGGGAATCCCTATCACTCCAAAAAAAAGTTGAGCACCGGCAAAAAAATCTACGCGTCTCATTGTATTCGGAAACAGCTGTAACACAGGAATTAACAGGCCAAATATGCGGGCGTGGTGTACGGAACACAGCGAGCTCCATTCCCCGGGATTCACTACTGTAACTCGCAAGTTGGGGTTCGACTCCCCGCGCCCGAATGCAGAAGTCGAAAGGGCCACCTTTTTCTTTGATTCAATTCCTGTTTCATTTTGTCGCAGGATGACTTTGGCGTTTTCCGCCTGAACCGCCCAATTTCGTGTGAGTCTCCCGTATTGGACTTCTTGTCCTTTTCGTGTCTGACCTTCAAATAACCCGAATTTGAATTTCTGACCGACGAGCTTCACCCAGGATTCAAGAGGTAAAGATATTCGGGCGTGGTGTACGGACCACGGCCATCTACTCTTTGTTTTGAATGCTACTTTCGAGGTAGTCAGCAGCTCGGGGTTCGACTCTCCGCGTCCGAAATCAGTCACATCTGCGTTCTTCGTGTTTTGTACCGATTTGTTCAACCGAGCCAACTGCAACCAATCTCTCCAACAACGTCGGCTAATCCAACTACCACGGCCAAAGATCGCACTCAAAAAAAAACGGTACTAGGCCAGTTCTTTCGCTGTTCGGCCACAGTTTCTACCCACGTCACACAGGAATGGGCAAGATGAATACTCGGGCGTGGTGTACGGCACACCGCGAGTACACCTGCAGATACACGTCAACGCTTGGAGTATCTCGCAGTCCGGGGTTCGACACCCCGCGTCCGAACTTCCTGGTTGCCGCCCTTTTTTTTGCCGACCGGAGGTGAGTGTTTTCGTCTGAACTCAGGCTTTCGGCATTTCTCACAGTTCCACCACAGGTTATAAATTTATTCAACATAGCGGGTGGCCACTGGCCGGCTCCGAGAAATAAGGCGCGCGCAGTTACGATTCCAGGCAAACACGTTGTGCACGAAACAGAAAGCTAATCCATCGGGCGTGGTGTGCGGCACCGCGAGGTCGTCTTTACAATATATTTACGACAGTTTCTCGCAGTCCGGCGTTCGACTCCCCGCGTCCGAATGTATTAGCGGACCCTTTCTTCTCCTTTTGCCCTCACTAAATTCCGAGTCTCCCGGCCACTGAACTTGCTTCGCGTTCACCGCGATTCCGTCCGCGACTTCAAGCTGATCCGACACATTCCCTCCGCACAGACTCTGCGATTCACTCCCGCGGTTACACAGGACACAATCGGACGAGGACTCGGGCGTAGTGTACGGTACACAGCCAGCTGCCTTGCAAATATCCATTCGAAGCCGTCGGCAATCCAGGGTTCGATTCGACTCCCCGCGTCCGAATACTGGGTCATATCGTCGTTTTTTTGCCCAAAAAAAGCGCCCACACCATTTGTCACTGTTCACGCGGGAATGAACAAGACGGATACTCGGGCTAGGTGTAAGGAACAGCCGGCTTCTCTCCACGCTTCACGAAGTGAACCAGCAGTCCGGGGTTTTCGACCCTGCGCCTGAATGCGGCGGCTGCGTGGGCGATGGATTCATCGCACCCACGCTGCATCGTCGCTGCGCGTCCCTCGCAGCGCATCACGGCCTAGGGGCTTGTTCCCGCCGCCTCCAAAGATGCCTCATCGTCGCCATTAATCGCTCGTCCCATTCGCTTTCCCGCGGTATCATATCCCGACCCAGGCGCCCACAGCGACCCTCGCGACATGCGCAATCCACCCTCCCCAGCTCCAGCAACACTTCCCCGGACGAGCAACACTCCTCCGAGCGAAGATTTGCACGCGCACCTTCCCACGCCGCTGCAGCTACTCCTCATTGTCGTCATTGTCTAGCGCCCTCCGCACCTCCTACGCGCAGCGGCTCCCGCGGTATGGGCACCGCACACGATCCTTTTTCGACTGGCGCATGGCCACGGCATTCCCCACCCGCTCCGTACCCGCACCGGGTAGCGCCAACGCACCGCATCCCGCGATACCACCACACCGCGCTCGCGTGGGTGGGGCGTGATGCGTCTCGCTACCGTGCAGGACGCAAGAACGAAGAAGCAACGAGAAAACAGAGAAGAGGAAGAGCGCGCCTTCAGCACACGCTCGACAGGCTAGTCTGAGGGGTGGGGTTTCGAGTGTATGACTACTGCGGGGCGCGGGAGGTATTAGCTTTTGAAGAGAGTCACAGAAAGCAGAAAATGGGCACCTTCCTTGGGACACGTCGGTGCGGGACCGGGCGGCGCGGGCTTGACGTGGGGTGGGATGGGGTTTCGAGTAGTACTGCGGGGGCGAGATTAGGTTTCCAAGAGAGTCAGGGAAAGCGAGAAGCGCACCTTCATCGGGACACGGCGGCGCGGGATGCAGTGTGGGCTCGCGGAACTTGAGGGTGGGTCGAGCGGGCTTTCGAGCACTGTGGGGAGGCATCAGCATCTGAAAAGGGTGAAAGAAGAAGACCTTACCTTCCTCGGGACGCAAAGACGCGGGACACAGCGCGGGCTTGAGGGGCTTGAAGTTGGGTGGGGTTTCGAGTAGTACTGTGGGCCGCGGGAAATATTAGCTTTCAAAGATGAGAGGAAAGAAGTCGGCACCTTCCTCGAGACGCGGGACACGGCGGTGGTGGCCATGCGCTTTCGAGTGGTTGGATCTTGAGGATAATACTGTGGGGGCGATATGAGCATTCGAAGATGAGAGGAAAGAAGGAGGAGGAAGCGCACCTCGGCACAGCGGGTCGGGATACAGCGCGGGCTTTCAATCGGGATGGGCTTTCGAGCATAATACTGTGGGGCGGGGGCGATATCAGCATGTGCAAAGATCGAGATGGGAGAGAGGACGAGAGAGCGAAGAACAGGAAAGAAGATAGATATACAAGTATGTACACGCGCAAGGAGGACCGATATCTGCCACGCAGTCTCCGCGTCGTGGTGGCAGATGCACGGTCGACACACAAGAGAGGGAAAATGGAAAATGTAGGCAGAAAAACGTCACGATACACACCTTGTATTCGCGCGTCAGCTCGAGGAAAAGTCTTTGCTCTTGTCTCGTATCTTCATCTCTTCGTATTCTCGTCGCGGGTCATTCGGATTTGGCGTATCGTGACAGTCGGTAGTCGTTCCTGGAATGAGAATGAGGATTAGAAGTGAGCGAAAGATGTCGAGCGCAACGCACGTGGCAGATAAGATGCACCTGAGAGTGCGGAACGCGCTGGCGCAGCCAGGAATTGGTGTGGCTCGCACGGCCGTATCTTCGTCGCGTCTTCGTGGAAGCGGAGCGGGAGTGGGGAAGCTAGATGAGCATCCTTGAGCGGGAGTACATACGCCAGAATGTACAGAAGGGAGACGTACGTGTAGGAAAAAAAGAGACGCACACCCCCATATTCATCCCGAGCCATCCCGCCATTCCATTCCCATCCCCATCCGCAAGACGCCAGTCGCCAGTCCATCCTCACCGCGATCGCACGATACGAGACGTGGCTCCCAGCACCGATGGATATCGATTCCGTGCGCGGAGGCCATCTGCGTGGATGTAGTATGCTGTCCGTGTAGTCGTCCCTCGTCGTCGCCGACAAGATAGGTGGCATCGTCGGAGGGTTGTCTTGCCAGTGCTGCGAGGCAGACTAGCTTGCCTTCGCCTTGTCTCTCATGCTCGGAGGCCCTCCGACGCTGTGAACTACAGAAGGAACGCAGTATCCATTGTAGTCGGGGTCGTTAAGATGTCTGGAACGAACGCCGTGAAGGTTGGTGAAAGGAAAGCCTGAAAAGAGTGCTGTCAGATGCCGTGATGCGTAATCAAAGTGACGGCAATGATGCGGCCTCTGTTCCCGTCTCCCATCTCCCCACCTTGCTCCCATCCATCGTCACGCGCCTTCGTCTCTTCCAATTCCATCTCCCGACGCCGACATCGCTCGGGAAAACGCGCCCTGGATCCCGCAGTCGCATGGATTCGGATGTGTACGGCCCGGCTCCGGGGCCGCACACCGTTTTCACTCGGCGCCCGGTTCACACAGGAAATAATAAATATGAGGGCGTGGTGTACGGCACACTGCGAGCGCACCTGGGCGGAACTAGCTGCTGAATACACCAGACAGTATCTCGCCGTCCGGGGTTCGACTCCCCGCGTCCGAACTTCACAAAACCGGTGATACTTTTTTCTTACTCATTACCGGAGCTCTCTGGATATGCAAACCTCTGGCAATTATCACCACCAAGGGCAGATGTCTCACGCTCCAATGTGATAGAAAGATCTAAGGTGGCTCCGCCAGGTCGATCTCGCAGGTGGAATCCCTTGTTCAGCCAATTTTTGACGCCTTCATCATCCGCAATTTAATAGAGCTGGATAGCGGACGTGGTGTACGGAACACGGCGAGCGGTTCTAGTATGATGGATCTGTCATTAACTATTTCGCAATGCGGGGTTCGACTCCCTGCGCCTGACTCAACTGTTGGCCACGGTGTTTTTTTTTCCCATCCAAGTTGGTTCAACGAGGTTATCCAATCCCACGAACCAACTCGGGTCGCTTTGAGGTTTCGCTGCCAAACCGGAATGAGGCTTTTTGCTTCAGCGATTCTAGGTGCAAAGTTTTCATCTGTCCGCTAACTCACAAACCTGATATGTACTGACCGACTTCACCCAGAATTCAAGGGGGTAGGATAATCGGATGTGGTGTACGGAACACCGCGAGCGCTACTCAGACCCAACTATCGGGCAGCAATGGTATCTCGCAATCCGGGGGTTCGACTTCCCGCGTCCGACTCATCAGTTGGCCAAGGTCTTTTTTTCCATCCAAGTTGGTTCAACCAAGTTTCCAATCCCACGACGTACCTCGGCGAATCAATCTCGCTTCGAAGTTTCTCCGCCAAATCAGAATGCGTCTGCTTCGATGATTGCAGGTGCAAACTTGTTTCGATATGTCTGCTACACACCTGATTTGTACTGACTATCTTCACCCAGGATTCAAGTGGTAAGATAATCGGGCGTAGTGTATGGAACACGGCCGGCTTCTCTGGCACGTACACTCACGCAGTAGCCGGCAGGTCGGGGTTCGACTCCCCGCGTCCGAATGGGAGCTCTGTACATTCTCATTTTTTCTTTCTTTTCGTTGAGATAGGCTCATTTCCTTCCCTCGTGCTACTGCGCACCGCGACGTCGTGTCGTCTGAAGCCCTTCTCGGTCCGTGTATATCCAGTGATTCACCGCTGTTCATTGTGAATTTCAGCCAGCTTTTTTCAACTCAACTTCACGTTGCGCTCAAGGAGGGAAAGCTAATCGGGCGTGGTGTACGGCACACGGCCAGCTGCTCTTTATATTTTCCGTGCATAGCAGTGGCAGGCAGTTCGGGGTTCGACTCCCAGCGTCCGAATGCGGTATTCCCCGTTGCCATTTTTTTCCTCACTCAATTCAGACTCAGCGCCTCCCCTGGCCCTTGGATTCGCACAAGCAGGCTCACCTCCCGCTGCAGCAGACGGTCTTTGATCATGACCGGTGCGTTCACAACAATTCCGCCATCCTTGATGCGAATTTCAGCCGGCTGCCAAATAAACCTGTGGTTAACTCGAGCTGTTTCGCTCACTCTGCTCACGTAGGAATGAACAAGCCGAATATTCGGGCGTGGTGTACGGCACACCGCGAGTTGACGTTCCGAGCTTCAACAAAATCACATCTCGCAGTCCGGGGTTCGAGTCCCCGCGTCCGAATTCCATGACCATCCATCAACCCTTTTTTACCCCGTTCAAGTTGATTCAACTGTCAATCTCGCTTCGAAGTTTCTTCCCCAATTCCGAATGCTTCTTTTGCTTAAACGATTCCGGGTGCAAAGGTTTAATCTGTCCGCTACAAACCGGATTTGTGCTGACCCACTTCACCCCGTAAGATAATGGGACGTGGTCTACGGAACACGGCCGGCTTCTCTGGTACGTAGACCCACGCAGTAGCCGGCAGATCGGGGTTCGACTCCCTGCGCCCGCGTGTGTCAATGGGCTCCGTCGTTCTTTCAGCTCGCTCTATTTCAGCTCGCTCTTCTTTTGCCGAATCTCCCTCTCGGAATGCGTGGAGAAATTGCTTTGAAAATCATTGCCAAATACCCGCGCTGGTTGAAAAGACCCCGACCCATTTTGACTGTCACGGGTAACCCAGGATCGAGGTAATTAAAAAGCTGGCTGCTTAACTTTTGCATTGTTCATCCACGTAGCTCAAAGTTGACCCCAAAGCACAATGCAATTGTTCTCTACCAATTCCGGTTCGAGGAAGCGTTCAAACCCGAGTCTTGATGCCCATGTCTTTGGCATGGCAATCAACGAGCTTGAGAGCACAAGAAAAAAAAACCCATCGTTTCGGATTAAGTTCAAAGGCAGGATTTGCGCGCGAAAGTAAAAGCTGGCGGAGTGTCGTCTACGTACCGGTACCCCCATCCCTCGTCCTATCCACCTTCATATCAGCAGCGCCCGGGTATAGTTCCGTTTTTTTTGGGGGACTATCTCATTATGTCGAGCAACTGGTGCAGTCGAACATTCAGACAGAGTAGGGGTACGCACGCACATACAACAAAGACAACCGCCATTCACTACACTCACGCCGAACCTAATGAACTGAAAAGTTTCGTGTGAGCACAAGCTCTGACGAAGTTAACAGAGGGTATACCTAGTACCATTCTCGTCTGAGCAGAACACTTTGCGATCCAACGATATCAATTCTCTCTCCCGTATGAAAGCCACAAATTCTTGGCGATGCGCATCTACGGCTTGGCGTTTTTCACGGCCGCGGAGGATACAGAACCGCAGAGTTGGGATATTATTTACACCCGGCTTCGCAAGGAACTCCTTTAAGCGCAAATCGGAGTCGGACTTTGAGAACCACAGATTCGGTGCGATTTCAACATCCAAAATGAGTTCTGTGAGCTGATTCCGCGAGTTGAAACGGTGGGCGATGTCGAGAATTTCTGGGAAGGTTCTGCATGTGGGCGGCGTCGTTGGTACACGGGGGATGCTGAAGTATAAGCCTCGGCCGAGGCGAAGGCACAGTAGACCAGAGAGCTTGTCAAGTTCAAGTCCTTTGATTGTTTCTGTGTGCAAAAATAGTTATCAGAAAAGTTTTCGACCTGCGGTATAATCTGGTAACACACCATCTAAATGTAGAGAAGGGAGAACGTCAAGCTGCAGGTATTGCAACCAGCCGTCAAGGTGCCGCAGATATTGGGAGAGCACGCCGAGTACATAGTTGTCGACTTGGGGAGGGAAGGTTAGGGAGAGCCCGCGCGTCCGTGGCGCGAACTCTGGGGAAGCCAACCACGGCAGTATGGCGGAATTTCGCTGGACGCCGTGTATGGCCAACGACTGCAGCTCGAGTGGAATTTCGGGACAGATGTTGTCCCGAGCATCTGGCCAGGTATACGTAGGCGAACTCAGCTCCAGATCGCGAAGACCGGGGAATTGCCCGAGATAGCGAGCAAAGTCGGCGAATGAAGGGAAATTGGTGCGGTGGAAGCAGAGCTTTGAAACGTGGGACAGGACAGGACAATCTGGGACTGACGGGGGGAAAGTCCCGATTATTATCGTTTTCACAAGCCAAGCTTTGGCCAAGTGGTGGAGTATTTGAGAAGTAACCGAGTCCATTTCCCGCGGCCAAAGGCGAAAATCCAGCTGCCGCGCATTATTTGGGACAAGGTTCGACGGAGATTGGAGAAGAGTGAGGAATTCAAGCGTGGGACGGACTGTGACCCAGCCGAATAAATGATGCCTGCTCGAGGGCAGCCATTGCCGGCACACCAGAGAGCATGCGTGGAGGTCGGGCTGACTGTCCCACAAAAAGTCGATGATACGGTCTGCCAGCTCGGGCGGCATCCAGGTGGACATCTAGAACACCCGGCGCACAGATTAGCAAAATTGTGGATTTGCTCCTGCACACTGACTGTTTCCAGTAGGGAGCCGAGCTCAGGTGGAGCAATGTGCACCAGTTTGTAATAAGTACGCTGTTTAAGCGCCACGCCACGTCAGTAGACAGATCCGATCTCTACCGCAGCCGTTGGCAGTTGCGGAATCGGTGTAAGTATAGATCCCGGAGGTTGGCCCCGGCGTACTCCCACTTGTACCCTCGACGCGGAGTACATCAATCGTTCCCTGTTCAACACTGATATCGCATTGGACCAGTCGGTGATTTTGCATTGACAACAAATCTGTTTGACCGCCGTGAGCGGGCCTGAGGTTCACCAGTCGAGCTATGTAGGCGCGGCCAGCCGTGTCATTACTTTACGATCATCGAAAAGTAATCGAACACTGTTCAATCCAACCTTAGTTTGCAAATGTCCATGCGGAATAGAATCCAGTTCGCCAATTGCGACCATGTGTTCTAAAACGCCGTGTTCTGATCCCATTCTTCTCACCCCTTTGCCGTCACGGTGGGGTGGGCCGACTCCGAGATAGCGGGGGAGCGCCTGCAGATGGCGGTTGCTAGCAAAGACAGATGATGACCTGATGATGCTACTGCCAAACACGACCAAGCAGCCCCTGACCAGAACCTCCCACCACATATGCCCAACAGAAAATGGCGACGTCCTCGTCGCCAATGGAACCAACTCCAAGCCCCACCTACAATCTAACCCATCCCAACGCCGCGAGCGCCTGACCTAAGTCACGAAGGCGCGGATCTTGATCCCAATCGAGCGCGTCGGACGGCGGAAGCGAAGTCGGCGCGGGGAATGGAATGGATGGTGGTCGATGTGAATATGGTAGCGGTGCGCGTCGTCCTGTTGAACAGTAAAAAACATTTTTCTGCTGCGGTTTTCGTCGATGTGCCGAGTGATTTAACGTCGAAGTCGGAGGTCGTCGACGGCGCCGCTGCAAACTAGCAAACGGCTGCGGGGAACCTGTACAAAGCGCGGAAAAATCGCGTGGAGTCACCGGTGGTGATGCAGAATGCGAGGGAACAACAGGGAGCGCCGCTGCATCCTCGGCCCAATCCAAACGCGGGACTGCGGGTGCGGGTGCAGGTGCGGCGGCGGAAGCGGCGACCTCGTCCGTTTGAGTAGCGGCGACCGCGACAGAACGGCGGGGAGGGGAAGACAAGATAACACTCGCCTTCGACCGCCCGCATTGAAATCCTACGCCTGCGGCCGTCTCCCACAGCTTGGAAATCGCCTCCTCGAGGCCGTTCCCGCCGTCCAGCCATTCCAGAGCCTTCGCGGCCCGTACTGCGGAACACAATTCCGCGATGAGCTCGCTGTCCTCCTTCGACAGAACAGTCCGCTTCTCCGACGTGCTTGCAGGAAGCACAACGGCTTCAACAGCCTCCTGGCTCTCCCTTCCAGACTCCATACCGTCTTTCAATCCTGCCTCTTTTCCTTCAATAAAGCCCTCCTCCCTTGCGCGCGCGAGATTCTCCTCCCCGTGATTGAAGCCAATACTCACCGCCTTTGCCCACAAATCCCGCAGGCAGTCCTGCAATACATTCCCCCCTTCTTTCCTCGCTTCCCACGGAACAGTTTGCAGCAGTATGCGCTCGATCTTCGGATCGTGCGGCGGAGCGGACATCGAAAATGCGGGGTGCGTCGACGGTCGCAGCACTAGCGGGGGTGGGCTGCGAGAGGATGGCGAAGCGATAGCGATAGCGATAGCGGAAACGGCGAAATCTGCGGATACGACACGACACGACTTTTCTTCACTGCGAGATTCTGCGGGTCTGCGGGTCCAACGATATCGTCCAAGTCCCGGTGGTCTGGTCCTGAGGCAGCGCGAGGGTTCGAATCCTACTCCAATCACCAAAATGGGGTGGGCCGACTCCGAGATAGCGGGGGAGCGCCTGCAGATGGCGGTTGCTAGCAAAGACAGATGATGACCTAATGATGCTACTGCCAAACACGACCAAGCAGCCCCTGACCAGAACCTCCCACCACAACGGTGATGTTGAATCACCGTCGCCGCGTCGTTCGACCCCTGCCGCATTCCCGGGCCCTCCGGATGAGTCAAAGTGGATGATCAGAGAACACCTCGAAGCGAAGCAACACTTCCCTAGCATCCGCAGATTTCCAACAAGGTTTCTGAGTGCTTTCCGCCGGGTACCTATTGCAACGTTCTCTCAACGAAATCTTCGGGTATGCTGCAGTCAGATGGTTTCCTCTGTAGCTATCTTTTCTCTTCCGCGCAAGCAGGAAGTGTTCGATTCCCAACGTGTATGAATTGTAGGGGATGTGTTACCCTCGTGTGTTGTATCGCTTCGGCTGTCTGAGTGACGACATCGAGTTTGGTGTTCAAGTGAAATATTCGATGCGTGATATAAACTGGCTGTGAACACGCCATATGTATGGCTGTAATACTGTAAAAAAAATCGCATTGTGCAGCACCCCAAAAAAACTAGCACAGTATTCTAAGCGAAAAAAAAAACGGCAACAGGTAGGGAAGCCCGAGAAAAAAAATGTAGCTGATGATTTTTCTGCAGAAAAGTAGCAACCCCGAAGCCTTTTGTGGCAGATCTTACTTGTCCTTTGCATCTCTGCCCCTGAGATAGGCAGCACTTTCGCCTTCGAAGGCCGACAGAACTCAACCCGCGATACACTGACTCCTTAATATTGAACTTTCGCCGCCGGGGCCGGACAACCATTACTAGGTCGACAATATCATGTACCCGAGATCCACTGCTCACAGTTGAGGCCTCAACGGTAGCTGAGATTTAACTGAGGCCCGCCAGTCGTGGAAACGTCAACCCAACTTCCGCTCATCCGCACCGCCCCCATGATAAACTAGAACTTTCAGTATCACAAGTCCTGATGACGGATAATTCTTCCCGTACGGAGAAGGTTGCCTGTCAAATTTCTCCACCACAGGGATGTCACATTCTCGAACTAGTTTGCAGATGGTCAATTTCTGCGATGTCTGTATCCAAGGTTGCCATTTTTTCTGCTGAAGTTCTGGGGTGTCTACTTTTTAGTTGCAAATAATTATTTTACAGTATTAGAGTCATACGTGTGCACCGAAGTAACGGCGAAGCGTGCATCGAGGGCCTTGAAACCTCCCGCTCGAAACACAGCTACTAGTAAACTCTTGGTAAACTGAGAACTCCGTTTTGAAATGTCGGTTGAGGGAAAATTCAAGGCGGAGTCCATGACATTGAAGAGCATTCAAATGCGCGAATGCACGATACCAGTCCGCTGATGCTCGTGGCATTTAATCTTCCTACCTACCTTCCTACCACCGAATAGCGCCGGCATATGCCGGTCCAGCACAGCCTCGCCACAGCCACTCGTTCCTCTTGACCAGAACGGTCACAACGGAAATGGCGCCCAGCTTGGCCATCCAGGAGATATGGGACGAAATTCTGGATTACCACAGTGAATCGCCCCCGGATTTGCGGTCTCTGGCTCTGGTATGCCGTGCATTCGTCACACGAGCGCAGGTCCACCTCTTTCACGACATCCATCTTGTACCGAGTCTAAAACGGGACGCCCGCACACCGGCTGCCGCGGCGAGACGTCTTAAAAAGCTAATGGCAAAATCACCGCACCTCATTCACCTCGCACGGACTCTCCTCGTTCAGAATGGTGACGAGGAAACTTTTGTCTGTGTCGCCGAAATCCGCTGGACACATTTGCGCAAGCTCAAGTTGGGCCTGTCGAGCTTCAGCGCTGCAGGAGCTCTACCCGCACTTGTGAAATCCGTCGGGTATCTTGTGGGGCTGGACTTCCTACGAAGCTTGGTGGTGCAAGGCCGACAATGGACACCAGCGGCACTCCAGGGTATCCTCGCGTGCTGTAATCCGAGATTGGAGCATATCGAACTTCGAAATTGCATCAGCCACTACTCGCCGTCGTCCAGTCACGACTCTGCCTTATATCATTATGCGCGGCAGCCGACGTCGCATCCAAGGACCCGAGTAACCCACCTGACGCTCGTCTCCTCCTCAGCGGCCGTCGATCTCCTAACCGACCCGCGTTGCGCCCTAGATTTCTCATCGCTCGCACGCCTGTGGTACACAGACTCCGTGAGCAGCAGGCTCGCGCCCCTCCTGCGCTCTGCAGAGATCACGCACTTGTACCTCCTAGGCACTGGTGAATACCCCGCCTCATCCTCCTCCCCGCAGCGATAACTCACGTGCGCTCCAAATAGACCATACACTCGCACAGCTCGACACCGCGCTCTTTCCCGCCCTCACTCACCTCGAAGCGAGCCTTCGCCCCGAACCCGCATTTAATCACTTCCTCATGCGGCTGCACACCCCGCGTCGGCTCGCCGTCATAAGACTTGTGTTCTCCGGCACAGATGTGGGCGAGCTGGCGGAGTTCGAGGCCATTGTGCTGGGGCTGGACGCCCCGTCCCTGCGCCGGGTGGAGCTGGGGATGATGGAGGACTTGGACCCGAACCCGAAGTTGATGGGCATCGTTGAGGCGGCGTTGCCGCGCCTGCGGGACAGGGGTCTTCTTTGTATGCCGATGGGCTAAGGTCTGAGAATTGTTGCGGTACGTGCTTGTCCGACGTGAACTGTGAAAGACTAAATCGAGCAAGCAACAAACTGACAGTGATATAACGTTCCTTCTCACTTGAATTTTGCGGCTGCGGGCAACACCGACACGAATCTTCCTTCCACACGGCGGGGTCTTACGCACAAGCCGGGCTTTCTCAACTCAGGCTGTATTCGACTCGTACTGTTCCGTCGAGGGCTGACTGAACGCATCCTTCTGTCTTCCACCATTGTCTTCAACACGGCTTGCGCACGTACACTCAAGGTGAAACTAAATACAAACCGTGTTGTCGGACTCCATTGCCCATGGAATCATTCTTCAACGCTGCGCCAATGGGTGCTTGTTGATACGCCGTATTCGAGCATCACTGGCTACCACTCACAATCACTTGAGGAACTATTATTCAGATTTGGAGTCGCCCTTCATTTTACTTCAAGTTTGCAAGTTAAGCTGACAGAGCTCATTTTGGCTCCTAATTCGTGGGTGTCGTCGATTTGCGTCCTGAGGCCAGCGCTTACCCACCGCTATTGTACCACGATGGCGTGGGTGTTCCCCGAGAATATCGGGTGCACATCTCGAGTGCGCTGTATCCCGATATCCAATACTTACGTGTCGGAAGATGATAACGTTGCCGTCTGGATGCGTTGGTCAGGCAGCATCGCAGCAAATGTTCCAGGCCCGCCGGAAAGTAATTCATTTCACTGGAAGGTGCCATGCAAGACACTACCGCAAAATACTGACTGCGAAGGCTAGTCAATACTCTCCTCCGAAAGAGGAATTACGTGCATCTGCGGCCTCCTTCCATCCTCTATTAAGCCCCTAGTTTCTCACCGAATGATTCAGCTAATCCGAGTCTAGCACGATTCCCGCGTCATGAGAATCCCCCGTGTTTCCCGTGTACTTTCGGAGTATGGAGTCTTATGCATCGCATCGCTGAGACTCGCATCTAACACGGTTGTAATGAAAACATGTCGCCTGATTATTGTCCATTCTGTCGAGCCATTGTTGGAAGCCTCATGCTTTGTCTACAGCCCCTACGGACATAGCGCTAACCGGATAAGACTCAATCTCAACACCTTTGCAACACCTTTTCTTCACAGCTTTGTGTGTGTACGAATGGAACTCAGTGTCGCATGTGTTAGTCTCTCATGATTGACTGAAATCAACCTTATGTTGGCATTTCGCTTTCTCCAGCCTCCGAACGCAGTCTGGGCTACTATCAGGTGCTCGTCACTCATGAATGTCCCACAGAATTTGGACAACGATTTACTCTCGAGCAGTGAGCTCGGGGTGTGTTTTTTGGGCGATCCACCCCACAAGATTACCCAGCAAGGTCTAGCCTTTTGTCCCCGTCACCTCCCTTCATTTGGACACGGTGCTACACGAAGGGAGATGCTCATCTACGAGAGAAGCCTCATTTATTCAAACCTATTTGGATTTCCTCTGGGCCAGTGCTACGATACAATTCGTCTGTCAATGCACAGCACCCAGACCCCTAAGCCCAAGGGCGAGATAAGGCAGAAATACCGGCATGTCTGTACAATCCGGGGTAATCTGCCTGCCAGCGCGCTCAGATTTCTACCCCTCTTCCATTGCAGATCATTTTGTGGAACAATGAAAAACACGCGGTACTCGGGGCGCAACAAGGCGCTAGAAGGAAGGGCCGACAAGTTTGCCGTTGACTCGCTTCGGCTCCGTCAGTTGGTGGGCGCAGCGGGAAGCCGTCCCGCGGACAAAAAAACTTCCGCCAAATATACTCGTTCATCGGCGTGCCAGTGTGGACAATGGTCTTCAAGCTGATATCGTATGTATAGCTCTCGACAATGTTTCTACGTCGAATAAATTAGTTGGAACACGCCTCGGTGCACCTTTCTCCGCCAGAATTGCCGAGACAAGGTCGGGGAGCCCCTCGCATATCCTCCAGACAAAGGAAGCATCGTTGGTGGGCAGGTTGGCGGCTAAGGTGCCCGGGCGGCGTAACCAGATTGCAGGAATGTCAACGCAGCACGCAGGCTCGAGATCGCGAAAGAGGGCATCAGAGACAAAACAGCGATGAGATCGCGGAATGCCGATGCTGTCGTGGAACATCAGAGGTGGGTAGACGGCGGCTGGGTCGGGGCGGTACACATGGAAGTGGTCCCAGGAGGACATCGTCTCGAGGTAAGGGGTCAGCTGTTCGAACGCAGCTGTTTTGCTGAAAACTTCAAAGTCCATATCGACCAGCCCGATGAGAGCGGGAACAAATGGACGCAGGGCTTGCAGAGTGGGTACCGCATCGTCGAAAAGGCGCCACTTGAATAGCGAGCAGGCAAATACAAACGATTCTTCGTCTGTGCAAGTCAGACCAAGTCGCATGGCCATATCTGCGTACGCGCGGGCCAGGATTTGCACGTAAGGCAGCCTCGGTGAGCGCTTTTTGACCTCGGTCTCGACGTCAGAGTAGAAGGAAAGGGCCTCGTTGCGCACGAATCCGTAGGAAGAACGAGAAAGAAGAGGTTCGAGGGCTTTAAATATCCCCGATTCGTGATCCTAATTGGTAGGTCAGCGCGTCTACAGAATGCGGAGAGAAACGTACAATTAGGGTTCCGAAAATATCGAAATACATGACTTTCAGGGTATAGGGCTGAAAGAAAGGAGCTCGCGGAACTGTAGCCTTGGCAATTCGACGCAACCACCTGTCTCCCCAATCGTCGTCGTCGTCTTCCTCGTCCGCTGCCGAGACATGGACCCCTGATATTGAGGGCGTGCGAGGTCTTTCCAAAGCAACACTTAAGTCGAAGAGAGCAGGATTCTGAAACTCTGTCGAAGGCCTTTCAGGGGAAAGGTTTCCACTTGAACAGGACGCCTATCTCGGGTCAGCGAGTTTTAAAGCCTGAGAGATGATGCACGCATACATGGTCCAGAGTCCAAAGTATGGTTCTTTCCGTCTGGGGGCGCGAGAACCGTGCGCGCAATCTGTTACAAGGATGAGAACCAGTTACTACACAAAAGTGAGATCGCCCACATTTTTATCTGTCTCACTTCGTCCATACATCGGCTCGCTGGCAGGATTTGCTTCATCGATTCGATGTCGTAGCGTATCTGTCCAGAGATGGTAGTCGGCGCGAAGAGATGGCCCGGGTGTACATCAGCGAGGGTGCTTTTGCGACTGAAGGCTGTCCAGTCGCCTTCGTCAACCCCTGCGGCCTCCCGCTCGGCCAATTGCATTGCTATCTCTTGGTTTATGTGTGCATCGGTGTCGATGAGGGAGATCGCGTCGAACAAACGACGTGAAGCATCAGAAATCCACCGCTGAACGCCTTCTGATGGATCCACGACTGCGTTGAAGAAGAATTTGCCACTGCGACTGGTGTTGACAACGCATTCACCGAACGGCCATTCGAAGTCCGGAACCAGTGGTTCCCGGGATCCCAGTCTACAAGGAAATATAGGCAGATACGTGTCGGGTAACGGATAGTGGGAGGGTTGCACGATGTACGCCATTGTAGCATGGCCGACGGAAGCATCCGGCTCTACTTCGACGAGCGCTAGGTACTGGCCACATTTTAAATCAGCGGCAGCTAAGGTTGCCAAAGCGGACTTGAGGTACGCAATAGAGTCCTGGGGGGAGGGTGATACTATGGCCCAGAAGTATTGGCTGGTCTCGTCCATCTGCCGCGTCAATGAGGAGGAGTGAAAGTGGGTGTGCGAGTGGTAGCGTCGTGATGGCGTGAGTCACGACTCACAAGTCACACACAGCCTCCGGTTCAACCCTGAAACGAACGTGAGAGAGCTCGGCAAGGAGCTCTGAGTCAAATCTCGAAACCAAGTCAACAAGTCAATGCCATGCGATTTCATTTCAGAATGGACCCAGAAGGATAGTGCCGGCGCCTGCTATGTGGGTCCAATCCGATGAGCTTCGGACGCATATAAGCCTTGGTCCCCCTTGGTCCTCAGCAGTTAGTATCTCTTACCTGGTTCAACTTGCTCCGCAATTTTTTGCTCCCAAATGACACACCATGCGCTCCGGTCCCCGACGGACATCTTCGTGGGCTGCGTCATCTACTGCAACCATGGGAATCCCCGAATCGACGCTACAGCTGTGTCGGCAGCCCAGCATGGGGCAGCCCACGCTCCCACTCATACGTCTGGGACTCAAGTCCAGGCGAGGACTCAAGTCCAGGCGGGGACTCAAGTCCAGGCTGGGACGAGTGTGCAGGCAACGCATAAGATTCGACCTTGTCTCGTTACTCGGGTCAACAAGAGCGACGGCACATTCTACGCGGCACCATTCAGCACAGGCGAGGTAAGAAGTAATACTCGAATTAAGGGACGACTCTCATGCAGCCCTTAGTACTATGGCAGCGTCTACTGGGAGTTCGTTGGCGTCAGACGACAGCCCGGCGCCATTCAACATACAAAGAGCCGCAGCATATGGATGGGCCCCGACACCCTGATCACCCCAATTTTCCACAGGGTGGACCTCATGTACTGGGAAGAAGGCATTCACAATCAAGATCCGCTTAGGCTCACCAATCTCAAGAATTACAAGACCCGCCGCGCAGCGTTCATACGTCGTGAGTTATCAGTTTTGCACCAGGGTTTTCGAGGATTGATTAAATCACCCGCAAATGTAGTTCACGGCGAAGGTTTCATCGAAGGTATTCCCTGCCCTCTTCCGCCGGCACCGATTCTGACTACTCTTAGATACCCCTCCCGCACCAGGTATATCCAGCTGATCCTGATCCAATACACTCGCTGATAAAACTTGGTGGCGTAGGAGCTCTCGGCCCAGGTATGTGTTGTATACCGTCAGTTCTCTGTCACTCGACTTACCCGCCGTATCGCAGCCGCTCGCTCGAGCCTGAACCCAGGTGCGTGTTGTGTTGCGGCGACAGCTATACCGCAGCCAACGCTAACTCCAATTGTGCAAGGCGCTGCAGCTTTTTCCCCGTCCCATGTGAGCTCACCGTTCAATCATTACTTTTGCTTCATCTTGAACTGCATACAGGGCGGGCCTGGGTATGCCATCGGATCGACCAGCACCCAGCAGGCTCAGGTGCGTCGAATCCTGTGAGCAAAGACGAGGTATTTACCTCGTTCCAGCCGAATCCATATACAGTCGGATACGTAGGTTCAAATTTTCACCGCCCAACACAATCCTAACCTAGAACTTAGACAGGAGCAAGTGTTCCAACCTTCTCGTTACCAGATGATGTGATTGACCCTTCCACACCATGACTAGTATTCGCAGCCCAACGTACGTTACCGATGTCCGAGCACCTCAAGCTCGGGGCTAACACAGTGAATGCAGTTTCAGGCCGCACCTACACTGACTATGGAGCAGCATTGGGCTCAAGTTGCACGGCAACAGCAGGAAGAGCAGCAGCGACAGGCCTTTATAGTACAGCAACAGAATGAGTCACTTCTGCGTGCACGGTGGCAAGCCTCGCAGCTGGGCCGAAACGGTTCGAGAGTGGATCAAGTCATGTCTGTCAGTTCATTAATCTCTCCACAGTTGTAGCCGAGCTGCGAAGGGACCTGGCGACTGGATTTGAGCGTTATGCCGCCATTCAGTATCCCAGTGGTGATTTTATAACTTGGTTACAGGGGTAATCGAGTGTAGCACCCTCGATGGATAGCCGGGCACCATCTCTCTCTCTTTTTTTTGTCCATAGTGCCGTGTATTTTTGTGGCATTTGTCACGTATAGTTCTGATATCGATTTTGGCACTGAAATTCAATCTGTCTGATGAGCTACAAAAAAGACTTCAGTTGCGAGCGAGCGGAGGAGATGAGACAAAACGATACCGCCCTCTACTTATGTTGAGGGCCAACCTGCCGTGTTAATTCGAGGGTGGGGGAGTCTGGTTGGGCGATTGAATATCGACAGGGCGGTGAGACAAGGCCCACTTCAGGTTCAAACGCTCCAAAGCCAACATTATGATTAAATTCACAAAGGAAGGTGAGCTGGCAAGCAACTATGAGCGCCACGGCTTGAATCCTGTCACTGATGATTTGCAACATAGACATGGAAATGTAAGGGTTGAGTCTGAATTCATTAACCTTCTATACGTTCAAGCTCGAGACCCACGCTCTACGCCCAAGGCAAAAAACCCATTGTCGATTTTTCAACGCTCCAGGTGCGGAGGGCCGGCCCGGAAACGTCGCCTTTGTTTGCGTTGTCCAAACTGCTTGCACAGCTTTCGCGCCTTCCCTCCCACCACCATGTCCACCGTGTCCCCGGCCACGGACACCGTGTTATCCACACCTGAACTCCTCGAACACATCCTCGCCTCCCTCTCTATACGATATCTTCTTACTATCGCGCCGCTAGTCAGCAAAACCTGGCAGGCCGTTGCCCTCACGCCACGGCTACAGCGCATCCTCTTCTTCCAGCCCGACCCCGCCTCCACGTCGGCCGACCCGGTGCAGAATTCCCTGCTCATGGAACTCTTCCCGCCGTTTTTCCTGCAGGACCTCGAGCGCCAGAGTCGTTGGTCCTGGCCCAACGCCGCCGCCATCATTACACTGCCCTGGGCCGCAGCGCCTGCCGCGTTCCGGCGCCCTGACGCGAGCTGGCGGCGCATGCTCGTGCGACAGCCACCCGTGCGGCATTTGTTTGTGACGGAGACGTGCCATGGACAGATCGGGGACTCCAAGCGCCGCGCGGAAGTGGCCAATCTGGAGCTACGCATGGGGACACTCTATGACCTGGTGGTGCCCCTCATCGACCGCGTTGCCTCGTCGTTCTGCATACGCTGGAGCGGGACCGACGCGGATCTCACACTCGACGTCATCTTCACGTCGCAGTGCGCCGTCGGCCGCCCCTCACTGCTCGGCGAGCAATTTTACACGGAGGGAACCTTTGACGCGGGGAGCGAGCGCATCGAGCTCGATTTCGGGGACTGGGTGCGAACCCCACGTTAGTGGCTGGCCTCTCACCTTGTTGGTTTTGTTCTATGAATCCTGCTGCGACTCGATGCCCCCACAGAACTCTTCACTCGGTCGGCCGCTGGTGTGTGCTTGTATACTTGTACCTTATTCGCCCCGAAACACAATGTACCCTGGAGACGGGGCCCTGTACGCCATGTACCTATCTATCCTCCCTTTCTTTGCAATTTACTCGTATATGCCCGCATTCTCCTCCTAGTGCTCGAAGTCTATTTGCGAGGTGAGATATCGTTCTGTGCTCCTTCTTTCTCCATTTTCACCCAAGAAAGCAACTGTTCCTGCTTATGAGCATTGGCGTTGGCAGTTCATCGATTCGAATCGTCACTCGAAATTCCGCAAGGCAACTGGGTACGTGCGCTTTGTTTCGTGATCGTCCATAACGCAACTTATATCTGGGGCCATGGTCAATTACAGAGACGCACTGCCTCCGAAGTGTTCGATGTCTTCGCCGGGCATATCCAGCTGGTTCGAACCATCAAAAATTGAATGCACACCACGACGTTTTGCGACGCCTCCTCCACACTTCGCCCACCACATTGGTGAGTGAGAACGGGCCAGTCCAGCATTTCCAGATGTACGCTTTGACCTCCGGTCCAGAAGAGATCCAAAAATCCTGCAATCTCTCTCCCCACGCGCGAGTAGTAATCGTGAGCCAAGACGAGGAGCAATTCAAGGCTTAAATCCGTTTGACTTGTCGATCCCCGAACGTGAAAACCCAGTGCACGTATGGTTATGATCACCGACGTCTAAGAAGCTGCTCGGCAACCTAGTACGCACCCCGCCTTTCATTTGATTTCCTACCAAAGATGTTTTCAGCAGGGTCAAGGGGTACGCGCCAGAGCATTGACGTTGGGGCTCGCCGATTCTAAATTTCACTCTACAATTTCGCGGTACGCTTTGGGCTTGCATTTGAATGTCGCATAATTGCTTCTGAGATATTTCAAGGTCTCCTCTATGCACATTTAACTTGTTCGAACCGTCAAGATGGGACTTTTGCCGCGAAATATGCACAGGGCGAAATTATACCATCGATCGCAACTTTTTTTTTGCGTCGACCTCCGGCACCGGTACCATGGGCTTCCCCACAACTTCTGATTGTTCAAATCTTATTGGCTGCAAATGTCCTGCTTCTTCTCTGCTCACGCATACCGACGTTAGAGTGTCAGCAACGGATTTGGCCCATAGGAATCATAGGCACGGACGGTTTCACAGTCGCCAGGCTTCCCAACAAAACCCGCTGACTGAGCTCACGTCAAGCTCACGTCGAATGCACAGAAACAGATTTGTACATCTTCGGCAGGTTCAGATTGGGTTCGGACGGGCTAGACAAGGGCAACAAAGTCCTTGTGCGCTGGATTTCCACTTGCGCGTACGTGGGGTTGATGGCATAAGTGACATAAATGACAGTCATACAGAGTTGACAAAATATAAATCGAGAAGAGTCAATACCCTACCCTGGAGCCTCCACCGCCCGCTTGGCCAAAGAAGATTGCTTGCCCTGGAAGTGGGTTCTGAAGAAAATTGGATCGTACGACTCAGACGGACCTTGTGAGTGTTGTGTTGCGCCAGCCAAAGCTACAGTCCATAGTGCATAAACGTCGCCCAACGCCTGAAAGAAATTCCAGGCTGCTTTCGAAGCTGCAGGACCGCATAGTGCAGCGCCTCGGCGGACTTGGTGAGATCGGGGAAAACTGGAGGGGCGGAATTCGGGTCACAGTCCTTCAACAGATGCTTGTAAAACTTGTCAGCGATCTCAGGTCCATCTTCATCTTTCATCGTCCTATAAGCTGCGGTGAGAAATATTTTTGTACAGGCAAAAATCGACATACCACATTGTAGCAACGACACTTCGAAATCCTGCAAACAACAGGGTTCCAGCAAGATGCATCGCTTCGTCAGGGGTGTATTTATCACCCTTAGCTGTTTCACAGGCACTCAGGAATGCCAAAGAGTTGCTTTGCTGCAGTGATTTTGCGGTTTCATCCTCGGGTCTGCTCATAATTTCGGACACTTTGAGAAGCCCGTCGGATAGGGCTAGACCGCTTTCGAGGGGATGGTCCAGATCTTGGGTGCCATGGCATGCGAAATGAACCACTGAGGACTGCCGGAGATGGGTGAGAGCATCTTCAACCACTGCCACTGTCCCAATGCCTAACCCCGTAAGCCATGGGGTCGGTACTTGATTGCGGATCGAGTCGAATTCTTTTCTCGAGCCCGGAAGGGGAGAGAAATCCTCTGAGAATTTCGGTTTATTTGACTGGATAACTGCTGTCATCTTGAACGAGGTTGGCTCTCTCGTGGGAGGGTTCAGAAGCGCAGCGAGGGTGGGGGCATAGGAAGAAATAACGTAATCTGCGACACAATCCGTGCCATCTTTCCCATATATTCCGGCTGCATGTATTGGCAGAAATGTCAGAGTCCCAGTCGGGCACCACCAAAGGCGCTGGGGATTGGTTGATTTCTGAAAATATCCATCATTAACAGCTGTGTAAGCTAGCGGAATAAATTACCTACCTTCAACTTCAGAACATCGAAGACAGGTTTCACAATGGTTCTCCACAATTCCTCCAAAATGCCCTGGAACGTTTCCTCGGGTTTCTTGTAGCCTTGCTTATGACCACAGAGTCGGTCCTGGACATCAGGGCTTGCCAGTGTTTCCCTGTGGGACCTCGTATCAAGGAACTCCTCTGCATCAAAATTGGATCTCGAGAGAGCCAGAGAAAGGTCGGCCTGAAAATGGGCCGCAGAAATATCCAAGGCTGGAAGTTGCACATATTGAACTGGATTCCCAAAGGTCTGAATCAACGCAAAAGATTCGGATTCTCTGGGAACAAGGATAATGACTGGGCCTGATGCTGCAGCCTGATTTAGAGTCTCGATGTCTTGGGGCTTCATGAAATTTTCGAAACCAGTCAATGATCGAGCAGATTGAACGGCTGTTTCCCACTCTTTGTTGAGTCGTTCGTATTGAATACCTATGGCTTCTGTAGCAAGGATCTTCTCTTGGTTATCAGATGTTGAAATGCCTCGGAAGGATGCATGCTCGAGCTCTCTGGTTAATTCACATAGTTTGGAGGCAAGCCTCGCATCAACAGTCTCCAGACGATCCAGTGGTGTCTGGAGATGCATAGCCTGAGACCAAAATATAGACCGACTGGCCTCAAGCAACTCCAGAGCAACAGTGTAGCTTCCTTCCTTGATAGCACATGCTGCAGCTCCGGAAGCAAGTTCACTAGCCTGTAATGTTGACAAGATCTCCTGTCTAGATACAATATCCAAATGAAGCGCTGCTATTTGAGGAAGGATGTTGATAGTTTCCTGATAAGCATGCAATGCTGAGCTATGACCATGCTCTGCAGCAACCTGAGCCCAAGAGTGGGTACATCGAAAACGCAAGAGTGGAGAGGTGTATAGATATGCTGATGCCTCCTGGAGAAGGGACATAGCTCGCTGGAACTGGGGGGAGTCGTGGTCATCCTTGTGGGCAGATGCCAGCAAACATCCTAACCGATTCAATGAAATGCCATGATCCAAGTGGGGAACTGGCCGGAGCGCAAGTGCTTCCTCGTGCAGATCAATAGCCCTTTGTAGATCCTCGGGCTCATGCTTTAGCTCAAATCGAGTTTGAAGTGTGTTTGCAAGATTGTACAAAAATGTGCTGCGCTCGGGGTGAGTAGCAGTACAGAGTGAAACCACCCGATCATAGAGTTCGATTCCTTCCTCGAGGTCTTTGAACTTCTTTTTACGCTGATAGCGAGTGTTAAGTGTGGCAGCAAGATTATTCAATGCACTGAAATGCTGAGGATGAGGAGACCCCCAGAGCGCCAGTACCTCTCTCTGTGATCTTATCACATCCTCAAGATCACGGAAATCACCAGTTTGTTCACACTGGGTGGTCAACACTGAGCTAACATTATTCAAGCAAACACCGTAGTCTGGATGAGGAGCTGGG
This sequence comes from Mycena polygramma, assembly GCA_029449255.1. NCBI lineage: Eukaryota > Fungi > Basidiomycota > Agaricomycetes > Agaricales > Mycenaceae > Mycena > Mycena polygramma. Next base: position 53,571 of record JARKID010000168.1, on the reverse strand, counting down.
CAAAGTGCAAGTGCTTCCTTAGATAGCTTGACTGTCTCCTCCAAGTCTTTGGCAAAGCCTGTCTGAAGAAAGCGGATTCCAATTGCACGAGCAAGATTGTTCAAAGACTTGTGATGGTCGGGATCTGTGTTCTGTGATAATCCCAAAGATTCCCTATGCAGTCTGATTGCCTCTTCAAGATCCTGTGGATCCCCTTTCTGCTCAAACCGAGTTTGAATAGCATGAGCCAGATTACTTAGGAACCCACTTTTATGTGGATGAGTGGGATGACAATGTGCAAGCACTTCTTTATACACCTTGATTGCCTCATCAAGATCTTTGAAGTCGCCTTTGTGTTCAAACCGGGTCAGGACGATAGTTGCCAAATTGTTTGATGCAATAATCCAAGCAGGAGCGGGTGCAACAAAGAAAAGAGCTGCTCTTCTACGCAGTTGAATTGCCTCATCAAGGTCTTCAAAATTTCCTTGCTGTTCAAATTGAATTTGGAATGCATTTGCAAGATTGTTCAAAGAAGGACCATGATCTGGATGAGGGAAAGGACAAAGCTTGAGAGCCTCTGTATGCAATCGAATTGCTTCCGCAAGATCTTTGGGATCTCCTAGTAGCTGGAAGTGCATGCGGAGTGCATCACCCAAGTTATTGAGGGACATGCTCCGGTCAGCATGAGTAGCGGCAAAACTGCTGAGTGCATCCTTGTGCATTCCAATTGCAGTTTCAAGGTCCTGTTCATTTCCCTCCTTTTGATACCTAATTTGAAGACTCCTCGCAAGGTTGTTGAGACATGAGCTATGAGCTGGATCACCCTCAGGACAACCTTCAAGAGCCTCTTTTTGCTGCTTGATTGCATCTTCGAGGTCCTGAGGATTACCCTTCTCCTCAAATCGTCTTTGCAGTGCATTTGCCAGATTTGACAGAATAGTCATATGGTTGGTTTGGGAGCCAGAATCCAAGGTTAGGGCTTTTTCATGGAGTTCAATCACTTTATCCAAGTCCTGAGAATCACCCTTGTGATCAAATCGTGTTTGAACTGCACTTTCGAGATTGTTGAGAGGGATACTGTCATCTGGGTGAAGTGACACTACTTCTTCCAGCAGTTCAATTGACTCATCGAGAGCCTCAAAATCCCTCATCTGCTTGAACTGGCATTCAAGCGTAGCAGCAAGGTGATTGAGGAAAGAGGTGTAGTTGGGATCAAGCTCAGGAGTTTGTGTGAGCACCATTCGATGCAAGTTGATTGCCTCTTCAAGATCTTTTGGATCACCAAAATGCTGGCACCTAGCAACAAGCATTCTACCCAGCTCCCCATAGAAGACAGCCTGTGAAGGATGGCCAAATGACAGACACCATATTGCCTGTTCAACATTTGCAATTGCTGCATCAATCTCCTTTTTATCTCCAGATTGCTCGAAAAGAGAGCATGACTCCTGGCCTGCATGTGCCAACTGTAAGGCTTCTTTATTTATCCTGACTGTTTGCCCGAGCAGATCGGTAGCCTCCAGTAAGCAGACCCTGCCCTCGTTTGTGTGAGAATGAATTTGTGCTGCTGTAAGAAGACCGGCCACCAAAAATATTGCCAGATTTGGCTGTATTTCAACTGCTTCTTTCAAGTGGGATACAGCACAGTTGACATTGGCTTCATCAGCAGCTGTGTGATAGAAGTGCATGAGGAGTGCTTGTGCGAGCTCCAATAGTGCTGTTCCCTTTTGTTCAGCAGAAATTTCTTCCACTGATATTGTTTGCCGGTAAAGGCTTGAAGCAGATGTCAAATGGTCGAGATTGACAGTCTGATTAAACAACGTGAGCTCCTCCAAGGCAGAAGTCATATCTGCAGCTGGGGCTGATGACACAGAATCAGTCTCCTGAAAATCAAGTGAGTAATCATTTTATAAGACTTGTTTGACTTACTGAGGAAAGGGATATATCTTGTAAGCTGATTCCCAGACTCCGTGTGTGTGCAACAAGGGCTTTGTGGACATCAGAGATATCCACCATGTAGACGAATCGAGTCAAAAGAGCTGTGGTCAGATATGTTTGACACTCCTTCAGTTGAGGATCTCCTGCATTAAATCCACGAGCTGCCGATTCCAGAAGATCGATAGCTGAATCAAGTATCGAGATATTTGCTGCGACCTTGCACTCTGAAAGAAGGTCATGAGCTTCATCGAAGCATTCAAATGTTTGATCATCCTCGGGCTCCTATCAATTTGCACTATTAAATTGGTTTCAAAGTTCCAACAGAGTACCTTCTCACCAGAATAATATCCTCGACACCTTTCATTGGTGACCCATGAAAATCTTCAGGTACTTCATCCTCTGGCTCCTACGTGCTTCCACATTGAATCATTCCACAGGGTCCAGACAGAGTGATTTCTCACGATAATGATATCCTCCTGTTACCGGGTCAGTAAGACTCCAGCTCCAAGATATGTGCATTACTTGCGTTCGAAGAGCTGGAAGAGACTATATCCTCCATGGATAGACACTCGGGTAGTTGTCCAAAAATACACAACACAGATTTGGTTGGGGGGAGGAGTAGAGCCGAGGCATGGGGAAACGGCCCTTTAATACTGTTGCTCGGCTGACACAGCACTAATTTTACAGTGATAAGAATCAGTATTCAACTGAGAAAGGATGAATGCTGATACAGAATCTCAGTCAGTTACAGCATTCTGTTGATGGCATAAAATGTCTGTTCTTTCTTGGTTCTTTCTTTCAACGAATAAAATATGAACAGCCAAAAGCTACCCTAACCTGGTACACAAGACGGCACATCTTTGCGACTATGTGAGAGGCCAGTATGAGCAGGGAACAGATATCCGTAACATCGAACAATTCCGAGAGCACCGGAATCTGACTAGTTGGTGCCTCCATATCAGTGTCTAATAATACAGAGTGCGGGAATTGAGCGGGGATGTTGACAATTGTGAAGGTCCGCTGGGCTTCTAGGCATGTCCCGGTGCGTCTTCCCAGACCTGGCCGGCGTGTCAATCTGGCGGGCATGTCGGAGTCCCGGACTGGTTACCTCAACGCTATTGCTGAACACTTGGTCACCACACGTGCGTCGACCACTTACACGCAGCTGCCCGGTGCCAGTCTGTCCCACATAATGTTCATTTTATTTTTGGCAGCTACGAAACCAATTCACATTGCTTCGCCGGGATGTTGAATACTGAATTGAGAATTTGACAATTGTGCGGTATGTGCCAGTGCTGCCGAGTTTGTCAGAAACAGGTGCAGAACTAGTGGGCACCGGAATGAGAGGAATCCTTGGAGAGCGAGTCAATGATCGGACACTTTCGAGGAGAGACATTTGCGCTTGAGCAGGATGGGCGAATGGTCAGTTCGACTATGTGGTCCGCGGCGATGTAATCTAACAGTTTACCCTCTACTGATTAATTTGGGCGAGGAGCGGTACTGGTGCCTCTAAGAAGAGTGCAACCATAGTCAACCTTGTGCCAATTGAATCTCAGCGAATTTCTCCGGCACAGTTTACAAAAGAAAAATAGTAACGAATGGCATTTATTCACGACATTGAACGCGAATCAGGGGCCGAGGGTGGGAAGAATACAACGACTCGAACTTGGACACTACAATAAGGCCCTTATGGTGTTCTCCACTGCAACTCAGAGGGTGATGGGGAGGCAGTTGATCGCGATGAGAGAACCCCACTCCTTCTCGGGCGCATCACAGGTGACAGTGGTGCTTCCGCTGAGGGGAACATGAGTTCAAACTGTGTGTGAAGGAGAAAAAGCGCCTACCAGTTGTTCCCGATAACCGTGATGGGCGAGCAGCCCAAGCCGATGGGCACGTTGAGCCCGCTGAGATCAAGGCCCAAAAGGGCGGCAACCGCCGAGACGGCGGTGCTCGAGGAGGACTGCACGCTGGTGCAGCACTGCGGGGAGCTCGGGGGCGTGACCGGGGGCGGGGGAGAGCCGTTGGGCATGGCGGCAGCAAGGGTCTGAAATGAACGGGAGTGAGTTCAACGAAAATATGAATGCAGGTGGCTGCGTACGATGAGCACGGAGGCGACGACGATGGAGGGCTTGAAAAACATGTTTGGAAAGCGTGAACTACGGAGGAGTGTTCGAGTGAGGATTTGGAGAGAGTAGCACTGGCTTTTATATGTCTCGCTAAGAATTTCCCGCGGTTTTGCAGGGTGCTTGAATGGGAAAGGTCCCGGAATTATGAGGAGGAGTGGAGTCGGTTGACAGAAATGAACATATTTGAGGAAGCGATCCGAGATGTCTATGTGGAGCGGTTCAGGGACATCATCAATATGTCGCACTGGTCTCACGCCAGGTAAATTAGCCCGAACGCACCAGGTGACCTGAACTGTGTTTGTGGCTGTAAAACCCTTGGAAAGTCGATCGACTCAGCGCATAGCGTTGTCTGCGGGGGATATTCGATCCAATGCCTCTCAGCCACAGTCTGACCGTCGAAGAAAATGGAACGAAACTCGCCTGAAGCTGCCGGAAGCACTCGAGCGGGGGGAAGAACGCGGGTACCAGACGACATATCCGGCCTCACCCTCAGTGTCATTCATTGAACTCCGGAGTTTGTAAAGAGCAGATGTGTATCGCGTCGCATGGGTTGCGGGGACAGAGCGCCCCCGATGCGGGACCCAGACAGAGTGTGGGTATCTCCCGACGTCATGAACGCGTCTGTTCCACAGCCGCCGCGAAATGAGTTCAGCGCGCTGATGAAAAAATGACTTGATGAATGTTGGGCGAGGGGTGTAATTTTGGAAGGTCGAAACGAGGCGCGTGGCATGTCCGGCACATACTGAGGCAGAATTTAAAGGAGTTATTGATGTAGTACGCCACCGACGTCCAAGACTGATTGCGCTGTTGAGTACATTCTATCGTGGTCCGATTAAAGGTGGATCGCAGCGCGTCGCTGGATTGCACCGTGTCGCGAAGGCTCAAGTACATGTAATAAAGTAGTCTGCGTTGAAGGAGCGTGCATGCAGGCGTATACGGGGTTTTGATATATCATATGGTGGGCAATGTCCCACTTGCCATGATACATCAATCTCTACAGTTGTAGAGGTGGTGCTTAGGGATCCCCACCGTATCCGTAATTACGGTGTACGGTTACGATTTTACGACTACCGTAACCGTACCGTAAGGGCCTCGGACGAGCAGTTTACGGTTACGGTTACGGCTGGATATACCACCGTAATAACCGTAAATATACGGCCGTATACGGTCCTCTTACGACCGTAAATCAACCGTAAATGAGAGCCATCCGGATCGTTCTGAGGATGGCTCTCGAGGAGCCCGAATGTCCGAGTGGGCTGATAAGAGTCCAGCAGCTGCCAAGTAATGGAAGTTACACAAAGTTGGGAAGCTAGGTCTGACTTACTGCCAGCGAGAAAAATGTGTATTGGCAAGGGAAAGTCGACGAATAATCCTGGAAGTGAGTACGCGCATGTTGATGTACGAATGACAGAACTCTCAAACCAATCTTCAGTGAACAGAGGATTTTACCTTCAAGATACCTCGTCGACAAAATCAATTACGATTCGGGTTGCAAGTTGAACTTGCAACCTCGACTCCGAGTTGAGGTCGCACCCGGATTCAAATACACGACTGCCACCAACTACAATGGGCCCTTGAGACAAGAATACAAGTGCAAAATCCTGCATAAGGGAGAAAGTACCGCTGGTTTGATAGGTATGGCCGAGATGCCCGGAATCGCGAAAAACTCGATAAAAGTGGGCAGCTCCCGCGACGACGAGCTCCTGGGCAACCCAGGTAATGACCGGATAATCAAATGGCTTGGCTTCTCAGTGTGCGTGCTGTTCCGAATTTATTCGGGTTTTTACGGTCGTAATGACCGTAAAATACCGTAAATTAACCGTACCGTACCGTAAGGCCCTCTGGAGGAGAGTTTACGGTTACGGTTACGGCCAAAATGTCGCCGTAAAGACCGTAATTCTTACGGTCGTAACCGTATACAGTACGGTGGGGATCCCTAGTGGTGCTGATATATCAGTGTGAGCCCTTGCCTTTTTGAGTAGCTCCGTCCACGCCGCGCGGCGCTTCTTGGGACGGCGTCGCATGGCGCTCTGATGCATGAATCATCGCGCACATCAGGCGCACATCGGCAGCGGTTTGGCTTGATTGTGTGATGTTTATCCGTGTTAGCATCACATCCCTTTCCCGCTCCCATCATCCGCGCCCTCCCGCTTCCCGCCGCCGTCCCGTCGCCGCTATCGGCCTGGCCATTGCCAGCACCTTGGCCGCCACATACTGGGCTCGTCTCTGCACAGTCACCTTGCTCAAATCTCTGCTCCTCGCGCCGCCCTGGCCGCTGTTCGGGCCTGCCTACTAGCGCCGGTTGTGGTCATAGAAAATGTATCCGGATGTCTAGGACCTTGGAATTTTTACTGAGCACTTCTTGCGGTACTATCCCTCACCTAGCGGCGCCAATACCTCAATATTAGCACCAGCACGGCCGCAATCATGGTTTACGGGCATTTCTATTCCTTCCCTCTTCTCGCTCGTTTCTGTGCTTCTACGGGGTATACTGGGGCAGGGGAGACTTGAGTAATATCCTCACTCCAGTTCAGCATGGTTAAACTGTGCCTCGTGCAGCTATAACCCGCAATTCGGGTACTATGGGGTTTCCACCGCGTACAGTACTGCTGCCGCTGGGGCTCCTTCTAGTCTTTCCTACCAGATCCACGAATCCCTGGCGTATCCTAAAAGCTGTTCGCCCCGTCCGCGCATTTTTGGCGCCACTTGCGCGACAAATACGCGGAAATTCCAGGTTTCGCCGAATCTCTTTCCTCGACACTCCAGGACCGAAACCGGGCTCATTATCTTAATTCTTCTCAGCTCAGTAATCCATTCTCGTTTGACTCCCTGACTCACATACTGCAGGGCCTTCCAAAGTACGTTCAAAGTACGGATGTAGCTAATAGGTCTGAAATGCACGCTGGCGTCCGCCGTCGGTATTTTGACTGTATTTTGTATTTCTCTTACATTGCATGAGTCCTTTGCATGTCATCGGTCTGAAAACCATGCTCACCACGATGATGATACCTTGGCCACCAGCGGCCGAATGGACCATCACTGGGATTTGATGGGGGAATGATGGAGGAAAATCGGATTCGTTAGAACACTCTGTGACTGTAGAGGGTCGTGAACGGTCAAAGTATGCAAACGAGAATGGTTTTGAATGTTTCCCGATCATTGAATTTGAAAGTTGAAAAAAGAAGGAATGTGCACATAACTTGACTCCGATACCAAGGTAATGTTATGGTGAATTGACGCTTGTTAAACCGTAAATTCTGCGCACCTTTCCGACCACAAACCTCCAGCCCGTGGAATTTGACATTTTCATGAATATTCAGACTCCCTGACCTTGATTACGTAGACAGAACCTAATTTCCGCACCGTTATTGGTCTGATCGACGCGATTTGTTCTGTCGCTGAGATTTTGCTACCCTCGTTTCCCAGGTTTTTTTGCATAGAAGTCTTCGTTTAATGAATAGAAACTGTTCTGTAGTGTTCAAATCCTTCCTGGCTCCCTGGTGTCTCTAAACGAACATGAACTCTGTCGCCAATACGGCATCTGTCACGCCATAACAGCGTGACTCTTTCTCTTCTTCACCACCCCATCGTCCAGCGCCGCATCCCCTGAGACCGTTTTGCCCCTGGCTGCACCCCAAATCCAGAGCTAGGCTATTCACCGTCACTTTAATCCGCTTTCCTCTGGTTTCTGTCCAGCTGGGTTCCTGGCGCGGGCTGTTCTTTGTCTCGCCCCTCTTCGACGCTAAAGTCAAGCCCATCGTGGCGGAAACGTCGGCCGGCTCGCACCACTATCAATCATCCCCCTGGTTGCTTCAACGGTCGACGTTTTGCTTCTCGTGAACTGAGGCCTCGAAAAATCATGTTTTGGGGGGAACGATGGATAAAAGTGGCCTGCGGATGGATGGGACTCGGAGAATCGAGATCTGAGGTACGCAGTCTCGCGATCGGTGCGTCATACACGCCACCACCTCACGCCTCACACTGATTCTTCCCTGGACACTCTTTCCGCGTGTGAATGCACCGGAGCTTCCCTCTTCTTTCCCCACAGTCTCCCGAGGTGGCCAAAGTGCGTGCTACACTTAACTCCTCAGTGTACGCTTACTGAATTTGTTCTACTGCAGCTCGCGCCCGCTCTCAATCGTGGTGATTCCGGTGCAAATCCCGGTCTCGCTCGCCCCGCGTGCACCCCGATCCTCCCTCTTGCGCAGCGCAGTAGTGCGCGCTGCCCCTCTTGCGTCATCGCCGCTGAAGGGATAGCCGTGTTCCTGTACAGTGGGGATCAGCAGGCGCTGCCCCGAACTGCCAGGAACTGCGTGTGTCCCACCCGCGGCACTCTGGTGCGACCACGTAGTCCCCGGCGTGCGGCCCAGCCGAACAGCTATCTCCGCGCCGGCATCGCGCGCAGTATTCGTGGGCATCCGCCGCGACGATGGCGCCACGCAGTCCGACGTCGTCGCACCCGCACCCGCACCCGCAGCCGCACCCGCAGCCGCTCGTGCTCGGTGTACACGCGGCAACGGAGCTCCCGCCGTCGGGTTCGCGGGCCGAGCACATGTATGATACTTTTTCCCGGTGCGCTGCCCTGTGCGGCGGCGCCGTGTAGCGTGCGGCGCGCGCCGCTGTCCAGCAGATATAGATGAAATACTGTTTCTACGCTTACTCGCGCCGCTATCTGACATGCTTCCTTTTGTGTATGTATGCTATCTACTGGTGCTTTAATCCATATTTTTTCCGAGAATTTAGACGGGGTTTTTGTGCTCGTCGTCGCAGACGACGCCGAGAGCCTTTGATGGCTGTGGTCCCAATGCGGATAGGCGAGGTCATCGCCCAGCACAGCGACGACGCCTGGAATCAATTGCTGATCCCACTTGATGTAGGTGTACTGCCTTTGGTCTGGTCCCCATTTGTGAGGTCTACAATTGAGGACCTACGATATATCATGGCAAGTGGGGGATTGTCGACAGATGATATATCATTCCCCCAGACTGTGGTGGTGCATGTCACCAAGTATACGCAGAGGATTGAACGCTCGGCGCCCGTTAGACATCAATCCACCGTTACAAGCAGAGATCTGCCCAGTCGCAGTTTTTTATTCCTAGCGCCGATGAGAAAGTTGAAGCGCCCTGGAAGCAAGAAGAGCCCTCACAGCCAAGGCCAAAGCAATTGAAAGGTTGAGTAACCACAGATGAACCTTCTTGATATCCCAGTGGATTGACAACGCAGCGGCCTGCGATTCCGGCGTGAAGGAGGCCGCACAACTTTTCGGGGTCTGCGAATGGGGCTTGGATGGCAGGAAGGGGCCCAGGGGCAATGGTGTTATTTTACTTGCTTTGTACACCGGGATAATCCCTGGAAACCGGCGTTCGTTATTCGGACCGTGCCGTGTAATGCTACCTACCTACCTACCTACCTAGCTTCTTGCCGTCGCCAAGGGTAAGCGAGCCATAAATTAGCGCGCCCGATCAGAGTTCCTAGTCGCGCAGGAAAAACGGAGCAACCGAGCATGTATGGCGTGAGTTGAGCATGAGGCCAGAGTCCGGCAAAAAAATCCTGCCCGCACAGAGTTGAGGGCTGACTCGGAGAGAAGCGACTGAGAGTGTTTTCAAAATAAACGAGGTAAGAACAAGTCAAGGACAAGTCGATGATGACTGAGCAGTCCTGCCGGAGGCAAAATTGCGGAGTAAAAGGACTTCAAAGAAGCATCGCACCCGCGGAAATAGTCGAAGATGATTCTGAGGGACAAAGGAAGCGACTGAGAGTTGTTGAAGAGTGAACGAATGAAGAACAAGCCAAAAAACAAAACGATGGTGGTGGGAGCAAGGGGCGTGATCACACGTGTTATTTGCATCAACGCGACTTGCCAAACTGTGCACAGCATTCCCGCCTTTCCTCTCACCACCATGTCCGACGCCCAAGACGCCGTGTTCTCCACGCCCGAGCTGCTTGAGCAAATTCTGGCCCGCCTCCCCATGCAGGATCTCCTTGTGACCGCACCGCTAGTCAGCAAAGCATGGCAGGCCACTACCCTCACGCCACGTCTGCAGCGCATTCTCTTTTTCCAGCCCGACCCCACCTCCACGTTCGAACCGGCACAGAACCCCCTCCTCGTAGCCAAATTCCCGCCATTTTTTGCCCCGAAACCGGGAAACCAGAGCCGCTGGTCCTCGTTCAGCGCGCGCTCCATCACGAAGCTGCCTTGGGCCGCAGCACCTGCGGCATTCAGACGCCGCGACGCCAGCTGGCGGCGCATGCTTGTCCGGCAGCCTCCGGTACAGAGCATTCTCGTCGCAGAGATGTGCCACGCGCAGATGGGCGACTTCGATCGCCGCGCGGAGCTGCGCGACCTCGAACTGCGCATGGGCACGCTCTATGACCTGGTGCTGCCGCTCATCGACCGTGTAGCGTCGTCGTTTCGTATCCGCTGGACCGGCACCGCCGACGCCGATATCACGTTGGATGCCATCTCCACTATACAGTGCGTCGTCGGCCGCCGCTCGCCGCTCGACAGGCAGTTTTACACAGAGGGGACTTTCGACAAGAAGTGCGAGGACCGCATTGCGATCCAGTTCGGAGATTGGGTGCAAACAGGACGTTAGCCGACATCCCAGTTCGCGGAATTTGCCTGGATACTTTCGTGCGTTAATCCACCCATCATCAGATTTGGCTCAAGGACGGAGCATGGTTATTTAGTCCTGATTGTATTCAGCACGACCGGAATGTACTGTAAGCCGTGTTCCTTTCTCTTGCTTTCACTTGCCCTTCTTCTCTATGACTTTGTTTTCTTCGCCAGGCTTTCTGTATCCCAATATCTACTGAGTCCAATCATTATGCCAACTGTCCGTACGACCTGGAATATACGTCTTGTCTCCCGGTGACGCAACCACTCAGAAGGTTAAGCAACTACCGCTCTCCTCAAATACCTGCGCGCGGTTCAAGAAAATAAAACTAGAGTCAAAGCCGAGACTGCCACTGTCCGGGCACGATATATTTTGGGTCTGTGGTTCAGCTGACACTTTCATTACAGGCCTGTGGATTCCAGAATCGATCAAGACTACGGACGTCAATTCTGCGAGCCCGCTGAGCAATTACTCCAGTCGAGGCTCAAATTAAGGTCAGCTTCTCATGCGCAACTGTTCGATCTTATTCTTACGGTGCACAGATTTCTTTCCCTGGCCCGCAATCCTCCGCTTCGCTCAGCAGGCTTACGCCGCAGACCTATTTTTGAACGAATTCGGGCGGCGTTTTCAACTTCTCGACTTCTATTTCTACTTACACCTCGCCGGCTGGACGCGTGAGTCCGGCAGTGCGACATACACGACATATATATGAAGACCGGGTGAGCCATGACCTCTCATCTCTTTTTCCGCAGCATATCTGACAATGTCCTCAGTGCGCAAAATCGGAGGTGCCAGCGTGTCAGCCATCGGGTTTGGCGCCATGGGGATCGCGGGAACGTACGGTGCCGTCGGCGATGACGAGGAGCGATTCAAGGTTGTTCTAGGACCACATTCGTATCCGTGAACGCGCAGACTGATTTTACTCAGGTTCTCGACGCGGCGTACGCCGCTGGATGCACGATGTGGGATACGGCTGACGTCTACCGCGATTCGGAAGAGTTGATCGGCAAATGGTACATATGCGTTTCCCGGGGCTCTTGGGTATTGGAATTCGGGGGAATGCGCACTGACATGAGACATGCATATAGGTTCAAACGGACAGGCAAACGGGACGACATCTTCTTGGCGACCAAGTTTGGATTCACCGCGGTCGATGGGCGGCATGCTATCAACGGCACACCGGAGTATGCGCGGAAAGCGATTGAGACATCGTTAAAGAGACTGGGAGTGGATTGCGTGGACCTTTATTACCTTCATGTGCGTATGTCTCAGTGTCAGTTGAAGCCCGTGTTAACTAATTCCGCTCTGCAGCGCGCGGATCCCCAGGTCCCTATCGAGGTATAAATTGCTCAAGCTTTTTTCGCTCTTTCTAGGCATCTCATGATTATCCACTGGCATAGACCACAGTCAAGGCAATGGCTGAATTCGTCAAGTACATTTATCCCCTCGTCCCTCACGTTGAGCTCACGTCTGGTTATTCGTCTCGCAGGGAAGGCAAAGTGAAGTCCCTCGGCCTCTCCGAGGTCTCTGCCGCCACCCTGCGCCGCGCACACGCCGTGCACCCCATCGCAGCTGTGCAGGTTGAATACAGTCCCTTCACGCTCGACATCGAGGACCCCAAGATCGCGCTGTTGCAGACGTGCCGTGAGCTCGGGGTCGCCACTGTTGCGTACTCGCCCCTCGGGCGCGGGCTCTTAAGTGGCCTGATTGTGCGTGTCTGTATGAATTATCTTACCGCCCTGACGGGTTCCCTTTGACGCCGCAGCGCTCCCCAGAGGACCTCGACCCGGATGATTTCCGGCGCAAAGTCGGGCGGTATGTGCCTTCGCGTTTGCCACCGCAATTTTTCTGCTTTCTGCTGACATCACGACCGCAGCTACAATGCTACAAACTTCCCCAACATCCTCAAGATCACCGACGGCCTGGCCGCCATAGGCAAGAAATATGACGCGACCTCAAGCCAAGTTGCACTCGCGTGGCTCCTTGCGCAGGGTGACGACGTCATTCCCATCCCGGGGACCAAGAAGATCAAGGTATGCCCTACATTCCTGCTGTTCATTGCATCGATACTCACCTTCGTGCGCCATAGTATCTGGACGAGAACCTCGGCGCTGTGAAGGTGAAGCTCTCCGCGGAGGACGTCGCGGCGGTGCGCAGGCTTGCGGTGGAGGCGGACGCACAGCACGGGGAGCGGTACCCGCCCGGTCTCGCAGAGCTGTTGTTCGCTGATACTCCGTTGCTCGAGTAGGCTGCAGTGGGCCCTAACGATACAACACCCTAGCCCGAACTCGATTTGTACCCCGTATATAGATGTGGGATACCACTATGCAGAAATATTTGGTCTGCGAGATGATTTATTCTGCAAACCTTTTCGCGCTCACGGGCAGACCCTGAAATACGTCAACATCTCCCGACGTGAAGCAGACTAAAATCCCTTACCGCTGATTTCAAAACAGATCTGTGCAGGGTTTTGCGACACGTTGGTGCTCGTATTAATGACAGGGCTACAATGGCACAGATATCTAACGTGATTGTCATTCGACTTGATCAACGTGGCCCGTTTACATTGTGCCTCGGGCATGTCGGGCATGTTCAAATATGCACAGCTCCGCTCTGATCCCGGTGTCCAAGGACGAAAGCAGTCGATTTTGCAAACAGTTTTCAGTTTTCAATATCGGAGCATTTATAACTTCAACGTGCTGTAGGCAATGCATTTATATTAAATCCGTCAACTTCAATCGGCAAACCTGCAGCAAACTATGTAGATGCAAATTATATTCTGTAGAGCGCAAGTTGAGCGGCTGTTTATGAGACACTAGCAGGCAATGGGGATAGTTGATTGTTATAATCGGGCATTGAATGTCGCCGTAACTCCCACACTCGGACCTGCAGCACACGTGAGATTGGTGGGTCCATTCCAGTGATCCCCGCTCACACTCTCTCCAATCGCTTATGTCGCCCACCAGCGCACAGAATATCAGCGTCCGGCGGGCAGTGAATCCCTCAGGTAACCCGCATTTTACTACTAATGCAAGGACCCAGACCCAACATGAATCACAGATGAAGAGGTCGCAAAAGCCACAGCCGTTCTGTACAAGGCCTTTGGCGGCAAGTATCACCTCTGTCGATTATACTTTGGGGTAACTGGCAAGATGCAGATATCTGGTTCGATGCCCTTGGCGAAGATCGTGCTCTGGTCTCCGAGTACCTTGGGGCCTACCTGAAAGCCGGATTGGTCGGCGGGGACGACGGGGGACACGTTTATTTTGCGGAGAATGAAGACAAGGAGATCGTGGGCGTGACAGTCTGGTTCCCACCGGGCCAGACAGCGATGGGGACGTAAGAACTTCCCGCATTGTATTTGATTCCCGCAGAAATTGACTCGTAGTCTCCTGCTAGCGCGCGGCGGGATGGAATCAATTAATGAGCAAGTTGAAGCCGGAGTCCCAGGCATGGTGGGCCCACGTAAGCAACTCTTTTACGGCGTACACTATTGGCATTGCTGACCTTTTTATCCGCAATATCATAGATGCTGAGGCTCGTGTACGACGACTTTGTTGCTAGTGAAAGTGTTCTCGGTCCCGTGGTGTTTGTCGGCGCCTTCCATCTCCAGCTCATAGGAATCCATCCGGATTACCAGAGGCAGGGTGTTGCCAAGAAGATGATGGGCATTGTCGAAGACGAGGTGTGGTGTCGTTTCCGTGGGTCGGGCTCCAACTCATATTGGTCTTTTCAGGCAGACAGGCAGAAAACCATCTGTGTGCTCGAGGCATCTGACGAAGAGCACGTATGTGAATTTCGATTTACCAGCCGCCGCCCAACTCCTTACCGTGGCTCGGGCAGGCAACGGGGATTTACAAAGCACTTGGGTACAAGATTCGAGGGATCAAACCGGGAATTCCGGACGTTAAGGGAAACCCCACCATCTGCTTCTATTCTCTTTCGAAGGGGCATGTACTTAAAACTTAGTTATTGTATCACCAGGAATTACTTGCAAGTTGCGACACGGCTTCTGTGCTTGGGAATGTGGGCAGAAAAAACACAAGAAAAATAAGTGTTGTGTTACCTTGAGGGGACAGTGGGAGACCGGGCTATGACTCTCGTTCTTTCCTTGAACCTGTTGAGCATGGTTGGCGGGAAGACCGAGACGAATATTCCGGCCCCTACGGACACACCCGGCGTACAACGCGGTCAACAAACATTGCAAAAAGGCCAAGAGAATGAGATGAGAGGGAAAAGCTTAATCAACGGATTGAATGGACAATGACAGAAAGGATGCTTGAAACAGACGAGAATACATGGCGTCCGCAATATATACAGTAAGTTACACACCCCGTTTGCGTGCTGCGGGTGAACACAGGGACACCCCGAATAAAAGCTACCTCGCCGTTTCTTGGGTCAGATACGAGAGAGTCTGTGTGGACCACGCGAGTATAATATACCCCCCCCCCCCCTCTGTGGCTGGATCAACGCAGGAAAGTATCCAGGCAAAGAAAATTCCGCGAACCCTAAAGGACATTAATCCATTCATCAGTGACCTCCCGTTTGCACAAATTTCCCAAACTTGATTTTAATGTGGTCGTCGTTCTCTGTGTTGGATGTCCACTCCGTGTAAAATTGCTCGTCGATCAATGACTCCAGCTCGTCAGAGCACTGCGACGTGAAGATGACGTCCAGGGTCAAATCGGCACCGACAGTACCATGCCAGCGGATACGAAATGACGATGCTACTCGGTCGATGAGCGGCAGCACCAGGTCGTACAGGGCGCCCATGCGCAGTTCGAGGTCGTAAAGCTCCGCGCGGCGTTCGAAGTCACCCATCTGCGCGTGACACATCTCCACAACAGACATGCTCCGCACCGGAGGCTGCCGCACAAGCATACGCCGCCAGCTCGCGTCGCGGCGTCTGAATGCCTCGGGCGCTGCGGCCCAGGGCAGCTTCTTGATGGAGTTCGCGCTGGGCCAAGACCAGCGGCTCTGGTCTCCCGATTTCTGGGCAAAGAATGGCGGCGGGAATTTGGCTACGAGGAGTGGGTTTTGTACCGGTTCGGATATCGAAGTGGGATCGGGCTGGAAGAAGAGAATTCGCTGCAGAAGTGGCGTGAGGGTAGTGGCCTGCCATGTCTTGCTGACTAGTGGAGCAGTGACAAGCAGATTCTGCATCGGCAGGAGGGCTAGAATGCGCTCAAGGAGCTCGGGCGTGGAGGATACGGCGTCTTGGGCGGTGGACATGGTGAGAGGAAAGACGGGAATGCTGTGCACAGTTCGGCAAGTTGCGTTGATGCAAACAACACGTGTGATCACGGGACCCGACCACCACCATCGATTTTTTGTTTGCTTGCTCTTCGCTCGTTCACGCTCTCAGCAAAATCTCAATCGAAGCCCTCTTGCTTGCTTTCTTTCCCCGAGTGCCTTCAACTTTCCGCGGCTCGAAGATCTTTCTTTGCAGGGGGCTCTTGCCACCTCACGATACTTGCTCACAACTTGCTCAACTGCTTGAAGCTTCCCTGCGACTCGGAGCTCTACCTTATATGCTAGACGGATCTATCGGCTGCTCTACTGCGCAAGTCGCTGCCGAATAAACTATGTGCGCCTCCTCGTTCGCTCCGGGACCGATATAAATTGTCGCAGTGTCGTTTCATCATGATTAAGTCCATCCGGATGTCGAGGGAGTTCACCGCATCGCTAAATGTACTTGCTCCACCGGTCTATCTTCTTCCTTCCGGCTGCTTTGGCTTGGCTGAGCGGCGATTGCTTCTCGGGCGCTTCAAATTTTCATTCGCCCCAATGAAAACTTCGACTGGGCAGCCGTCTACTTGTAACGTATAGGACCTTCACGTACGTGGTAGGCTCCCTCGACGACGACTCTTGGGAGGAAAACCAATCACTGCGTTCCGACGCCACCTACGCTCAGGGTGAGCGTAGAATATCTACGCACAGCTACGCAGATGTCTGAGTCTAGGGGGTCTGTGTAGCCAAGTGCGGGTCTGGCTAGCTCTGCTTAGCCATGCTTAGATCAGTCTAGCTGTGCGTAGGTGGCATACGCTAAGCTACGCCGAGTCAATCTAGCTCAAGACGAGAGAAGGACTTGGATGGGATTCATGGGAAGGATTCAGCTGCCCTTGGGTCTGTGTAGGTGAGGCTTGCTACCCACACTTACCTACGCTTACCTGCACTTACCTGCGCTCAGCTATGCTCAGCTACGCCAAATGAGCGTAGTCGACTACACACACGGCTACGCTGACACGCCATCAGCTACGCATAAATTAGGTGTAGTCGACTACACATGGGCTGTGTAGTCGACTGCACTTACCTACGCTGACCCCCCATCAGCTACGCAGACCTGAGCGTAGGGGACGTCGGAACGCAGTGAATATGTCCTTTTTCGATGCCTCCTTGAGGTTTGTATTCTGACTGTAGACGCACGTACGGGCCGGCTTCTCGGGTTCAGATTGATATTTGACTCCTTCCCGGATGCTTGGACCCCAGAAAACGACCCAAACCAGAGGCACCGTTTGCGAGCCGCTGGTATACGCACCGGTCAGCGGACAGTTTTCGAATTCCATGGCGTAAATTGACTCCTTACTGCCCAGTTATGTTCCGGAGACACCACGCGCCTCGTTTCATCCTTCCAAAATTACGCCCCAACATTCATCAAGTCATTTTCGCATCAGTGGGTTGACCTCATTCCGTGGCGGCTATGGCATGGCTGCGTTTATGACGCTAGGAGATACTCACACTATGTCTGGGTCCATCATCGGGGGCGGTCTGTCCCGCAACCCATCCGACCCAATACGCATCTACTCTTTACAAACCCCGGGAATTTAATCGGTGAAATGACGTTGAAACCGGATATGACGTCTGGTACCCGCGCTCTTCCCCCGCCCAAGTGCTTCCGTCGCAGAGCTAGCGAGTTTCGTTCCAATCTCCTTCGGTTGTTATGTAACTGAAAAGCAATTTTATTGAATGACCACCTCAGGTAACTATGCGCTGTGCCAGATAATTTCGGTGAGCCCAAATCGCGTTCACCCCTTGCGTTCGGGTTCCTTGGGAATCGGGGATCACTACAGATATTGATGATGTCCCTGAACCGCTCCACATAGACGTGTCGAAGACCATCGCATTGCTTTCCCAGAGATGTTCATTTCTGCCAACCGACTCCACTGCTCCCCTTAATTCCGGGGCCTTTCCCCTTCAAGCACCCTCAAAACCGCGGGAAATCCTAGGCAAAACATATAAAAAGCCGGGTCTGTTCTCTCCCAATCCTCACTCGAACACTCCCCCGTAGTTCAAGCTCTCTAAACATGTTCTTCAAGCCCTCCGTCGTTGTCGCCTCCGTGCTCATCGTACGCAGCCACCTGCATTCATAGCTTCGCCGAACTCACTACCTCCAAATTCATTTCAGACCCTTGCTGCCGCCATGCCCAACGGCTCCCCCCCGCCCCCGGTCACGCCCCCGAGCTCCCCGCAGTGCTGCACCAGCGTGCAGTCCTCCTCGAGCTCCGCCGTCTCGGCGGTCGCCGCCCTCCTGGGCCTCGACCTCAGCGGGCTCAATGTGCCCATTGGCTTGGGTTGCTCGCCCATCACGGTCATCGGGAACAACTGGTAGGCCGTCCCGTTCTTTTTTTTTCACATAAAATTTGAACTTATGGTTTCCTCAGCGGAAGCACCACCGTCACCTGTGATGCCCCCGAGAAGGAGTGGGGTGCGTGCTAATGAAATCTGTATCCGCTTTTCTGACGGCCACTTTCTCCAGGCTCCCTCATCGCCATTAACTGCCTCCCGATCACCCTCTGAGTGGCAGCCGAAGACATGTACTCCGGGGCCGTATCTCATTTACGTCCGTTCGAGCCCTTGTACTTAGTTTCCGGCAAGAAAGTTTTCGGTTTAAGTTACAGCTTTTGTACCCTTGGTCCCTGATTCCTGTTCAATGTCGTGAATCAATGCCATTTGTTACCCTCTCTGTTGAATTGTGCTGGATGCATTCTCCAACCATGAATTGAGTGAGGTTGAATTTTTTTTCGAATTTGCGGTTTGATTATAGGGGTGGTGGCGGTGCTCGTATACTTTCGGGCCTTGATTGGCTGTGTCGTCCATCAACCCCATCAGTTTTCCTTGCTTCTTCCCCTCATCAACAAAAACGGGACGTGTCGACGGTGTCGTTCCAACCGGAGGCCTCGTACCATTTTTGTCCTTGCCAAATGCCTCCAAACCTACCACCCGAACTGGAGCTCCATATCTTAGAGTTGGCCGCCCTTTCGCGCCCTGTATTGATCCCTACCTTAATGCGTGTGGCTCGCCGCGTCAAGCACTGGTACAGCAATGTCACATCTTCTTTATTCACCAAAATTTGACAACTATGTACAGGGTCGAGCCCTTGCTTTATCTCACCCTTGTAATTGGAGCATTCACAATCGATGGGCTTCCTTTCCTCGACGAGGAGACAATAACCCGGATTGTACAAACCAAGTCGCCGGCGCTCCTAGGCTCGGTGCGCAACGTAATGGCAAACTCTGTCCACCCAAAGACAGTCACAACACTCATTTGTGCTTGCCCCCATGTTGTCAATCTTTTTGTGTTGACGAATGAGCTCCCTTCTGGCGACTTGCCGCCTCCTGGATTCGACCAACTGTCACTGGGACGGATCTACTGTGACCTAAAGGGGTTTTACGATCTCACCTCGTTGAAGACGCTGGCCTCCCCCCCGTTGTCGCGTCTGACACACCTAGAGGTTTTCAACAGGCTCGAAGGTTATGGGAGTGTTACTTCTGACGAGCGCCTTAGGCGTTGGAACTTGCTAGCCACTCTTCCCAACCTCACCCATCTCGCTCTGGGTAGCCAAAGACACCTAGACATTTGCGTGCATCTCCTCCAGGTATGCAGGTCCCTGCGCGCCCTGGTTCTCCTGGGCGGCCCGCCCCTCCAGGAATCTGCAGAAATAGATATTCTCTCCGATGACCCGCGGTTCGTAATGGTAGAGGTCATATACTTCCTGGACGACTGGCAGCATGAAACTCTCGGCGGAAGCGATTACTGGGCGCGTGTGGACGCGTTTATTGTGAAGAGAATGTCAGGCGAGATCAACCGTGTGTTACTGTATCACTGTGAGTCTTCATCTGATCAAAAACCGTGTTCCTTTAGGTCGCACTTTCTTTTTGGAGGACGCAGATTGAACGAAAATTCGACGGACGATGATGCATCTTCTCTATGTCCCGCGCAGTGCCTACTACTGTCTTACTACTCCGATGTGACGTTTGTGGTTGCTCCCTGAATCTTAAGTTCCCCGTACCATCCTCGCGATTCTCACCTCGGCTCTACTCTTCACCACACACTGGTACCGACAGAAACTTCGACCAGCTGAGCGACGTTCGGTATCGATAAACCTGAATATTTGAACGACGTTACCAGTGAGGCAATTCTTCCATTGTTTTTTTGTTTTACTGACGTGATGGCCTGTTTCTGAAGGCAATATAGAACCGTTTACGTCTCTGCGGCATGTACGTCGGGGAAAGCCAGCCCTCCGTGTGTCATCGTTTCAAGAAACGGTGCTTTCAACCGCACAAGATTATAAGAAACACAGGTACAGAGAAGATCTCCGCTAATCGACGGACAGTGAAGGCCGACGTCGATGCCAATTAACGATATGGGTTAAAAACGACTAAACCAACTACAAAAGCCAATCAATCCTTGCGCCGAAAGTTTCGTGAGTCTCCCTATGCATCCCTTTGGTCTAACAGGTATCTAAATCAGCTCGGAATTCGCTCGGAAGCACGGAAGACCGCCAAACACCGCATTTTCCACGTCGGCGGTGAGTCCGCGGCGGAAAGGAATACTGAATGAGGGGAAATTGCCCATCGTGGGGCCGCATATTAATACCGCAGCTTCGTATTCCTGACAAACGCCGGCGGAATATTTAACCGCAAGCCCAAGGACAAGTGGAAAGTGCTCTTCGTATTGCCCGGCTTGGGAGCCAGGCAAGGATGGAGATCTTCGAATTCTCCACACTCGATACTGACTAGGGTGTGCGAGCTTCGCAGTGGGAGTTGCTGGGATTCAAAACACTTGATTCTTCGATGCGGAAGTGCTTCGGAATTCCGAATCGCCTGACAATACGGCCGTTTCATCGGCGCCTGGGCCGGCCAATCTTGGCTGATATATAACCTGCCTTGGCGAGCTTGCATGCATCAAAATCATGCACTCTTCCATCCTCGCCCTTCTGTCTCTGGTGTGTTCAGCTCGATCTGCGACACTGCTCAGAGGAGGCACATTCATCACTTACTCCGAGAGCTCCTCAAATCTGGAGATCATCACAGATGGGGCCATGCTATTCAACGACACAATCATCGCCATCTCGGCCACCATCGATGGGTTGGATTCGCATTCGGCCGATAGCGATGTAAAGACGGTCAACACGACCGGGAAGATCATATCCCCTGGCTTCATTGACACGCATCGGCAT
This sequence comes from Mycena polygramma, assembly GCA_029449255.1. Classification (NCBI taxonomy): domain Eukaryota; kingdom Fungi; phylum Basidiomycota; class Agaricomycetes; order Agaricales; family Mycenaceae; genus Mycena; species Mycena polygramma. Next base: position 32,455 of record JARKID010000168.1, on the reverse strand, counting down.
ACTTGGTACGTCGGAGGTCGTCCTAGTCTCGTTCACAGGTTATAACGAGTGTTCTCAGGCAAACTGCGATGCGAACTCTGGGACCGAACGTTCAACTGGAGAGCTACACCTGGCTGTGAGTTCATCCTCTGTTCTACGCTGTTCTATGAGAAGTGGGTATTTATGTTTCCCTCCTTTCACAGATTTGGGTCTACTGGCCCCGCGCCGCTGATTTTGTCACCGGACGATGTATACATTGCCTCACTTATGGGCACTCTGGAAGCCCTCAATGCTGGCGTGACTACGAGTCTCGATTTTGCACATATGACATGGACGCGGACGCATGCAGAGGCTGGACTTCAAGGTGTAAGAGATAGTGGCGCCAGAGTCTGGTGGTGCTATAACGTGGGACCGGTGGTGATCAACGGAGATCCGTACACTGGTGAGTTAGTTAGCAATTGAAAAATTGTTTCGAGCTGACTTTGAACGCAGTGAACACGAGCGCTCCGGTGGATCAACTTGCTCATATCAGGGAACTCGCAACGGAGAGCCCGTTCAACGGGGGACTCGTAACTCTGGGGATCGCCGCTGATCCACCCACCGCTGAGATAGTCGAAACCGCACAGTTCGTCTACTATTCCTTCTCAGTACCGGTGCCGTACTGATTTCCTTGCAGGAATATTTCCGCGAACAGTGTGCTGACTACACACTATGTCGGAGGAGTATTTCCTTGTAAGCTTCCAGAGCTCAAATCCTGTTGTCTCGTTGTTTTAACATCTCGAAAGTCGGCGACGGCTCCATAAATGCCCTTAATAATCTCACGCCCGGCAACCCCACGTTGAACTCGAGCCTCGCCCTCGTCTTTGCTCATGCATCCACGCTCACTCCGTCAGACGCCCGGCTTTTACGAGAATTCGACCAGTATGTGAGCATCACACCGGAAAGCGAAATGCATTACGGGCACGGTCATCCAGCTTCGTATCTCGTGTGTTTTCCCCCCTCCCCACCTCTGGCAAACTGACAAACAATTATATTCAAGATTCAAGATCAAGCCGCTCTCGGAGTCGACACCCATTTCACTTTTTCAATCGATATCATTGGTCAAATGAGGATTTGGCTTCAGTCGACACGATTAGGACTTTATCAGGAGACACTCAACAGGTTCAAGATCCCATCCAACACCCCTATGACGGTCCGGCAGGCTTTCCTTCTTGGAACACGTAACGGGGGGCTAGCACTCAAAAGACCGGACCTCGGTGTTCTCAGGGAAGGAGCGACTGCTGACGTCGTTGTCTTCTCCACCGATGCAATAGGGCTGGTCGGTTGGAGCGACCCCGTCGCCGCCATTGTATTGCATTCAAACGTGGTCGACATCGAGGACATTTACGTGGGTGGCCAGCTGGTGAAACAAGGGGGGAAATTGGTTGTGGATTGGGTTGGCAAGGGGTTTGCAGAAAGATTGAAGGAGAGTGCAAGTAAATTCCGTGATGCGTTGGCGAGGACGAACATCAGCACGTTTGAGGATGGAGTCAAACTCCAAAGCTCTCTCACGGACCAAGACTTCCAGGATCCGTTCCAAGTCGATGTTACGCGTGGGGATGGTACTGGGTTTTGAATCAACTTCAAATCGCTACGATGGATTTTCTTCAACTGTTGGTAAATAATTGATCGATGCACACCCTTTCCGTTAGCTCACTACCTTGGTATTCATCCACAATGGTTTTCTAATTCGCCATTATCGGGTGCAAGTGGGTCAACCGTGGGTCTTATCGCCGACGCCGTCAATCGTGCAATAGATCTTCGATATTGCAAATTAATTGCATTTCTTACTAAACTGTGGACGCGGCTATCCGGTTACGTAGAAGCTGCCGGGTCCTGCACAAAAATACCGCGGAGCTGATTCATCTCTCCCAGGACTGTTATACCATATAAATGGGCAGACGTCGCTCCTTTATGGCATCCCACGACTCCCCGCTGAGCTTCCTATCCAGCTCTAACCACTGAACAAAAATGAAGGTCCTTGTATTGGGGTGCGGTTCACCAGTCCAATTGGAATTGGGGAGTTACTGATACCCTTGCTTTGTTTCGCAGTGCTACTGGATTCATCGGATTTCCAGCGGCGCAAGCGCTAGTCCGCGCGGGGCACACCGTGTATGGACTCGCGCGCACAGAGGCCAAAGCCAAAGTCTTGGCGGCGGAAGAAAGTGCGTACCTCATGTTCAAAATTAGGTTGAGAATCTGAACTCGTGAAACGCAGTAATTCCGGTCCTGGGAGAAGTCACGTCCGACACTTGGCTTCCTCTCATCGCAACTTTTGACGCTGTAATTGAAGCCCTCACCGGCAGCCCCGATGGCTCTCCCGCCTTGTTTGAACGTGTCGCCAAAGCCGCAACTGAGCTCCGCCCGGCCGGTGCGCCCCTCATAGCATACATATACACATCCGGGACCTGGGTACACGGCGACAGTAGGACCGAGGCCGTCACAGATACCACCCCGCTCAAACAACCCGTCAAACTCGTCGTGTGGCGCCCTGCCCTCGAACAGCTCGTCATACGCAGCACTGCGGTGAACGGCATCGTGGTGCGCCCCTCTCTCCTATACGGGCGGGGCGCCTCGATTTTGGGGCTGCTATTCAAGACCGCGAAGGAGGGGCAGGTGGTGTGGCCGGGTACACCGGGGGGGAGATATTCTGTGGTGCATCCGGACGACCTCGCGGACTTTTACCTGCGGGTGGCGGAGCGGGCTTCGCTGGTGGGCGGCAAGATTTTTGATGCGTCCAATGGGACCAGCGAGTCGGTGGATGACTTGCTTCAGCGCCTCGTTCAGGTATCGGGGGCGAAAGGATACGAGTACCGGAAGCCCGAAAACTGTGCGTACCTGTGTTTCTATCAGCAAGCCTTCACTGACGCAAACGATCTACAGTGTTTGAAGAAGCGTTAGCATCGAGTGGGATCGTGCGTCCGTACCTCGCCAATGCGTTATTGGGTTGGTCCCCAAAGAAGCCCGGCTTGGTGGACGGGCTTGAGACTTACTATGCTGCCTGGCTGGCCTCTGCTGCATGAAGCGCAGGGCGGTGTCTATGCCACGGATGCATGTTCGATATTTACTGCAGGAATCTGTACACTCCATTTCTTCATGACCAAAGTTCAAAACACACTGAGAGCGCTGGCGAGCTTTCGCCTTGAAGTCCTCTGGCTCCCCTCCCCTTCCAGCGACCTACACCCAACAGTGTTTGTCCTATAAAGATGATCTATTATTGTTTTAACTCCTCTGTCTTTGCATTTCGCGGCGGTCAGTCGCTTTGAATTAGTTCCAGCGCCCGCGCGCTCCTGGGTTCCACCATACACGCGAAGGGCAGCGGATGACTACGCCGTGTGAGGTAAGATGACCATGATGTATTTTTGACAGACCTGACCTCACAGTCCCCGACGTCTGGCCCAGCCGAGGCTCTACAGCGACTCCATCCTTGCATACCTTTGAGATATTAAACACGGAAAGGATCGCGCTGCACGCCATGAAATGGTCGCATCCGCCATCAATCTCCCTGGACTTCCACGTCGGCCAACTTCTCCTGTTGAAAATTAAAACCCCGAAAAGAGGAGGATGTACCTGGACAGATCCTACACAAATTTTTCTCAATGTCCAGCTTGGATACTACTTGGAGAAGATCGCACCGGCGGCCGTATCCGAAGCAAATGTGTGTAGGATCCATTTCCGGTTCCTTGCCATCTACAGCGAGGAACCGACTGGGATTGAAAGTTGTAGGATCTGCGTAGTGTGCTGGATCGCGGGCTATTTTCCTGGGAGGTTGAAGATGAGTTTCACATTCTACAAATTTAATTAGCAGAGGGACACACGGACCAGAGATTCGCTATCATCACAGAATCCTTGGGAATTAGGACAGGTTCCAAATCGCCGCCTCTGTCGTAAGTAAAGTCCTCGCGAGTGCGGTGCGGTACGCCTGTAAAATAAGTTGGTCTGTTAAATCGGAAGCTCGGGAGTTAGTTGAACGAAATAAATTTCGATTACCGGTAGGATTGTCAGGATGCCAGCGCAAAACCTCCTTGCACAGTGCGTCGACGTACGGCAGATCTGCACGGTCAGAAATATCCGGGCGTCGGTCATTGCCAACCACCCTGTCCAGCTCTTCCTGTGCGGCCGTCTGAGCATCAGGGTAGAGACACATAGCGAGAAAGAAGGCTTCGAGCTCCGCGGCAGTCTAGGAAAGTAAGTGAGTTCAGTATTTCACACTTCGGGCAATACTTTACCGTGTCGCTCCCTCCAACCTCGATCGACACAGCGGCCCACTTAATCAGGTAATCCTCGTGGGTGTTCTCGTCGAGGATGGTGGCCGTGAATGATGTTTCAGCGGTTCCAGCAGCCTAATATAAGATCGGATTGCTGTACAATGGAATCGGCAGGAAATGTAGACGCACGATTCCGGTCTTCACGTAGTTGAACATGGTATCAACACTATCGTGCAGTTGCTTGGACCACATCTTCGCCGTGGTATGGAATCCTCCACCCGGCAGCCACTCAGGCCAGTAACGCACTAGTAGATATTTCGCTTGCGAATCACAACACATCAACACAGCAGAACGGACTTACGAATAGGTATGATGTCAACCAAAAACGCCGCTGGCGCGGACGAGCGGGCGAAATTGTCTCCTGCCGTTTCCAACATTTTCAAGAATGGGTCCGGCTCGGGCCCAGGATGTAACTGGTATCCGTATGCGATGCGGAGCATGATCCCGGCCGTCATATGGCACACATACTGTGCAAAAATTATCCAATGGTTGCATCTCGGTGGAGACAAGGTTTTTGGTTGCATCTCCGTGGTTTTTTCCAAACTGCTTACAACTAACGAGATTGGTGACAGCTTGACTCTCCTGGGGCTGCAATTAAGAGCTGATCGACTGCATCTTATTTGACTTGCTTCTGGGGGACTTGGCGTTGCGAAACTTCAACCGTCTCAACCAAAATGATCGGAACAATGATACGATCATCGTGCCGAGATCTATAAACGGAAGTCGACAAGGCTTTCCTTCTCAAAACCCCACTGCACGTCTCAATAGGCACTGATTGAATGGAGAAGCCTATACACGGTCTGTAAGACTCTTCTCTCCGAGAACGGGACTTCCATCCGTTCGCACGGTGTGTTGAAGAGGATGAGGTTCGAAATGCAGTGTCACACGGTGTCTTGACCTGATACTCCACCAGATGTTTCAAACAGGCTACGGAACCCGTCCACGTAGAAAAGGTCATTATCCGATGCATTGCTTTGTCCTCACAAGGGTGAGCCAAAGCATTTCGCGGTGAGCCGATAGCCACCTGATCCCGATCAGAGTCCAAATAATGACAATGCTGATGGGAGATCAGATGCGACCCAAGACAGCGAGATGCAACCCAAATGTAGGATGTAAGCCAGTAAGGGAGATGTCACCCATGGTCGTTATAAGCTGCAAGCAAAAACCATGCAACTTTTTGCTAATTTTTGCGCAGTATATCGCCCATACCGTCACTCTGCAGGTGACAGCATCGTGAGTTATGATCCCCCAAGAGGATTCAGAAGAGGAGAAAGCAAGGAAAGACACAAACCGTCGGACATGGTCAATGAACCTAGTCGGGTTCATCGCAGTGCTACGCAAGCCCGTGTGCACCTCCGCCGCCATCAAAGGCACAAATTGCTTGATTGCGGCCTGCGTCCCGAAGAGCTGATGGAAGAGCTTGCGCTCCTTACGAACGCGATCACCGTACTGCGAAAGCACAAGCGCGTTGTTGAACCCACACAACACACCACCCATAGGAATCACTGGACGGTCAGAGAAATTGGCGCCGCGACCCAAGGGGTATCGAAGATAAGAAATTTCCTTATGGGGACAGGGAGGGGGGGGTCCCGTCCGAGCTTGAAAAAAAAGTTTCATAGGAAATCTGAAAGTAAGTCGTACAAGCCCAATTCGCATGAAAAAAGGCTTGTCACCGAATGCGGAATATTTTTGCATGTTTGGCTACAGCTTGCGATCACTGATTGACACATGATCGCAAAATTTCGTCGTCTTCCTCCGCCGTACTCACGATTGCCAGGGACGGAAGATGTCAGACGAACCACCGGATCCGTTTCGGAACTCACAGTCTACGGTGGGATTGCCAGCCTTCGAAAGAGCACCGGAATCCTGATGATTCCCTAGTTTTCACTCGCCACAGGCGACGCAGTGCCTGAAGTCACATATACTGCAGACAGCCATCTGATATGCCCAAAATGCCTCATGAGTGTTCATGTTGGAATGGCGGGTCCCGCAAATTTACCTCAGCATCAAACGTCCCGCGATTGCAAAAGAATCGAAGCAGAGCTCGCCGCTCCCAAAAAGAAGAAACTTGTCGCTACGAATATCAATTCATTTTTCAAGAAGGTAGTACGGGCAGTGTCACCTGTTCTGTCAGCACCCCCCCTCGTCCATCCTGCACCACAGACGATGCCGGTGGGAGGGCCCCAGCCCTGGTATCGCTCGTAAGTGATATTTCTCCACCGAAATCCAACCCCAGCAACCGCTGATGGGTATGCCAGTCCTTCCCCGGATGCTCATTCAACTAGTTCAAGTCCTCCTCCTTCTGAACTGGCGGCACCACCCATGAGGTGAGCCATTTAGAAGGCATTCTTATGGAAATTTTATTCGTTATTTTAGCGATTCATCCCCTGAGCCTGAAGTTCAGAGGTCCCCTCGCGCTAATTCCATGTCCCCGATTGTGGAACCCGACATTGTCACTTGTTGCGGCATGGAAATCAAGTTCCCGGTCGGCCAAAATCATCACGTTGCATATCCCTTCGGCCTTCACTCTACCATGCAAATCCCCTGGAATTATTATTCAGAGGGCGACCGGTTCTATGTGCGATCAACGGCCTGCTCAAAAATAGTGCCCTCAGATTTACTTAACTGTCAAAAATGCCGCGCCCTCAAGTCGAACGACCTCCTGCGTAACGTCTTAGACCGGATCAAATATGGTGTCAACGAGAACACTCCTCTGTTTTTCTACGGCATCGGCGGTCTCGTTACAAGGCTGCGTCGAAAGAACGACCAAATCCAAGTCCTACGGCTAACAAACTACAACGACACGCAGCGTCTTTCCGCCCAAAGCTCCGCGCTTGATCGCCACAAGCAGTTTGTGATGGCGGTGGGGTCTGGAAAAATTCCGCGAATTGCGGCTCTGGTGACTGCCAGCCGCAATAATAATGAAGGCCTCGACGCGCTCATAGAACGCCTCTTTCGCGGCGCGTCGGACGCTTTCCGGGAGGGCCCAGCATACAATCCCAAAGGCTTCACTCCAGACGAGCGCATGCTTGCACTTTGCGCGTTACGCCTTGGCGGCTCCCGTCTGGCCGATATCCTTCACCGGGCCCTTGGTCTCCCTGGGCTAACGACCTTACGGAAGCATAGAGTTATTCGACCTCTACGTGCTTCATAGTCTCCCGCAGTCAGACTCCACGAGTTTTATGACAGTCGATAAAACTTACATGTGGAGTCTGATTTTATTGGCGTAGCCCGAGCCGCAACTCGGATTTCCGTGATTGCTGAGCGCTTTCCCACGTTCCCAATCGGGACGCTGGGGTCGTTTCTGCCTCCAGACCAGTCGTCTGAACGGAGGGAGCCTCAATTTTGGTGTGGAATGGTATTGGGAAGGCTCTGCCCTTGCCCTGAATTTTTTTTGGGCGCATGTGTGTTCGTAATGACGACTTTACTTACAAAATGTGTAAGCCGACGAGAACCATCGCTTTGAGGGGTACGAATGGGGAGTAATCATACAAGAATGGTTCAGACTCCAATTCCGATGATTCCCGGGCATTGCTGAGTCCATTATCGGTTGAACAACTCCCAAACCATGAAGAACAGTCGACTCGGCCGGATTGGGAACGTGGGAATTAGCCTCGGCTATCACGAAAATCTGAGTTGCGGCTTCGGGTGTGCCAACAAAATCAGACTACGTGCTTCACCCAAAAAACCCACCGTCGCAGAAATCGAAGAAAACATCGACGCCTACACCGAGGGCGAAGAGCTTCCCGTCGGAAAGCCCACGATCGTCCATCGAGTCATCATGCTCGACGAGATTGCGGTCGAACGGCGCCCAAGGTGGGATGACAAGACCAACATGATCTTGGGAGCTTGCCGGGAGCATAGCGCGCACGTTCCTCTTGAGTTTTGCGAGATGAAGGACGCGGAGATGTTCTTTCATGAATATAACGCCGGGCGTATACATTTGGCATCCGAGGTAAAACACAATTATCTGGCGCTGTAAAAGTACTTACACCTATGTCCAGGCAACCGTCGCAGCATTTGGTGCACTGTCGCGCGACCCGCGCATGTATAACCCCCTTCCCATCTGCATCTCGGGGACCTGCAAATCCGAGAAGGGCCCAGAGCAGGCCGATTTCTTGCGCGTTTTGAACGCCGCCGGCAATAATCGCAAACAGCATGGTAACATATTGTATCGCACGGTCAGTTTCGCCTCGGACGGAGAGGCGAAGCGTGGGCTGGCTCTCGCGATCGAATTCATGAGGTTCCAGCTCGACAAGCTATCACCTATCTATCCCCAACTGTCGCCGCTCCAGTTCATGAATCTCCAGGTTGGGCCGGACGATATCACCCCTGACAAGGATTTTCGCCACATCATGAAAACGACTCGCAGTCTTCTCATGCGCAACGCCGGGATCGAGCTACTGGGTTATCTAATCACCCCATCCGTCGTCAAGAAGCATTTAATGGCAGAGGGAAACAGCCAAACGCGTGTCGACACACTGCTGAATCCGAACGACACACAGGATGTGTATTACGGGTTTCAGCTGCTGAAGGAGCTTTGGAGTCTCCCAGACGCAGCTCCAGACGCTAATCCTCTATTTTCCCGTGCACGGCAGGCACTCCAAACGTTCGGACGACTTGGTTATCATCTAGTGATGCCGTATATCTGCCTCTCTCTGTCTTTGCGCGAACAACTAGTCCATCTCAGCACCGCGGCACATCTTCTCCTTATACTTTTTGCGACAGACAGGGCGGGGACCAAGTTTATGGCGAATCAGACCTTCGTCAATATCATGATCATGATCAAGAACGCGTTCTTCTGCGTCGCAAAGGCAAAAATCGACATTCCTGACTCGGAATTCTTTCTGATCCTCCTCGGAACGGACCGCCTCGAAAAGCTGTTTGGCTTGATACGCACGGCGGTCGGAACAGACGCGAATGTCGACATCTATCAGCTCTCTACTCGCGCGTCGAACCTCACTGAGATATCGGTTATCCTGGCCAAGCGGCCCCGTTGGGATCGCGGCCCACGTCGGCTGAAGCTTCCCGCAGTAATCAACGAGAATGGTGATGTGAGCGCGAAAGCGGACCACGTCTCACCCGCATCGTGGCTCGGCGATCTTCACGTTGCCAACGTGGTCCTTCACTCCTGCTGGATGGAGGGACGGCTCAAAGCTGAAGGTATAATCCCTGGCGGCCGGGAGATGTTGGCGAGATGTGCCCAAAACCCTTCCTTCGACATTTTCACGCCTCTGGGCCACAGCCTTGTACGTGCTGTGGACGGCAGCTTGGATCCCGCAGATGCGTTCGCACCAGATCCCGCTCTATTTCGCCCCTCACCCGACGAGCAGAATGCCCCAGAGGCCGAGCCATTTTACGACGCCGAAGGTGACATCGAGGACGAAATTGCGTTCGAAATGCCACAGAACAAGAGCCCTCACATCATCACTACCGACGGCAAAACACTCTCAAAGGCCAGCATCCTCAGCCAGATGATGCTGGGTCAATCCGCCCGTTCTTCCACGGATCGTATTCGACGGGTCGCAGGCTTTGGAGCGTTCAAAGCGCCTTCTGCGAATGGCCTCATCACCACTGATACCACTGCTGGCGCTCCTTCGTTGCGAGTCGGGAATCCAATTGCGGCACTTGTCTCGTGCGAGAAAAGAATATACCTCGCAGTGGGGCAAGTCAACCGCATTCTTTTCGGCACCCAATTTGTGGATGAGCTCGTTGTTGACCTTCTCCCAGATCAAGGGACTAAAGTCTCATTCCAAATTCTGCGTCTCCTTCCCGCAACACACGACGACAATCCAGACGGTCAATATGACTGGCGATGGTCATTGGCTTTTGAATCCACGTGCTCTAATATCCCAGGAACACTGATACGGACCCTGAATCCCACAATCTCCAATCGCGTGGCCGGAGCGCCTACGTACCTATTCTCAAGCGACGTATTGATTCACGTCGCATCCGGAATCAATTCTCAACTTGCTTCCATGGATTTTGCGTCCATTCCAGAGGTGGTTCGGTCTGATAATTTCCCATATCGTCATAGAGGTATGAGAATCCGCTCGGGACCGTTGCGATACTGACATCGTCTCCAGGGAAAGCGTGTTTTGTGGTTGAACCAGACGATATTGAGTATCGCGGTAAGCTGGCAGTACAGGAATCGCTCGATTGCAACAAGTGCAGCCCTGCCGTTCCACTCTCTCTAAAAAACAAGCAGCTCATTCTGCAGCATAATGGCGGCCACATACTTTTCGATCCGAGCATCAGAAGATCTGACGAGCCTTGTGGGCTATGTCTCCGCCCCTCCCCTCTGTGCACATTCGTTTTGACCACTGGACAAGGGACAGACTCAGCCCACCAGGTCGACTGGAAACGTTCGACCTGCCTCCGCAGATTGACGTTTAGCATGGCGGCGGCGATGAAATGGTCTCCAACGTCCCCCTGCACCAACTATCTTATCCAATGCCCGCTTCAGTGCGGGAAAATAATTTGGACATACAACATCGAAGCCCATTGTCGTAGCACTCGACACGGACTCATTTCACTCAACAACGTCGCTCTCCCTTACACCATGCTAACACAGGAAGTCTCAGCAATGAAGAAACTGTACAACAACCGGCAGAACTACCCGCGGACTCGAGTTAGCAAAGGATCCCGACCTGCTTTGCGCACCTCCGATGCGCACTCGTCTCGGCTTGCTTATAGGTGCGCACTTCTTCTTATAATTATCGCCACAATGTTCTCATCTTGTAATTCTTCAATTTCAGGACGATCGCAGAAGAAGATCCACCTCCCATACAGGACGAGTCCGATGGATCCAACCTTGAAGACGATGGTGTCAACTACGATGACGCCGCACCTCCCAGAGGCCGCCGTGCACGAGCCGCGCGCGTAGATTCCGACTCCGAGTCCGGCCCCGACCACGGTGCAGCCCAAGGTCCATCATCACCGGACTCGGACGACGACTATGAACTGGAATATGCAGGAGATCCCATCCACGTGCCTATTCCTGCTTCAACCTATCTGCTTCCACCACTTGTTGAAGACGACGTCGATCGGGCTATTGAACACTATGTTCTCCCCGGGATTGATTACACAGGACAGAGTGGGACTGCTGTTGCGACTACTTCCGGTTCCGACGCGCACACAGACATGGAAATGTCGTCTTTGAACACCAATCCACCCGTCAGCGCTCCACAGCCCATTGCTTCCACTGTCTCACCGATACTGCCGACACCTCAAGCTCCGACTTTGGTTCAAAACAATGTCACGCAAACTGCCACTGGGCGCCCGCAGCGCAACAAACGGAAAGTCGCAGATCGCGACAATGGTGATGAAGACCCCTTGAAATCATGCGACTGTGGCCTCATTATTGCTGGCGTCGATGCAACCGACCCGTTGTTGACGATTCGGTGTAACAACGGTGCTTGTCAAACGATTTGGGTACGTGTTCAATTCTTCGGCTTGATACAACTGCCTAAATCTCTTGTAGTATCATTCTGAGTGCGTAGGGAGCCCCACACAGCGGAAGAATTGGGCCTGTGGGCCGTGTGGAGGGGGGAAACGCCGGCGCGCACAATAGTTGTACGGATGTATGTCCTAAAGCAGTAATTTGATGCGCCATCAATGATTACGTAGGGGGAGGGGGGGCCGCCGAGGGTCTGAGACGAAAAATGGAAGGTATGTTGTATTTTTCGCATTTTCGAAACCCCTTGCCGCGACCCTCGAGGAGCTCCTCTGCCACTTTATGTGAGTTTAGAATGACGAGAGTTTGCCCGAACGCAGTCAGTGACATGATGTCCCCTGCGGAACATGAAGTCAGATTGCGATGCATCAGACATCGAGGAGAGTTGACGCACCGTAAACTTCTCCCAGCTCCGCAAAAGTGAGCCATTGGTTGCTATTCGGGACATCCAATACGTTGCCGATGAAGGGGAGGCCTCGTGGGCCGGGAGGCAGCGATGGGGACTTTTTCTTGCGGATATACGAGTAAACGATGATCGTCAACACAAGAATAAGAGGTGCGCGCCAGTCTAGGACATGGGCGACGAAAGGTATGCTCTCTGCCATGAGAGTGCGGAGGAGTGCGGCGTGACGTGGGAGTTGCACTGATAGTGACTACTTATACGCACCTGCCTTCCCTTGCTTCGCGGATCGATCTGGCGTTGCTTTGGCGTTGCTTTGTGCTCCAGAATGTTGGTTTGGTTTGAGGAGCTGCAGAAGTGTGTTAGCAACGATGAAAGAGTCCCTAGTTTCGAGCTCTGAGTTATTGATATTTTCTCCTATTGGGCGCTCCCCGTGAAGTCGAGTCCGTACTTGACGGAGCAGAAGCAGATGCCGAATGGACGAAGCGGAAGCCGACTCACCTAGCACGGCGTTTCTAAACCACGATTCCATGGGAAGACCCAAGAATACTCTATTCAATCCCGTGTGTGAGGGGCCGGCAACAAACAAAACCACCTGGTAGTATGGGACAGAGACCAAGGAGCGTCAGATAAGCAGAGGCGTCGGCAGCTGACTGCATGGAAGGCGCAAGGTAGATAATTCGCGAAGTCTGCGCTTCAAGAGCAATCGTAAGAACACGAGGTATGAAAACAAGTCATAGTGGAGAAGTCTAACCAGAGCCTGAACCCTCCGGGGTACCGGCAGAGCTCAAGCTATCAGAAGAATACGTGCGGCGGAGGTTAATCCGGATGCGAATCTCATTCGCCAGGTCTCTTGTCCAAGCGGCGTCAACCACCGTGGGTCGTCCATTGGCACCGCGTCGCGTTTGTCCGCGTGCCGAAACCCAACGAGCTCCCCGCTCAGTTGTAAAATTTTCTGTTGGCTGTAGTCCTCCAAGATATCGCCGCCTAGTCTTGTGTTTACCCGGTGGGTCGGATCGCGTTGCGCCGTTGTTTAGTAAGCTTACGTAAAAGTCCCATCACGGCCAATTGCGCTTTGCCTTCCTACCACTTCCTCTCGCTTCCTCTCGCTCATCCAGCCCGTACCACCTCAAATGCTCGCAGAATTCATTCCGGACCCCTTACAGCCTCAACATTCCCCATCAAGGTCCGCCGAATGGCCGTACGAATCGACAGTGGACACAGCCATTGTGTCTCCGTCCTGCGAGCGAGCGCCTATACATGATCATCTCTCAGCCGTCTTCCAGCAGCTCTTTTGACCCCGTATCGCTTGCCTTTACCTTCGTCACGCCCAGGCCTGTGTCCCCGTTGCTGCTGAACTGTTGAGCGCGCCGTGCACCGTATTTATGACACTCGACATCCAGTCTTGCAAGTCGGGAGGTGTCGTTCGATGGATGTGAAGTGCATAATCTGAGGTACTGTCACCCGTCTTATTATTTCCTTCCGTTTCTCGTTTCTGCCGCAGTAAGGCAACCAGGTTCTTCAGGCATGGTACTACGCCAGGTCTGGACGCCGGCCGACCGTTGTGCACGACGGAGCCACCGGAGTCATCGCTCACGGACGACGCATGCATCGGCACCGCGGCCATTTCATCGCTGTTCGCGACGCCGAAGGACTGAACCACGCAGGCGGGAGTGCGGTTTGACCATGAGGCAATCGTGCCGCGCACACCGCCACCGCCGTCGAATCCAGCCCACCGAATTGGTCGACGCGTGCACGAAAGCTGCGACGTCTGTGGTGCGCCGCCTCCGTTCTCCCCGTCTCCCCCGTCTCCTCTCGCACCCTTTCCTTGTTCTTCCTCCTTCCCCCTTCCTCGGCCTTTCCCTCCGCACCTCTCGCGCGGCCGTCCATACCCAGCGGCATGTCGATCGCCGTCCGGGCGACAGGACACCCCACACGCCGTGAACTTCGCCCATGCCCAGCTGCTGCATCTCACGCCACGTCCGAGATACTTCAAGCTTGCACGCTGCACCGAGTCGCCCGAATGGCGCAAGTCCTCGTACTCATCAGCCTTGCGGGACTCTGCGCGCGCTGCGCACGGCGGCTGTGTACCCGCGCTCCTCTTCGCGTCTGCCCCGCCCTGTCCAGATCGTGCTCGTTAGCGGCATCCTTGATTACATACATACTCCGTGTTCGTAGCGTACATATTTGAAACCTTATTCAACGTTACAAGCTTTTGAGGTGGACTGACTTTCGAAAACGGAACACGATGCCCAGAACAACTAGGGGATCCATCCAAAGCTGCGGCGCAAGCACAATGAAGTTTACCATAGACAGTGACTGCGAAAAGTTCCCAAACGGAACAAGAACAGCCCAAAGAAATCCCAGAAAATTCAGCGGCGCTTTCGTGCACTATTCAATGGCACTGGCCTTCGATCCCATGCCAAAAAGCCTCGAGCGAAGCCAGAACAGCGCGCGGAAGGCAAACCGCAATTTGCCGAGCTAACACTTTTACTTAAGCTTACTAAACAACACCGCAACGCGATCCGAGCCCCTCGGTAACCAACAGACTCTAACAAGCGAGGTACGAGCTTCCCATTGTTAGAGCGTCTGGCTGCGAGAGACTAATCGCCGCCCAGCATCGTGACGACGAGGGAGAATCACAAGTGATCTCGTAGGAAGGCATCAGTCAGAGCGCCGTGTTCGCGATGACGAGGAAGGTGAGTCGGGAGAAGGAGACACGATGGACCCGTATCTTGGAAGACAACGATCTGATATCTGTCATCAACATGGACACTGAAATTGTTGCTGTGGAATCAGAACTTCAAGTCGAACCGAGTTGAACTGTGGCCCCAGTGCTGGGCGAAGGAAACAAATTACCTGGTTCCGATATGGAGGTGGAAATATCCACGATAAAGCAGCCTCGTCCGTCGCGCCGGTTATGCGACACCTTTGCTTGTCTCGGGCCTTGACGCGCTCTCAATTGCAGGAATCAATTGCAGGAGGGTAGTGATACTAGAAACGCTGGTTAATAGAGAGAAGCATGAACAATAAAGAGAGGATAACATTATGCGGCGTTTCTTGTCGTCCAGGTTGCTTGAAAGTTCCTCGAAGCTAAGCGACCATCGTCGCACCTGCATTACATCCACGGCTCCAGTCGGGGTAAGCTCCGCTAAGTGGCATTGAGTGAGGAGCAAGTGTGGTGCAAGATATGGAATACTCACGCTCCAAGTAGTGATACAGGGCATAGTTTCCGGGTGGAAGGAAAGCAGTGGAAGCAGGGTCTATGAAAGGGCGGCTCGGGGTACTAGTGTAATATCCAAAGACACCGAGCCAGTGAACGGTGACGGGGCAAAGCCCGAAATCTCTTGTCTCAAGGTTTATGAGACGTGCCCAGCGTTGGATTGTTGCACTGGAAACTGGGGTCAGCTTTGGTTGAATCCTGCGCCGCCGCTCAGTGTGTCAGTCCAAAAAACTTGAGATCTTCACGGCAGTGTTGTAGATACAGTGTAGTAGGGCCGGTTGGATCACTACTTTGACTTTGGCTCTGCAGCACTCATTAGCGAGCACAATAAATTTTCATTTTAAATAGGTAGATACTACAGGATGTAATGGATGTTGCTGCAGTGGAATTTGCAGATTCCGGACACAAGATATGGCAGGAGAAAAAAAAATGTCTTCGTAACGCAAAGTGTCACATGGAGGGTCACTTGGATCAGCCCTTCTTTGGCCTGTTCGAAGCCTGTCCACAACTTGCATTCTCTCATTTGTGGTCTAAGAGCTCAATGATTGACCTAGAGGCACAGTTTGAGCCGTTTCGAGTGCCAGAACGAGGATGAGGAACAGATGTATCGACAAGCTGATGTCACACATTACGCGTGCGGCAGCTTGTGCAAATTCTAGAGACACTGTCTTTCGTCAGATCTCTTAACTCATTATGTAAGATTAAGTGTGAGCCAGGATATACATCAGTTGTAAGAAAAATAGGTTGAGGCAAAACGCGCACGAATTAGCCTGGAACTTGGGAAAAGGAAAATTGAAAGATGGCGTGATCCCGCACTGATGCCCATAAATTGGGTCCCATACATGGCCACAATGCAATCCTACCCTTGAAATTAATTTGGGACATTCAGACAGCATACATGACTCTGCCCACAAAGGGATTAATCCATACAATTACTGTGCAAGGCTCAGGAAAATTTTGATCCAAGTGTACATACTGATCCAACCGGCCCTACTACACTGTAAGTTGTTAAGGGCTTATCTTATTAAGGCCTTATCATATGATAAGCTAAGCCCTTAACATCGGGGCGAACGTACGCTAAGCCCTTATTAACCCTTACCGACGATGCCGGCTAGTGCCGGTTGCCCCCAAGTTGCCCACTGGCAAGAAAATTTGAACTGCTCTGGCTACATATCTCCGTCCGTCAATCCTTTGACCTGGAAGCGTGCTATCCATCCTTGGATATTCTTGAGTGCCATTGCATGCCAGGGGGGACTTATCACAGAGCAACCTTGCCCATTTGAGGTGCAAGGTTGGTAAAAATCCGAAAAACACTGTCCAAGAATTCGAGCCACAGGCATACAGGCGTTTGCATAAATGATTGCAGTGATCGTTTTGCACAGCCGTGTTTGTCGGTGTGTATTTCGGCCAAACATGTGACTCAGTCACAGCAAAATTTACGTTCGACCTCTACGGAATCAACCATTTCTTTCTACTCGCCGCCTGGGGCCGACAACCCCCAACAATGCAGGAACGGACGAACCCCAGAGGGTCTTCGGTGCGACGGGAACACAGCTTTCGGTCCCTGATTCCGTCACAGTTTGGGCAAAGTTTGGCCAAAATACACACGCGCAAACAAGGCGTGGCGAAATGATCACTGCAATCATTTATGCAAACGCCTGTAGAGGGTTGCCGGTCTGGCTACATGTCTCGCCACATTCATGTTGATTTTTTCCCGCATGTTCCTCACCCAGCGGCGCCGTGTTCCGTTTTGGGAAATAACCCTTATTTTGACCCTTAATTTGAGCACCCTTATTAAGGCTTAACAAGAGCTAAGGGCTTAATTCCTAAGGCCCTCCGGGCATGTCCTGGTACCTTCTCCCATACCTGGCCCTGGAGTCTTTATGGCGTGCAACCCTCCTACTAAGAAGAGACAATGGAACACAATATATTCAACGCCCAGCTACTAAATAAACAAGTCCCTCATCGTCAAGATATCATTTCCGGGGAACGCTTCGCACTCCGAGTATCCTTTGACCATGTCTGTCCAGTACGCCACTATTGAAGTTGTCAGAGACCGAAGTATTCCCAAGTCACGCACGTACCAGCGGGCGCCGACGCGCTCCCCGCCCGAGCTAAAATTCCCGATGCGCACCCAACCCCACCTAGGGACCATGATACCGGTCGCATCTCCACCACGTCGTTATTGAACTCCCACGCTGGGAACGCGGCGAACAAACAACCATCGTCATCGGACGAGCGCATCGTGCAAGGGCAGTCCAGATCGACGCCGCAAGTATGAGGAGGGGAGTGCTCCGCCGCGAAAGTGAATCCACGGCTGTGATACTTGTGAAGGATGCGCCATACGCGACGGTGTTGTTCGATGTCATCGCGGAGGGGGAGACGTGAGGGTGTTGTCAAAGACACGCCCGCGAAGGTGAGTTGAGCGTACGCGTGCCAGAAGCCAGAGGCCGTCCACGCCCCGAACACGCATGTGGAATGAAAGTGCGCGACGGCATCCAAGGGGTTCTTCGTCAAGGACTCGATAACATTGATCTTCTTCGACGTCTTGTGGTGGCGCATGGTGTACACTTTACCGATCCCGGCGGCGAAGTCATAAGTGGGACTCTCGGACTCCACCATGTACTTCCCGCTCCTGGATAAATACCGCATGACATCGAACCCCCCCCCGCGGCCGGTATAGACATCCAAGTCCACAGGGTCGAACTTGGTCCGTGTCGCCATCAGAGAAGGTATGGAGGATCCCGAAATCACCGCGCCCGTCGCAGTCTGCATCAACCTCGTCTCTCCGAAGGTCAGGTCGAACCGCTTGAGTACGGAGGACGCCGCGGCCTGCAGTGCGGCCGCCGCTGCGAGAGCCCCGTCGCGCGAGATTTGCGCGGAGCGTAGATGGTCTGCTAGCGCAAAGTCCTTCAACAGTCGAAGGCCCAGCGCCGTCGGCAACCTGTTCTCTGTGTGACGTTTGGTACGGCTGTTTGGAACACGGAGTCTCAGACGACGTACTTCCGTTGGTGCTATCCACTCCCTCGTTTCCGTCTTCGTTGCCCTGGGCTCCGACGTCAGCGTCATACTCGACATCCGGTCCCGAAATTTGCAGGTGATCCAAGTATGCCGCCACGGTGCCGTACAGCTTCTGAGATAGAAGGGCGATGCGGAAAAGTTGAATGGCGTTCAAGGTCGATAAGACTCTCCTCGCATTCCTGCCTCGTGGACTCCGCCGAAGGAAATGAATAGTGGAGCGCCAGACATCGTCGTGTAGATCCCAAGGCATTGGAGAGATTTCAGGTGGAACGGACCCTGAACGGGACTGTGAAAGTCACATATATAGAAAGACCCGACGTGTCAACCAATTTGAATGCTGTCGTTTGTTTTTTTTTTGTTAGGAGGACGTCAGAAGTCAAAATTTGGGGGAAGGATAACGACGTCAGTGCTCGTCCAAAAATTGGGGACTCCGGTCATAAGTTCACCCATACCTTAGCGTTATACACGGCAGTGTCAAAGTTTCGCCTGAGAGAGTAGGATAGAATCTTGAGAGAGTCTGTTGTGTGGCCGGCGGTCGTAACTGATCCACGGTGGCGGTGTAATGAACACATCAATCCCCATTCCGTACGGTCAACTCCTCTATGTCGTCGGTGCGTCAAAAACTTTAAGTGAAACCCCGCCAACCATGTCAGTTCCTGGTTGACCAGGATCATTGTTCCTGGCGCAAGGAGGCCAATATTCAAGGACGACCCCTCCCAACGATTGTGAAGGAGTTCATCGGGCATGTCGCAGCGAGTGGGGGACGCCGACGGACGGCAAATGTGACTTAGTAACAATTCTAATACAACGGTAAAGCTCCTTTCGCCTCCACCAGGTCGAGGGTATAATACTCTTCGCGCTGCAACAACTCCTCCGCGTAGTGAACGGTTAACGTGACTGTCGCAAAAACACAAGACCCCACCGCAGCCGGAGGTCGATTGTCGGCCTTGATCATGATGTCCTCGGTGTCTGCAAAATGTCAGTCACCGTGCGCATGGTTCGAGTCGTAATAAAGCCCACCATGGTAAGCCTCGAGGTTGTGACACTCCAGCGCGCGAGCAAGCGCCAGGAGTTGCTGATTGTAGTGAGTCGTCAGCACACTGCCTGCCAAACCCTGCCCGTGCCATTTCGGATTCGACAAACGCAGATAGCCTTCGTATTGCTGTGAATTGATAAACTCGCGTTCTTCGAACTAATGAAATGAGTGAAAAGCATACCTTTGACTGAACCACTCCGAAAACCGTGAACTCGATCTTTTCCGCCGCCAAACGGACTGCGACGTCTCCATGTCTGGCAACCGCCACCACGGTAAGGTTGGCTCGATGACTCCAGGCATAGTCCACGTAGGGCATCGCTTTCCACAAGGGGTTAGGTACAGCTTCGATGTAGCCCATGAATGCGCCCAACATTGCGTGGTGAAAAGAATCCATTGGAGTAGTCAAGGGTGATACAAAAGCGAGTCAGTATATAAGGATTTCATCGGGACAGGAGTCCATGCCGATCAGGGCTGAGATGGCGCGGTCCCAGACGTTGCCTATGGTGGTTCAGAGTAGGACCGCAAAGAGTAGAGCACCACTCACTGCCTTCGTCATTAAGCGTCGTTATTCCTTTGCCCTTGAACCCGCCAGTTGCGCATCCAGTGCCGCATAGCGACCATGAAGCGCGCAGTAGTTGCGGCGCACTGCCATATCTTGCGTGCGGCAGCCGCAAATGAGCCCAACCTGCATCGGTAGTCGTCCGAGGCGTCGTTGGACAGCAGGGATGAACGCCGCAGACATGTGGGCTGTCGTAGTCGAAGGCCCACCCGAAGCCATGGTCAATGGCCTTGTGCAGCATGGACCAGACCTTCTTGTGCTCCGTGCGCACCAAATGGAGGGGCAAGGCGTAGGGGGTAGCAACGGCTACACGGTCCAGTGCCAACCCCGCGTAAGGGTGTCGCAAAAAATCACCGTCGAAACAGGCCATCCGATGGGGCATGTGTCCTGTAAGAAGGGCAGTCAAGTGATGGATGGAGAACTCTAGGACGCGGATCTTGGAATGCGGCCTGCGTAACACCCACGCCACGTTCCAAGGTCCTTCGATGTCGCTCCGGGCGGGTGTATAATCGCTTGCGAGCATCATGAAGGCAACCACGTCACCGGTAGTCTCGGGCGTCGTGTAGAAGTCGATGGTGTCCGATTGGAGAACGGGCCCGCCGAATAAGGACTGCAGGGCGTACCCTGTCATCAGCGACTTCGTTGCTATGATCAGGAAGCGTAGCAGCTTAAAGTCCAAGTAGTACTCCGACAGTAACACTTCAAGTTCGGCTTGTGCGAATGTTGCGCAGAGAGAGGAAAGGCGCTGGCAGGTAGCCCCGAGCCGCACCCGGTCGGGCATCGTCACCAGAGACAGGATGGTAAAAATCAGTTCGACGGGGACAATTCCGAAGTAGCCTGCGTCGGAGGCTGGATCTGTCGGTTGTTAAGTCTTGTTAAAGTAGAGTGAATTTCCGCGTACGGGGCGGGGAGCATGCTTCTCTCACGTAACGAACAACATGCTGGAAGCACCTTGCGTTCTGAAAGGCGGTCCGGAGAAGCGCGCCGGTGTGGAAGCGGGATAGATATATCGCTGCATCTTCGTGAGATTGAATACCGCTGAGCGCTTGCACGTGAGGAGTAGAGTTCACTTGGGAGGCGTCAAGTGAATCCTATACGGCGAAGGATGCTTACCTTTCGTGCGTTGCACAGACATGGCGGTCCCCAGGGAATCGTCCAAGACAGGGGTAAATTGCAGGGGTATATATTTTCGATCGCCGCCAGTGACGGGGAGGCACAGTTCGACGGTGTACGGGATTCTAATTACAGACAATAATCTCCAAAGCGTGCATGCGATACATCTGCGAAGTGATTAATGGATGAATACGAAGAGTGAGGTCATGTTACCCTGCAGTGCAGTCTTGTGGTGGGTGAACTCCAGGAGACGCGATGTTCCTCCCTTGCAAGAGAAACGCGACAGACGATGTTATCTTCAGCTTGGATTTCGGTCATCTGGTGTCCCGTCAGCGAGGAAATGGCACGGCATCGTTACCCACAGTCGATGTAGAGTCGGACAGCGACACGAACAACAGATTCCCGCTGCACCACGTCGTTTCGCCGAAAACGACCTCGTCCACTCAGACGAAGATGGTCGGGTAAATGTAGGCTACGTACCCTTGCAGTGTCGGAACGGTCGAGTGCCACAATCTCTTCCGCTACTTCGTACGCATTCTTGAAGACGAATTGAGCCTGCTCGTCGTGGATCGGCTTCGCTAGCACTAGGATCTGGCGGCGGTTAGGATGTATGGAACCCCACAGCAATAGCACCGACCTCCCGGCCGTGCCCCATAGACAAAATATCCATGACTCGTCCCTCTATGTGAGTAAGAAAGGGTGTTCCATCCACTCGAACGTATGGAGTCATGAAAGACTGCCCGTCCGACGACTGCCGCTCTTGTCCGGGATAGAAATGCCGCAGGTACTCGTAGTCGCCGAGGAAATTGAGCCTCGCTGCAGTGGATGACATCGTGAAAGAAGTGCTATTAGGAGGCAATGTCCGAATGCGACCGATCGCCACAAGTAGTCTACGTCACAGCGCGTTCCCCAGGACTGTCAGCTTTCCTGCGTACAATTGATACACCTGAGACGTATGGGTCGGGAGTCGGGAGATTTTGGTTCGGGACGCACCATCTTATACATTGGAGCACCTGCAGTCCCGCCCGATTGGAACTCTTCCCGCACGAAGGTCACTATGCACTCCACTTCATCTCCTCTTTGTACTGGCCGGTTCTGCTCAAGACATTTGAGACGTGGGCGAATAAGGAGCAGAAGCTATGATACCCAGTGAACGAAGTTGTTGAAGGTCACAAGTAGATTTGTGTCGCGTGTGAAGGCAGTCACAGTAGACAACGTCTAACGTCTGTTAGTTTGCAGTCCGTGACATCCCGAAAACACTGACCCGGGGATGGCCCGCAAGGTGTAGGTCGGTTACGTTTGAGGACCACGACAGTGTTTTGGAAAAAGAGGTCTTGTAGGTTGGGTCCGTTGGTGAGGCGAGGATAAGGCACTGCGTGCATTGAGCAACAATTTGCACTGGTACATGCCAAATACTGACTCGTCTGTTCCAGGGTGCGGCCACTATGTCGTGGACGCGTCCGATTACTATAGCTGTGAAGGTGTCTCCTGCCGCGTTCACGAAGGGGAGACTGAAGGATCTCGCGCCTGGGGCATGGCGAAGAACCCCAGGAAAGTAATCAACGTTGTGCCGGGCTTCACCGAGAAAAGAGATTGGGTGTGGCGGGTCTGCGTCAGACGCGGGCATTACGGGATTACGAAGGTGCGGATAAGCGCCTATAAGCGCCCAGGTTTTGATGTGCCATCATTAGGAGACGTCGTTGTGCGCGCACCGCATTTAGTTGGCGTGGTTTATCGCTCACGCGATTACGCCCTGTGTCTGTCGCGCATGACCGTTGGTATCCGTCCCTTTTTTTTTTTTTTTTCGTTGCCAGACTGAACAAATTTTAGATGCCGTCAGTGGTCAACAGATGGAAGTAAAAGTATAAATTTCATTGGGAAGTCACGCAGACGTCCATGGGGCGGCCTGTTCAGGTCCGTCACTCTCATCTTACACCAATTTTCAAGGCGCTGGAAGTACTCCTCGACCCCCGGAACATTAAGATGGCCGTTCAGTCGTGGGGACGATGCCCCGGTGTGCGTGAAAACATTGCCCTTACGACCGGACTAGAAAACCGAAAACTACCCAGCGCCACAGGATATATATTAGGACCAAAAAGTGCCACTCAAAGGCCTAAGAAGTACAGAACGGTGTCCCTTGCCACTTGTATTCCTTGTCGTTTGCCGTCACGCGAATCCCAACTTGGAACGGCGATTTCACAACGATGCCATCCGAGATGGCGGTGGACAAAGCCATCTCGAAGGCGTTGTCCCGGATGGGCCTGACTTCCACAGCCGCGTCGCAAACCGCACATTCCAGCCTCCCTTTGACGAGCCAATGCAAAAAGCAGTCATAGCAAAACACGTGCATGCACAACGGCCTGTGGGCAATGAGCGCGGCTCGAAGAGAGGGCGGAACACTCACATCACTGGTTTGTAAAAGGTCTGCAAGCAAATCTTGCAGCGGAACAGGGATTTCAAGGCTGCGCGACGATGAAGATCTGCACAAGGGGCAATAAAAAGACGCACCAGTTCGTTGATCCACGGTCAACGGCGCAGGTCCTGGCGCATTCGCAGTCTCGATGCAGTACACCCACCAGTCGACGTCTACCGGCTGGTCCTGGGACCCGTTATCGGCATCAATGGGGTACCAGTCGGTCCCTTCGAAGTCATGGTAAAAAGGTCTGCCGGCGTCCATTGTGAAGGTGACGAGGGACAATGTGAAAGGACGTTGTGAAACCCACGGGCGACCTATTTAATCCATGGTGCATAGGGGACGCGGTCATTCTCACATGCATTTCCAATGTTCGGCGTGCAATAAACCCTCTCTGCTCCCCGATCCAGGCACCTCAGAACCGACCACAGCAATGTAAACGGGGGGGAAGAAAGCCGGAGTCGATGTTCGCAACTGTCGCTGTGCCACGAAACCGCCAAATGCACGGGATAGCTCGGAGCGAGAGGGGATAATGTGTATTCATAGGCAACATGCAGTCACGGTACAAAGTGTTAATAGAATGTAAATTGGTATAGACGACAGTCCGGTCGCGAGGGAGCCATCTCAAGAGTTCAGTTCATCGCAGTGGCGGGGGGATCGTTGAGGACCCTAGCCACGTTCAGCCAGGGATGTGGGGACTGGGAAATTACGCACCATTTGACGACGAACAAAACCTTGTTAATGTCCTCCGCGATGAGGTCGTCGAAGCCCAGCAGCGACGAACTGTGCTTCAACACGAGTACGTTCCCGCGCCATCCAACATTGGCCTCGTGGAGGATGTCGTTGATTTGAGTGTTCAGCGGAAGGTCGCAAGGAAGGTTGCTCCCACCATGGCCTTCCTGGTCCGCAAACAGCATACAAAAGTCGTTCTCCAAAGGGAGACGGGCGCGGTTGGGCAAGTAACTGACTCTCGTAGAGCACCTTTCAAAGTCGATGGACCGGTGGTCACCTGGGACGCCGCAGGGAATCCATTCCTGGTATTCGAGGTTACCAAGGGTGGCGTTGGTACGATCGCGGGTCAAAGCCACGGACACCCACTGGAATGTGGACGCGCCCGTGGCGAAAAGCATGCCTTGAACGTGGTCAACAACCTGGGCGATATCAGTTGAGGTGGGAGAAAATAAGTGGATGTTGTTTTGACGACCCACGTTGGAAGCCATGGACATGTTGGTGGTAGAGGAAAGGTGGTAGGTCGCCGGCCTTTGCATTCTGCCCTTTTATCCTTAACTGCCACCCGAGGGCGGCAGGTTGCTGTAGCAGCGGTGCTGATGGTGCCTGCGACTCCTGTGAGAGGGATTGGAAATGGTGGCTTAGGAGGGCATGGAAGGTCGTTCAAGGTTTAATAGGTAATGAATCAAAAATTTAATGCACGGCAGAGAACAAGGACAGTGGTATATACGGGGCGCTTGTAAGTAGGACGACCCACTGGGCTTCGGCGTTACTTCGCGGAAGTCTTGGATCGTTTCCTGGAAAACCGTAAGAATGGGAGTGGAGAGTCAGCGGGCATGCAACTCACTTTGCGGAACCGGAGGCTGCAGCCTTACGCGACGAGCGCCGCTTGGCCGGGAGAGCGATCGGGTCCGACGTCGACGTGTCTGATAAGGTGCTGCCGTCCGACAGTGCATTGTCCTGGACGCCCACCGCAGTATCCTCCACTGATTTGGACGCAATAACAAATTCGAAGGAAGTCTCGTTACCACCGCTCGCAGCGTCTGTGTCCGAAGGAGGTTCGCTGGGCTCTGTAGGGAGTTAGCAGCGTTCAAGGAAGCCGATAGTGCGTATACCTTTCACGGCGTGGTCCGCCACGGCGTCTCGCGCGCTGCTTGATTCCGCGGCTGTGGCCGTCGCGACTTCTGACAAGTTGTCCAGAGATTGAGCGTCAACCGACTGGGTGTTCTGCGATCCGCCGCCTGCCGTCCCGGGCGTGACAGAGGGGGGTACTTGCGAAGGGTGGTCGAACTCGAGTACGCGAAGGTCACTGATGCTAAATTGGTAATACTGAAAGCGGTCAAAATCGGGCGTTCAGCGGAGGCGGACACGCACCCTATACTCGAACGCCAGGCTCTCGATCTTGTGGAGCGTTCCGAAAGCGAGTACCCAAGACCCCTCTTTGACTCCGAAGTAGCGAGGGTCGAGCGGCACACTGCGTGTTAACGAGTCCTTATCGTCGTTGACTTCCCACAGGTTACACCCGCGGCTGATTTTCAGGTCGATGTAGGTGCCGCCCTCTCCTGTGTGGCGCACTGCGTCGGAAGCGGGCGTTACCATTATTTTCTGCGGCCGTGAGCGAGGTCCTTCAATGCGACGAGGGAACTCACTCGGTTTTCATCGTAATCCAACTCATCATCCCGCTTGACCGGTAAGGCCAGGGTTCTCAACTGGGCTCTGAAAATACGGTCCGCTCTGGGGAGTCCCTCTGTGGGGCCCGTCACCGCAACGTGCCGGCCCTGTTCTCCGTACGCCTACAACACCGTTAGTGCGGGAGAAAAAACTGCATGTTCCACACTCACGACCGCAGAAGCAGCCATCCCATACACATAAAAGTCGTAAGGGTTGCCGTCTATGTCAGTATACGCAGACTCGTCCCCTGCGTAACTGCCATGGACGGGGGGGTAGAAATCGAGGTCGAACTCCGAGAAAGCCAGCGAAGGCGTCGAGGTGGCGTCGATGAAGTCCAGCAGGTCATCCAAGGTATCCAGGCGAGTTGGCCAGTTGGGGAGCGTTATCGGGGGCATGGAAAGAAGAAGCTGGTATTGACCGTCTCTTGGGACAGGTTTTAAGTAGAAGGTACAGGGGAATGGCGATCGTAATAGGAACAGGTATATTAAGGGGCTCCCGAGGTGGTTCAGGCCTGTGCGTTGGGGCCGTTGGGGCAATTGCCATTGAGACAGCGGTCGCCGATGGCCCATTTAAAAGGAGTCTTGCCCAGCTGCTCGACGACGCGGTCCTTCTTGTCGAACGAACGAGTGATCCCTCCCCACGACCAGTGCCCGACTCCTTTGAGGCCGCGCGTGAAGCGGGGGAGCCCTGGGCACAGAAGACCGCATGGTTTGTCCCAGTGCGTCGTGTCCGCGTGGAGTGTGACAATACCCGGGAACGGAGACTGGACTTGAAGGCCTGAGCGCCGACTGAGCATCGAATTCTCCGAGTTGATGCACACTCACCTTGCACAGGGTCCCGTTGTTCTGAGAACACTTTGCTGCAATTCCAATATCCCATAACAGCGTCGAGGTTGGAAGTCGCCTCAACGGCGGGGCAGACAAGAGAGTGCGCGCCGATGGCGTTCCATTGGCAGGAATTTGGGGCGGAGAACCATAATTCGTAGATGGTTGGCCTGTTGGCGAATGTGATGGTAATGGTTTTGCCCTGCGAAATGTTCATGCATATGCGATGAACGGGGGGGATTAACACACACCGGAATTTGAGGGTGAGTGAAGCGCATGAATCGATACCCCACCACCCCGTACGGCTCGGCGCATTCAGAGTCCTCAGCGATACCAAAATTGAGCAACCGCGTCATCGTGTCGGACCAGCGGGCGCGTGTGGTGAACGCGGCTATCAGGTTCATATTGTCGGGGCAAGGGGGCCAAGAGGGCATCGACAGAACGGCGAGGGGTATGGAGCCTACGATGAGGGAGCAGAGAACGTCCATAGCCTGAAAGAAGCGCTCCACGTCGGCGCCTCTGACGAAGAAGGGCGCTGTGTAGTAGATGACGCGCTGGTAAAAGTATTCGTGCACCTCCAGACGATGGCCCGAGGACAGCAAGCGGTACCGCGTGAGGTCGATGAGAGTCAAGAGGCGGAATATAGCATCGTACAGTTCGCGGATCGAAATCGCGCGTTGGGTGGCGGAGACATACCCTCGACGGGCTACGGCGCGAGTGTTGGGAGGCATTGTGGAAGAGCTTGGTCGCCGCGAGGAATTTATATAATTTGAGGCAACAGATAGGGTACATAATTGAAACCGATTGCGTGTTACGACTGGAATTGGGCGCGGTCGTTGCCTACCAAACCATCTCGGATAACCCTGCAAATAGTTGAGTGTTACTGTGAGGATGAAGCGGGCAAAAGACCTTTTAAGAATAGCCTCCACGAAAGTGCCATCTTCTTCTGAGATGTTCACGATTGGCCTGGGCTTTCCTGGACCACCTTTACCGCGCTTGAATACCAGAACATTGCCCCGCCAGGGATGTGCCAGGCCCGGGACCAATCGATTGACAATAGTGTTGAGCTCATGCACATCAGGACCCCAAGTGCGTTGGTCTGCGACCACAATCCAGAACGCATAATCCAACTCCTGGGGTTCATCAAACGGGAATCGATCCACCAAGAAACAGTGCTGCGAAACGTCCGTCGTAGGCCCGCTGCCGCCTCTCCCGCCGTCAATCCACATATCCGTCTCGAGTTGGTCCGGCCAGTATGCACGCGTCAAGCCTCGCACGACAGGTACTCGCACCCAGACACGGCGTCCGATTTGATCACCGTCCGGGTAGAGCCAGGCAGCTTGCTTGCGGGCGAAGCCCTGTGCCACTGTTTTAGGGGACGTTGTTGATACGAAGGACAAGGAGCTCACAGGAACCATGGCGCTGATAGCTTGCCGGACGAAATGAATGTTGTCCCAGGTAAGAGCTTGCATCCTTGTGAGATGGGGCGAATATTATGTTCAGGTAAGGGGCAGGCCACGGGCGTTTTATGAGTGTCAGGGGGGGAGTCTTGATCGTTCAAGCGTCTTGGATCGGAGGCCCATCCTCAGCAGCTAACCTTCGGTACCACTATGACTGAGGACGATGAGAGAGCGGCAGGACACGTGGCTTTTTCACGGACGACCATGACGTTACCCGCCCAGATGGCTCCGATCTGGTGTCGGCCGGACGCCCAATTCTTCGACGCGGAGCAAACTCACGACGCGACGGGACTCATTGGCAGCTACGATCTCAGGACTCGAGGCGTCGTGGGGCAGCACGGCCACCGTGTGTATACACAGGGACGAGATGAGCGCACCCTCCGCGCTTGTGTATGCGGTATAATCAGTGCAAGTTTGGGCCAGGTCGCGTTCGCTTATGCATTCCTCGTCATTACTCACAGCTATACAGGAGCCTGATATCACGCGCTACGAGTTGCGACTGCTTCCTGGCGCCACCGCCCGCGCCGTCACGGCATTTAAGAACGATGTTAGCGTCCTTGTTTCGGCGATGATTGAGGAAGCGTGTCCGGTAAGCTACATAACGATCTCATGACGTTTATTTTAATCCCGATAGGACACGATGATACTGGGCACCTGGGCCGAAGATACAGGAGAGGGCAAGATACATTTCTGCCACCACAATTTTACGACGGTCAGTGAGCTTTAGCCGGTAATGCCAATTTTTTTGACAGTGCTCAGACCATCAATGGAATGCCTGACGTTGGACAATGCGTGGTCGTCGATGTATCCTTGCACCGAATCGACACGGTTATGCATGGCATGAAATGCAAGGTATGTTATTCGAACGTCGCGTTGTAACCTAATTGAACGAGTCCTAGTCTTACAGCCTCATTGCCCACACGACCGAGATTGTCCATCCCGCACGTCTGCGCGCAGCTGGGGTGATAATGGAGAGCCTGGCAACTTCTATGGAAGAGACTCAGGTGGCGGACACGGAGGCGCTCGATGTTATCATGGAGGAGCCTTGATCATGAACGGAACGGACACTTTCGTATGTAATTACGAGGATATGTATTCGCATGGGCCATTGAACAACCACTTCAAGCCCCAATTAACAGGCGTTCGAAGGTACGCTCTGACGCAATTTGCGCTGGGCGAATTCCTGACGCGAAGTAATACCACAGCATCTTTACCACTTCTGCCCTACACACGCTGTCGTCCAATTGATTGACCATGGGCCCGTTTTTCACCAGAAGCGCTGGACCGTGCACTGGTGTACCGAAGATGTCAGTAAGCAGAACGTTCGCGGGCCCTTCGTTACTCGAATCTGCGTAGACCTCGTAGTACCAGGATATAGAGTTTCTATTGCTCTCATATAGCGTCCCGACCAGCTTCGGCTGGTTCGAGTAAGTAAATACGTATGAGGATTATTTGAAAAGCACGTACATCCGCAGAGGAAAGCAACGACGCGAAAGTGGACAATGCGTCCGCCTTTTGGACTTCGGGGACGTGTATGACCTGGATCAATGGCGCGATTGAGTCTCTGGACGGGATCGCGTCGCACGCCTGCACATAAACTGCATTGCATTTGAGTGTGCGAAGCTTGCGAAGTCGCTGACAAGGTATCAGTTGTGTTGTGCGGTGGGTGCAGGGGAAAGGCACACCTTCTCACTGATGATCCAAGGCGGAACCCTGGACCGCGCTTCTGCTCTGAGCCGCGGTATAGTCAAACTCGCTTTCTCGTGCATCCAGTCAAGAACTTCTTTGTTGGACGGCTCAGAGGTCATAGAAGTGGAACGCAAGAAATGAATTGGCTGTGGACACAAAATAAAGTATAGGAGGTCGCAAACTAAGACAGGGTATATATATCGGCGATCGATGTGCTAAATCTCAAAGTCGTCGTTGATGGCTTCGGGTTCCTCGGTCGCTGCGAATGAGTCAGTTTTACGATTCGCTGAGCAGCGGGACACTGACCAACTGCGTCCTTGATCTTGTATACAGCCTCCAAGTCGTAGAAGGCCTGCCACTTATCCATTTGGCGCTTCTTTCCCTTGGCGTCGGTGCTCCCCTCATCCTTCACAGCGTATCGACCAATGCGAATCTCCAGCACCACAAAGTCCCGGAGCTTCCACTTCAGGCTGATATATATACACCCCATAGTAGGGTAGTTTGTGCAATGGTAGATGACCACCCTAAGAGGGGTCATACCTATAGGGAGGCACCCACCCGGCCGGGTGCATCCACCCATACCCATGGGACCTTCCTGCAGTTTATTACCTGGATGCACCCATGTCTGTGGGTGCATCCATGTCTGTCACACTTTTTTCCCGCGCGTAGCGCGGGCCGGAAATTTTTCGCTTTTTGGTGCCTGCACCTTTGCTTTTTGGTGCCTGCACCGCACACTTCCCCACCCCGTATGTTTGCACCTGGCTCATGGCACCAATGGGCCCCCATCCAGCATGGACTGCTGCATTTTCGTATTTTTTGGGGTTGCTTGCTGCCTGTTTGGTAGCTGCATTGCTACCTGCATATGCTCAGGTAGCAATGCTTTATGAGGCGATCATTTCCCTGCACACTGTGCGTGGGACGCGGGCTATATGTGCTATGGCTATGGCTGCCCCATACTTGTGTGTGGCTTGCGGGGTATATATTGCCGCCCAACCCTGGCCACCATAGGTGCCTGCCTCCCGCACCTCCCTGCAACACCACCAAGCTTTAGCTACTCACAAGTCTACAACTTACCGGATAATACCCCACTTCCAGTGAACATCTCCCAATCAGAGAAGAAAAATTGAGCAACACAGCTTCAAACTAAATCCACGGAGTCGAAAGCACAGTTTTATTTTCCGGACTATCTCTACTGCAAAAAAAGGTGCTCCCAACCCCCACACTGTCCAAAAGAGTTGTGTCCCTTCCCTAAATAAGAAATGTCATATTTTATCTACTGTCCCTACATATACATACATATCTATACATATACATGAAATTGGGAGAACCGGAGGCCAGGATCCCAACGTTTGAGATGCGCCCATCAGCGACCGAGTGGATGCGAACTGGATGCATCCACCTTTCCATGTGGGTGCAACTGGAAGCGTCCACCCTTTCCGTGTGGGTGCTCCCTCTGCTGCTCTGGATGCACCCGCACCCCTTCCCTAGGACATCCCTGGATGCACCCAGCCTCGGACTAGGATGCACCCGCAGCCTGGCCTGGTTGCATCCACCTTCTTACCCGGATGCATCCACCCGGTCGGCTGGATCCACCCAGCAGACTGGCTGGATGCACCCAGTGTTTTATCCATTCCTGCTGGACGCATCCTCCCACCACGCTGGACGCACCCACCATCATTACCTATCCATGGTGGGTGCATCCTGTCCTTGTGCTGGATTCTCCCAGCTAAGTTTTTGAATCAGCCGGATGCACCCAGCTTATTTTCGTAAGGAGCTGGATGCATCCACCCATTTTAACTAATATAAGTGGACTTAAATTACAAGTAATAGTTACATGTTTCCCCCTTTACACCAAATATTCAACCTTTTCTTCACACCACTGTACATTCTGTTTACATACCCACAAATCATCATCTCTATCATTTTTGGTACTACTAACGCTCGCGTCCTAACTAGGCAGTTTTCCCTTTTCGGACTACTACTCCTCGCATCCCAATTTGGTATATCCTTATCGTATCTTATCTTATCTTATCTTATCGAAGATAAACAATTTCGGGAACACTTAAGTTCAATCATTTCGTTACTTCACAAAATAAGACAAAATGTTGCTATGAATCACCTCAACTGTCCTCCATATATATACTGACACGCCCGCTCGCTCCCAAACACAAGAATGTTGTAAGGCCGCTGTGCGGGTTGAACCCACAATCCGCTGCATAAATCCTTAAGTGTGATGGGACTGAGAAATGGTTGAATCGGACGCACCTACAGCAACGTAACAATCATTCCAAACCAGCTGTCTACGAGTAGCCCAAAACGCAGGAACGATACAAAGCAGCGAGCGTAACGCACCCGGGTTAAAAGCAGTCCCTCCAGGCGAAGGTTTCGTTCGCCGGGACACAGATTCAACGTAAATGGACTCCCTGGAGTTCAAATTAGATTGGTCAGACTCGTATACGGCGAACCCGCACAAGTTGAGCAGCCTCATTGTTTGACGCGTCGGTGAGCAACCCCGTCAGCATCTTATCTAACGGCAGTGAAGTCAGTAAGCTTGAATTCCAGCCTTGGTGTTTTG